>QEPC01005447.1:4332119-4353612 GCA_003113815.1 Sphenodon punctatus
GTTAAGTGCCGGCATATCCCCCCCCCCCCCTTCTCTCTACGGTCTATACTCCCCTCTCTGATATTCTGTTCCCTCTGTCTTGCTCTCTGCTTGTCTCTGGTTTCCTAATAGCAGCCTTGCTTCTGTCCGTGGTTGTATAGGATTCAGCTCCTGAGGCCTGCTCCCCTTTATTACTGTTCTCCTGCTTATTTTTCGCCCATGTTGGCCTAGTTCTCTGGGTATAAGTCCTTTCTAGGAGCCCAGCTATGTTTTTGGCCCTCTGAGATTCCTGTATCTCTCTAGATTCCTGAGCCCTTGTCTGGTATAGATTGTTTGTGCACCTAGTCCTTGTCTAGCTATATTCCCAATCCCTATTCCTGTGTCTCCTGTTCTCTTGTGTTGCTGTGACTCAGGTTAGTGCCTTCCTTGTCTCCCCTTCAGATTGTGTCCCCTCTCTGATAGTCTGGTTGTGCTTCTGGTCTCTCTAGTCCTAGTGAATTCACCCTTTGGCTCTTCCTTAACCTTGTCGTCTTACCCTGCTTCCCTGTAGCTCTTGCATTACTAGACCCTCTCTCCTTGCTCTTCCCCTGCCACTGTTGTCTCAGCAGCTGCCTTTTGTGCCACCTCTAGTTTCCCATGTCTCTTTCTTGTCCCAGTCGTGCACCCTCTATCACTGTGTCTGTACAGCTCAGCACTCCCTTCCTAATATTGCCTTGTATCTAGTCCTTCTTGATCCTCTTCCTCAGGTCCCTGCTCTGGTTACTGTTCTGGTGCCTTGTTCTCTTCCTGCCAAGCTCTAGCCTGGTTCCCACTGTCTTCTTTCTCAACCTCTTCATTGTAGTTTGTCCATAGTTTGTTTCTGGTCCTCTCTAGTCTGTTCTGGTGTCAGGCTGACCGTGCCTGATAATTCTGAGCCCGATGAGGAGCTATTGGTTGTCCCCTAGGGGTGTTTGTCAGCTATAACATCCTGAGGACTATGTTAACCCAGTGCCAGGCTGCCATAGGCACTTCCCTGTCTGTGTCTTAATTCTCCTCTGTTTCTCTTGCCACACTATTCCCTCTCATTGTAGCCCCTCTTGGTTGCCCTGAGCTAGCTGTCTAGTGCCTCCTACTGGCCACTGACCTCCTTGCACCCCATCCCCTGACACCCACATAACTGGTCACCATGGGCATGTTTCACTTCCATGCAAGAATAAAACTGAAACTATCACAATGCCTCTATATAAATCTATGGTATGACCACACCCCATCTCAAAAGACATCCTAGAACTAGAAAAGGTACAGAGGAGGGCAATAAAAATGTTCAAAGGTTTGGAATAACCCCTGTACGAAGAGAGGCTTGATAGGTTGGGGCACTTCAGTTTTGGAAAGAGACGATTGAGAGGGGATATGATTGAAGTTTATAAAATCGTGAGTGGTGTGGAACACGTAAATAAGGAGTGGTTATTTACCCTTTCCAAGAGTACTAGAACAAGGGGACACTCCATGAAATTAACTGGCAGCAGATTTAAAACAAATAAGAGAGAGTATTTTTTCACTCAGCACACAATTAACTTGTGGAATTTATTGCAGGAGGAAGTGGTCAAGGCCGATAGTGTAGCTAGTTTAAAAAAAGGATTGGATAAGTTCTTGGATGATAGGTCTATTAATGGCCATTAGCCAAGTAGGTTTTGGGGATGTAACCTCTTACTGTTGGAAACTGGAACAATAGGGAATGGATTGCCCATTGTGATCTGTTGGGTACTTCTCCCAAGAGACAGATTGGTCTCTGCCAGAGAATGGATGCTGGGCTTGATGGACCATTGATCTGAGCCAGTATGACTATTTAAGTTTTTAGAAGTAACTCCTCTATCGTCAATGGAACAGGGTGAAACTAATCCAAAGGATCTGAGTCAGGACCAGTTGTATGTGTTTCTACAGCTGAAAGGAGGGAGCTTTGTAAAGTACATCTCCTCCTTACATGGCAAGGCTGAAGGTAAGCAAAGTTCTACCTAGGCCATTTCAACTGAAAAGGACAAAGGTCTACTCCTCTGGGGCAGAGGCACCAGCAGAATATTTAATTCTGGAGGGGGAAGAAGGTGGGAGAGCCCCTTTGTTCCATACATTTCTGACATCGCCACTCCCCTTTCTAAGCATTGTGATGTTGTGACACTCAGAAAAGGGGTGTGGCCACATCCAAAAGGGGCAGGGAAGCCCCACGCTGCTACCCATTTCAAATGTGGCTTTGCCCCAATCCAGCCCAAAGAGCTCAAAAGGGTAGGAGAGAGCTGGGGCGGTACAACCGTGCCCCCTTGCACCACTCTTCTGGTGCCCATGCTCTGGGGGAGTTGAAGTGAAGGAGAGGACTGCTAAGGTCCTTTCTTGGTTTGTACATAGAGGGTGCTGCTGAACAGCCACATTAAACAAACTTCCTGGAATATGGTGTGAAATGGGGATAGTGGGCAGTGTGTTTCCTAAGGATAGTTCAAGCTACAATGGTTTTGTTGCAGAAAACACCTGACATCTTTCTTTGCCTTACTACATACAGACACAGATGGAGCAATAGTGACCAAGTAGCCCAGTGGATTGTTAAAAGCAAACTTCAAGGTCTCTGCCCTTCCTATTGGGGAAAGGCCCAGGCTGCATACAAGTGAGTTTGCCCTGAAACCGACCCTCGGTCAAGTGGAGTCCAAGGAAGAGAAATCCTAAACTGATCACAGTAGTGACCCTGCCTCCCAGATGGCCTGAGACTGCTCTGGAAACCTTAACCTAGATCGAAATGTGATTGGGCACCTTCCTCTCACTTCCTTCCAACAACTCAGCCAGCTCAGAAACCTATTGGGATGAGGAAAATGACACCGAGAAGAGACCAAGAATAAGCTGGTATCTACTTTTCCAGATTCCTTTGCAATGGCTGCAGCAGTGACAAAAATGGTTCTGATAGGTATTTGGAAACCTGCGTAGAGTGGAAACAGGGACCTGAGTGGGCAGAACTTCTCCAGAATAAATGCTCCAGGCAGGGACCCGTGCTCACTGTGTTTTTTCTATAGGCAGCAATGGAGGAAATGCAATGAACATGGAACCCTGGCTTCAGGATTGATGTCACCAGTCAAAGCACTATTCCAGAAATCCCCTAAGTAGCTACTTAGTGACCCTGCAACCTTGTCAGGCTTTCGAATTTCCTGCATATTTCTCAGAATTTTCCTGAGTATTTTCCTGAAGAAAACAGGTACTTTCCAGTTATCAATGGGTAGTACAGTTGGCAAGACTTTCCATGAATGTTTATTCCAGGCTGGACTGAGAGACACCCTGAGTGGTGACACGGGGCAGCGAAGGCTGTGTTACTCAATCAAGGTTCAAGAGAATCAAGGAGCCACAGGCTGGGTCTGCATCTGGTAGTTTCAGTAACAAAACTAGCTTATGCATTAGTGCTACCTTTTATTTAATTCTACAGACAAGGCAGGCAGAGCTATGCAAACAGTTGGCATGCCCAGCCCTCTGCCATGATGGACAGACATGGCTGCCCACAATCCCCTGTGTGGGATGGGGTGGCTAACAGATGTGCTGGCCTACTATGGCCTGCATCGGTCCACCTGGGCAGCCCTTGGGAGACCACATCTAGGTCAGTCGCCTGCCCAGGCCGGTGTAGCAGCGGGCACACATCTGCTGATCCGTTAATAAGCATGATGGGGAGTCCCTGGTCCAGGCGGGCCGTAGCAGGCCCCTGTCTCGTTTATTTCACCCTTAGTGACTTCAGGCACCAGTGAATGCAGAGTATAAACGGGAACATCAAAGTATGCATCATTGCTCTCAGTGGAGGCCTTGTAAGGTATCTATTATACATTTCTTTTATAAAGACAAAATATTAAGGCACACTAATACATTCCAGAACTTGGATGGGAGATCTCCAAGAAGCCGGATGTTTTAGACAGCAATGCTAAGAATTCAATTAGGGTCCTCTTTTTTCTGGGCCACTGCTGAGACAGTATGTTCTCTTGGTGGGAGATTGTTCCCACTAGCAGTGCCACATTTTGATGAAATGTAAACTTCAAAGCAGTCTCTACATCACATCCTGCTCCCTGTGTCCTGGCAAAACTCCAAACTAGGTGATTTCCTAAATTGCTCCAATGGCAGTGGAACTGGGGATTCCATTCTTCACTTTTCTTGATCGCTTGTGTAATGATCACGTTAAAAGCTGAACACTTGATATATTCCGCACTAGATGTAGCATTTTTTTCCCCAGTAGGGTGCATGTTTTTATAATCAGTTGAGCTCTGAGATCCTTGCTTGAAAGATAAGATAATGGGTGAAAACAGACAGGACAGTAGCCCAGATTAGTCCCCTCTGGATGGGTGGTCACCTGTCTGTATATTAGGTGGCTTGCAGATGTTCACCTGATCCAGCCCCCTGCCTGCCCCACAGACCCCACTCACAGCATCATCCCGGCAAATATGGCGCCCGCCATGTGGGTGATTGCTGGCTAACGCAGGCGAATGTGTGCCCGTATGGCTGCCTCCCATCTGTTAAGGTGTACACAGCCTCCATGCACGTGCAGGTCAGCCAGGACCATAGAGTCCCAGGCAGAGCACCTAGAGCAGTCCAGTGAGTGACCGCGTCTCAGTGGTGGTGGGGTCAGAGCATGGCGGGGAGGAATTTCTTCCCATCTGTCCGGTTTGTTGTACAGACTCCATGGAGAGACCCCAGATTCCAGCAGACTAATCTCTCCTCTGTTAACACCCCAAGTGTGATATGCGATGAGTATTTGATGTATAGTAATTAATGACGACAAATCCTCTTTCCCAGTACTCATTTTGGATACTTATGGAGAGTCCCACTACTGCCATGGGTGAAAACAGACATAACACTAACTCCACTTTAACACCGCCTTAACATTTCTTATGCATGTTGCAGGACTGTATTGGTGCCTTATGCAGCCCTGCAACATGCATAAGAAATGTTTATTTATTTTATTTATTTATTTATTTAACAATTTTTATCCCGCCCCTCCTGCCAAAGTATCTCAGGGCAGCTAACAATACATAAAACAAAATGTATAAAGTACAATAATAAAAGCACAAGATAATAATCCCAATAGCGGACATTAAAAAGTAAACAAAAACCATAGCCCTCACACACACACACCACCAAAGGCCTGGCAGAACAGCCAGGTCTTACATTGTTGTCAAAAGAAAGGGAGTTCCACAGCCTCGGTGTGGCTGGGGGACTTCCAGAAGAGCACTCCTGGATATCCGCAGGGGTCGATCCAGAACTGGGGGAGTGAGGCGGTTCCACAGATAAGTAGGGCCCAAAGCAGTGTTAAAGTGGAGTTAGAGCAGTGTTAAATTGGAGTTATCGTTATGTCTGTTTTCAGCTATGAATTTCAGCACACAGACGCCCATGCAAGACCAGGGTGGCAGTGACTACCAAACTCTTTCCCCAGAGCATTAACAATCCAGTGTCAAAACACTTTCACAGAGTACAGTTAGTGGTACAGGCTTACAATATTGTAATTGTGTATATAAGTGCTAAGGAGCAAATGAGAGCTGAATTGAAATGAGCAAAGCCCATTTCTATTTCAATATATCATGGAATCAGTATTAATGATCATATTTCTCATGTCCTTCATGATGCACCGCATTCTCTTACAGCTCTGTGGGGGCAATACTTCCATTGCAAGTAAAATCTACCAGGGGAAGAGGTGTATGGGGAGAATTGGGAAGGGATATCTCTGAAAGAATAAATCCCAGCAGTTTCCATGGTGGTATCCAAAGTGTTTTATTTATTTTATTTATTTATTTAGTGATTTGTATCCCGCTCCCTCCAGCCCTACGGCAGCTCAGGGTGGCTCACAAGACATTTAAAAACACTATATAAAATACATAAAAGGGATTACTAAAACAATAAAAAAAAAAACAACAAGGAGGTAAAACCACTGGTAAAAAAACCCCACCCTTATTCCCCCCCTCCCCCAAAGGCTCGGACGAACAGCCAGGTCTTACAGGCCCGATGAAAGGCCGACAGGCTTGGAGCCAGGTGAACTTCTTCTGGGAGGGAGTTTCACAGCTGTGGTGCGGCCACCGAAAACGCCCTCTCCATCGTGGCCCCCGGTTCACCTGGGGACTTCCAAGGAGGTGCCCCCGGTAGACCTCCATGGCCCGGGGAGTGAGGTGGTCTCTCAGATAGGAGGGTCCCAGACCATGTAGGGCTTAAAAGGACAAAACCAGCACCATCAATCGGGCCAGGAACGCTATAGGCAGGCAGTGCAGAGCCCAGAGCAGTGGTGTAATGTGATCCCTATGGCCCGTCCCTGTCAGGAGACAGGCCACTGCATTCTGCACCAGCTGCACATTCCGAGTTGTCACCAAGGGCAGCCCCACGTAGAGTGCATTGCAGTAATCCAGCCTTGAGGTGATGAATGCATGGATGAGGGTGGCCAGGTCAGAGCTTGAAACATCTGGCTTTATCCTCCACACAAGATGTAATTGGCAAAAGGTTCCCTTTGCCACCACCTCCACCTTACAATCCAGGTGGAGGCTAGGGTCTAACAGAACCCCCAAACTCCGCACCTGCGGGGCCACCTGGGGGGGGCGGATCCCCCCCACAAGGGGAGTCATCACCTCCGCTGCCCTACCCACCAGCATCACCCCTGTCTTATCAGGATTCAGCTTCGGTCTGCTCAGCCTCATCCAGTCGCTCACTGCTAGCAAGCACTGGGAAAGCACTGAGACTGCAGGACCTGGGTTGGGTTCTCCATTTCTTGAACAGCCACTGAAAACTGGCACTGGGTTTAGGCACATACACCCCAAAACACAAATAGGCCCAGTGCTGGAATCAGGAAAACTAGGGATCCATATAAAATGGTGGTGTGGATCCTCTTTTGCAAGGCACCTCCCATGTGGGCTTATACTAGAGGTGCAGACAGGCAGCTGCAAAACACAGGCACCCTATCACATCTAGGGTGCCTGACATGACCCGGCCACCGACAGGCTACCTGCACCTATGTGCTTCCTGGACTGACTCACTCACCTGGCTGCTCTGCCCTGCTGCTGCACTGGGTTCTTCCTACTCTGCTTTTCTGAGTGCTGTGTGTGCATATGTGTGAGAGAGGAAGCCTCTCCCAGTGTGCCAAGCCCCAGCTTCCAGTTGGAAAAATCAATGGGCGAGCGACGCACCACAGTCCCTACAGCAGGGGTGTGCACGTTTCGCACACGACCCATGCAAAGTGTGTACGACCCATGCGCAACCCGCATGCATCTCCGCAATGGGGACTGTGGTGTGTTGCGCGCCCACTGATTTTCCAGCCAGAAGCCATTCTCCTCTTCTCATCTTGGTGAACCAGGACAGACTTCCTCACATACCCCACAACTAAGAACCCAGCTCAGGTGAGCAGCAGCTGGAAGGAACAGTGGCCGGGAGAGTCTGCCCAGGGTGCAGGTAGGTGTGGGCAGGAGCTAGAAACAGTGTTCTGGAAAGTCCTGGAAAATCCCAGAAAGTTCACTTTCAGGACAGATTTCCCCCACCCCCCTCCCCAGGCATCTGCTGGATGGGGGCCGGAGCAACCAATCGGGTGCTTGATGGAGTGTCCAAAAGTGCAGCTATTCCCGTGCAGTGGTGTAGTGGAGCAGGGACACGGGGGGAACAGAGCTCTGGCACTTTTCCTGCAGCCCACCTCAGCAGCCTTGGAGGCTTAGGGCGGGGGGCTCTCGTGAAGAGCTCCTGCACTTTTAAAATTACCACTACATCACTGTACCCGTGAGTACAAACTGAAATACTCACTGCACTCCTAGTCCTAGCCTGTACTTGGTACAGCCTGCACCACTGCAGGGAAGCACCCTACAGGTGGAGGAGGGATTGCAGCTGCCCTGGTCTGTGTGACAGACATACCCAAAACTGTTTATGCTCCAGGAACACACCGATCCCCTCCTCCTCCAGCTACATGGCCCTCTTCAGACATACAGGAACTCATTCCACCAGAAACATGATTCCACCTTCCAGGCCCCATTACAAAAAAAGAAATGTTACTGTTGAGGCCCTGTGGGCCCCTGTTTTACACCAGTGTTGTCATTTCAAGTATATTCCTAAACCCAATATAATGAGCTGCCCCTGTCGTGGCCCCTAACAGCTGGGACTAATGTGCAGGTGAGGGTCTGCACACATCCGGATCTAGCCTTGAACAGGCACACACCACAACAAAGTGCAACAATATTTTTGCTCATAAAAATGGAGCACGCCAATGCAGAAAAGCTGCAGCACACAAAACACAAACCACCCAACATCTCTCCCAATATACTTATGTCTGGCATCCAGGGATGGCCTTAACATTTGTGGGGCCAAAGGGAAAGATAAAATGCCGGGCCCCTAGTGGCCCTGCCACCTCCACTGTGGTCCCATGCCCCCTCAGGGATATCCTTTAGGAGGCCCTAGAGATTATCAGGTTGGAGACCCTGTTCGGAGGGAGAGGGCGCCCACAGCTTGCCCTGGTTTCTCTCCCAGAAGTAGAGAAAATAGCAGGGTCTGAGGTGGTTGCCCCAGGACTCTCTGTGGTAAGGCTGGTCCTGCTGACACCTCACACCCCAGCAGCAGCCACATGCAGTCTTCTGGAGGGCTGAGTTACAGGGTGCCTTAAGGAAGCAGTGGTGTGACCTCTGCTCAAGAAGCCATCGCTTGACAATGACTTCCTTGCCAGCTATTGGCCTGTCTCTCACTTTCCCTTTTTAGGGAAGGTTACTGAACGAGTAGTGGCTCAGCAGCTTCAGGGGCCTCTGGACCACATCAGATTTCTTGATCCCTCACAGTCTGGCTTTTGGCCGGGCTATGGCACTGAGACTGTGCTTGTGGCTTTTGTCAACGACCTCCGCCGTGAGTTGGATTGGGGTTGTTAGATCTCTCGGCTGCTTTTGACACAGTAGATCATGAGGTGTTGGTGGCCTGCTTGCAGGATGGGCTGGAGTGGGTGGGATTATTTTCGAATGGTTCTACTCCATCCTGTCCGGTAGGACCTAGTATGTGGTGTTGGGGGACCATTCTTTGTCTCCCCAGGACCTCACGTGTGGAGTCCCGCAAGGTTTGATTCTGTCCCCCCTCTTGTTCAAGCCAGTGTATATGCAGCCGCTGGGCGAAGTCATGAGGGGGGCTTGATGTTTGTCTCATGAATATGCTGATAACACCCAACTGTACCTCTCTTTTTCATCTGACCCAGGCCTGGCAGTCTCGGTGCTTACTCGGTGTCTGGCAGCTGTGGGGGACAGGATGACGGCAAGCTGTCTGAAGTGGAATCCTGACAAGGTGGAGGTGATGCTGGTGGGAGGGGTGGGGAGCTGGTGATCCCCATCATTGATAGGGTTCGTCCTTCCCTGGGCCCCCAGTTTCAGAGTCTGGGGGTGCTCCTCAACTCATGGCTCCGCCTGGATGCCCAAGTGGCAGCTGTGGCGAGGAACGCCTTTTGTCACTTACATCTGATACAGCAGCTTTGGTCGTATATCTCAGACTTGGACCTGGCCACTATCATCCATGCCTTCATCACCTCAAGACTGGACTACTGCAACGCGCTCTAAGTGGGGCTACCCTCGGTAATGGTTCAGAGACTGCAGCTGGGGCAGAATGCAGTGGCCCATCTCCTTATGGGGACAGGCTGCCGGAAGCATATAACATCTGTGCTTCGTTCACTGCACTGGCTGCCTATAGCCTTCCGGGCCCGATTCAAGATGTTGGTCTTGACCTTTAAAGTCCGATACAGCCTAGGCTCCACTTACCTGTGGGATTGCCTCACTCCCCAGGTCCTGAATCGGCCCCTGCAGTCTGCCGGGGGTGCCTTCTTGGAGGTGTCAAGAGTGTCCCGGCTGGTGACCATGGAGAAGGGGTTCTCGGTAGCTGCTCCAAGACTGTGGAATTCCCTCTCGGTGGAGGTTCGTAGGTCCCCAGATCTTCCCTCCTTCTGCCAACAATGTAAGACCAGGCAGTTCTGCTAGGCCTTTGGCGGGGGAGATGAGTAGGGGTGGAGGGTTGGGTAGGAGCTTTTTTTGTTCTTTGCTCTAGCAATTTTATGATGTATTGTTTTTATGAATTTTATACTTTATATTTATATTTATATGTTTTATGACGTGTTGTTAGCTGCCCTGAACCACCTGAGTGGTATGGGTTGCAGGATACCAAATGTTAGAAATCAATAAATATAAATATATTCATTTATTTATTTAAATGTATATGCTATCCTTCCCAGAGGCTCAGGGTGACTCACAAACCATAAAAACATTAAAACTAGTACAAAATAAACCTCTAAGCCCCCCCCCCTCCCCAACCCTCCCACAAAACCTATATGTGGTAGTTCTCAAAGTCAAGCAGGGCAACTGTTAGAAAAGAGCCTCGTGAGAAGTGCAAGAGGGTATGAAAGAGCGTAAGCTTCCCCAACTGCCTCCAAAATGTCTGGGGTGGAGGAGGCTGAGCTTAACGTACGCAGACTCTTAGAATGTCTGAAGCCAGCACTTAATAGAGGTGGAAATTGTACAATCAGAAGTGGGTTGGAGAGGAAAAGCAAGCCCACAGATTTAGGGTGCTAACCACTTACGAGGGAGGCACTGCCACTTAGGTTTACATGCACTCATCAAAGTATAACGTGTGTTTTCTAACACACGCTCAGCGGCAGAAGCAGGGCTGTTTGTGGGGGGGGGGAGGGCAGGGGAGCAGAGCTTGCGGGTGGGGCCCGTATAACTGTACCACCATTCTCCTCTTCTCATCAAGCCTGAAAGGAAGTCAACACGGAGCTCAGCCTGTGCCAACTTCCCCTGGGTGGGAGTGCAAACAAACCCATGCTGATAAAACCCTACTGTATATGGCAGGGACGTAACTACCATGGAACCTGGACCCTAAGGGGTCCCTTAAGCAGCACTATGGAATTTTCAGAGTGGGCAGAGGAGTGAGTGGGGTCAATACAAGGCCCCCACTCACTCTAAAAATTTGCTAGCAGATCAGGCTGCTTGCAAAAGGTCCTGCTGAAAAGGAAGTTTTCAGAGGGGGGGGCAGGGTGCTCTCTTAAAATTTCCTTGCTGGTAGGGTTGCTGCCACTCAGGGAGAGCGACCCCCTGGGAGCGAGGGCGGAGTCACAACCTTTGGGGTGGGGGAGGGTGACCTGGAGCCTTGGGAGGGCTGCTGCTTAGGGAGACCCCACCCCTTTGCCCTTCGGGGGGCATAATTAGGACCATGAGCTCAGGCCAGCCACAGCCTTGCTACACGGGAATACAGACCTCCTCTCCCAAGTCATGCTAGGCTCAGGTGCAAAAACCTTATGGGTGTTAACACAAGTGACAGCACTGCCATCATCCCACCTGGGGTGGGGAGGGCTACCCCCAGCTGTATTAGCTCTGGCTAGGGTGGTCAGCTATGCAAATTTCAGGACACATGAGAAATGCAGGCTGCAGGGCTGCATTGCAGGCAATGCCGCCCTGCAACCTGTATTCCTCACAAGTGTCTTCTAAAATTTGCATAGCTGGCCAGGCCACCCTAGCTCTGGCTGTGGGAAGTAACACATATCACCATGGCCAGACCGGCTGGGGAGGGGGTGGGGAGCTATGTGCAGCCGCCCAGCCATGCTCCCACACTGTCACTGTCACCCTGGCCATGACGGGCAGCCATGGGTGCCAATAACAGGCAGCCATGGCTGGCCACGACGGAGTTGGTGTGGCCTGCTCTTGCCCACATGGTGTGGCCTGCTCTTGCCCAGCTGGGCTGCTGCTGGTGCCAGACTGTTCTGGGCCTCTTCTGGACCAGCCACTACCCCTGCCAGGGTTTGAACCGGGCCCACATCTGGCGGGCCTGGAACAAACGTACTGCTATGACACTGGCATTATTGCTAGTCATACCGCCAGGTGGGTTTAATTAGCTTCAACCAATCTCTAAAGGTGATAGGGTTGCCATCTTCAGCCTTTTTTTACCTGACACTTCCATTTTGGCCTATGGGAGTGTCAGGTAAAAAACCACCACAGCTAGCAACCCTAAAAAGTAATGGGAAGAAACTGAAGAAACTGAAGAGTTCAGCCAAGATGGTAAAGTTTTATGTTACTAATAACGCCACATTCACACCTGCCGCGGCGGTGGTTGACGCAAAGACGCGGCAGCGTGGAGGAGCCCGACGCCGGAAGTAGTGCCGGTGCGAATGTGGTTCTGCTGTAGCTTTGCTCGCAGACGAGAGCACAAAATCCAGAATGGTCATCCACAAGCAAAGCCACAGTAGAACCCTGTTTGCACCGGCGCTACTTATTTGCCCCGAGGGTCTTTGCTGCCACCATCGCGGTGTCAGGTGTGAACGTGGTCTAGGAGCTTACTAACCTGGGGTCTGTGTGCTCTTTGTAGGGTAGGGAAAGAGGCTTAGGCCTCTGAAACCCATGCTGAACTCTCTACCTTCACTGTACAGATCAGATGAACTCTACACATTTGGGAGGGGAGGCAGCAGAGAGAAGTGCAGCTTTATCTCTTTGCAAATTCTAGCTGCTCAGGGAGCTTTTACACATAGCTGCTAACATCAACTCAGCTTCAACAATGTTGTTATAGTGGGAATAGAACACCAGATTCCCACATGTCAATTAGGCCTTTGGTAGCTATGCAGCAGTGCACCCAACTTTTTTTTTTCCCCAGAAGCAAATGGGATCAATTATTGTAGCCCTACCCAAATCAGGCAGATCTCCTCACTAAAAGCCTCTCATTCTCTATCTTTTGCTAGCCAAAGATGAAGGGTCTGGATCTCTTCTTGCCAGTTACTGCCTTTCATAATAAAAAGGAAACACTAACTATTGGCAAAAGGATCGGAGTGGTTACTTGTCCAATGTTAAATGTGATCTATTAGCCACTACTTCAACTTTATTTGCATGAAAGCTTTGCTCCTGTTCTTGCCATGGTGGAAAGCCATTTCCTTCTTAGCTTTGGCTCCTCGGATCCTCAAAGTACAGTGCTGGTACAAGCTGCAGGAGAACTGGAGCCTTTCTAGACTTCTGTATCTTTTTTCCCCTTCTGTCTTTTCATGCAGCTCTGAGAGAGGAAAGCTTTACCATGTGGATACATCTGCTGAAAACAATGCTTGTGCAAGGGTCCCCAGGAGTTAATCAGCTAGGTCAGTGGTTCCCAAGATGTTGCAGTGTTCCCAATTCAAATATAATCCCATGGCAAAAGGCAGCAACAAAGACATCCCTGGGATACCAAATACCAATCAGGTTTATGACCCCATCTGGAGACTGTGTGATGCCACCACACCACAGCACCCAAAATACGCAAGTCTGCAACCAGCTTCACTCTGACAGAACTCCTTAGGTGTGTGGGAAGGAGGCACTCTCTTAAGCACCGTAAGAGCTTCTCAGCTGGAGAAGCCACTCACCCACCCCTACTAATTGGATTTGCCCCACCCCACATCCTCTACACTATCATCTCACAATCACAGGCACCTCACTCCCTTGCACCCCCCTTTCCAGGCACCTTCTCAATGACTTGCCCCATTATACCACACATACTCCCTTATAAATGCATATTTCTTGCCCCACCCCTCTCTGTCCTTACCCTCCCATGATGTAATGCTCCCCAGTCTCTGCATAACCCCCGTACCTTGTTTTGCTCAGTGTACAGCTTGAATTTCTGACTTGCCTGACGAAGGATCCTGTGAGGTCCAAAGCTTGCAAACCTCCACTAACCTAAGTTGGTCCAATAAAAGATATCTCTAAACTACTTTGTCTCTACGACCTATTTTTGGGACCAACATGGCAAACACACTCTCTCAGACATCCTATAGTCACTGATATATACATTTCCCCCATTGCTGCTACTGGGAAAAACACAGTGAACATGGGTCTCTGTTACAAGTCCACAGGACTTTTGCTTTAAAAGAACTGGCCTGTAGCACAAGTGCAACACTGTGTAATCCAGACTGATCTCTTGGATTTGCTCCTTTGAGCACTAAAGCCCAACAGATACTCTACAAGTTTAGTTTTCAGCTGTAATGTTCAACCTATTAGATCAGAGTATTAAGGGATTCCATGACCACCGTGCACTGCATAGAGATAGTCATCAGAACACTACACAAAGCAGCCAACCAGCTGTATACAATACAGTCATTATTATTAGGGCTGAGATGAGAGGAAGCGTTCCAGTTCTGAAGGGAAATACCAAGATTCTGGGAGTGCTTGAGAGTGTCCACTGGTACTTTGTTGGTTTCCAGTGATTCTGTGTTTCCCACCATTTCCCCCATCATTTTCTGGGACTTTTTTTGTCACTTTCCAGGACTTCTGCGGCAGTTTTACAGCACTTTTGGCAATTTCCAGTACTTTCCCGAGGCTTAGACAGCAGGTTTTCATCTCTCCAGGCCCCGGTGATGCACATAGAGCACAAATGGGAATTGGGACTGGCTCGTGGCAGCCCTGTTCAATGTGCGAAAAGTATAGTAAAATGGCAACAAACAGTGGGAAAGACAGGAAATTTTCCATGTGCGAATCTCAGCGAATGCCCTGCTTCCAACAGAAGCAGCGCTCACCGAGATTTTTCATTCAGGTCTATAATAATAATAATAAATGTATTTATTTGGATATTAGCTTCCACCATAATCCACAAAAGTACATAAATAAGAATACATAAATACATAAATCCATATTAGGTAAAAAATAAAATAAAAATCACTAAAAACTGGAGTTCAACTCACTTCTCTCAACTCCATATGAATGGTACATAACAATATGTTACAGGTATAATTCCACAGCAATTCCACAACAGGGCTATAAAACGGAGATTTTAAACAATTTGTGGGTAATAGTAGAAATTCACTATATTACATTATCCCTGAATATTAGAAAACTGCCCCTACCTTATGTTCATTGCTAAATTGGCAAATACTGCCACCGTGTGTGTTAATTCCAAGGCAGTAGGGTTTAACCATAACTTATAGATTTTGGCAATCGAGTTCTTTATCAGCTCTAGGAGGGGAGACAGTTTCCAATCCCGGATGTGATAGACATGGTAGGGTGTTTGTTGTTAGCCTAGGCTTTAACAATTAATACAAATATACAAAATAAATTAAAACAGAAATGGAAACCACTCTTATGTATTCCATATTATCATTTCCACCATCAAGGGGGGGCTTAGGTAGGGCCCCAAGACCGATGAGGGTGAGGATTAGGATTGAGGGGCCCACTGCCCGGTCCCTATCCCTTAGGGGTTGGGTTGGGCGCTCTTAATTTGAATGACTGCCCAACAGAATTTCGCCACTGCTCTAGTAAGGTCTGAGTCAAATGGATGCAGAAGGTGCCTCAAAACCCTTTCAGACGGCCCGGTCTCCATGGGAAATCCCCCCAGATATTTAAATCTCGGCCCATCGAAGGCCGGGCAGTGAAGGATAATGTGCTCGGGGGTGTCTATGGGGAACCTCCTCATAGACACCTCGGGGGTGTCTATGACACCTAGGCAACACATTGTGCATTCTTGCTGGCCTAGGGGGACCTTCGCGTAGCATCCCCGCAAGAGCGCTGAGGGGAATACATTAGCCCTCATACGAAAGAAGGCAAACCGGTAGTTAGCATCCTGCCATTCAAATAAGTAAAATCGAGCTGGACCCTGCAAGGGGTAGTAGGAATTATAGTGGGGGGCAACCTTCTGCACCTCCCTTAAAGTACTTTCAGATTGGACAGCCTGGTCCCTAATCCATTGTTTGATCAGGTTTGTGCAAGCCACTTTCCCCAGAGTTCCAAGGTGCATAAATGGGAGGCCCAATTTGGCAATCTCATGCTTAGATTTCTCAATCCACCCCTCCCCCAGTCCCCTCGCCATCACAGCACTCACCAGCAGTTTGTAGGGACCCGGGGAAAATAATTTCCTGGTCCAAAAATTTAGGAAGATCTGGGTTGCATACGCCTTAATAGGTAGGGAGAATGTCTCAGCACGGACGATCGCTTGCGGAGTCCCTGGCGGGGCCCCCAAAATTGCTCGCATTCAGGTCTAATTACTATGCACAATTATCACCATACTATGTACATACCATCCAGGGTTTAGTGAAAAGAAGCAGGGCCGGAAACCTGGGTGGTTCTTCTCCTAAAACACATGCCTCCCTGCTGCAGACCCCAGCATTGACCCACAGGCTGGCAGGTCCTCGGCAACAACGAGGTTCCCGGGTCACGACCTGATGACATCATCAGGCCATACATCCCTGCCCCAGGAGGATAAGGGCAGACTTCAAAAGAGCCAACACCAGCACAGAGAGGCTGACACAGACAGAGAGGCAGACACTCGGACGGAGAAGGGTCCACAGCACTTTACTCCCTGACGTAGCTGGCTCAGGAGGGCTGCAACAAACCAGCACGTGGCAGAGCGACCCCTGGAAGGGACGGGGGCTTTCCCTAGCTGCCGTTGAAAAGGAGCTGTAGCAGGCTAGGGGTACCCCTCCATGGGACCCAGCCTTGAGATACCACTTTGGGGGTTCTGAGACAAGGGGAGGGACCTTGGGCAAAGGGGTGGAGGTGTCAGTCCCTCGTTCCCTAAAGTCCAGTGCAGACGCCCTCCCAGAGCACAAACCACCCGGCAGGAGTTGGGACAAGGCTAGAGCCCCCTGCCCATTGCCCCCTGCTTTTTGGTGGCATTCACAGCCTGAAACGACAAATCGCGGCAAATGCTGTTTCTGTTGGAAACAGGTCATTCGTCTTCCTTTGCACAATGTGGAAACTTACTAGCCTTTCTGCTATTTTTGCCATTTGTTGTTATATTTCTGACTTGAACAGAGCTGCTTCAGGGCTAATCCCAAGCCCCATGTGTGCCCTACGCATACACCCAGCAGCTGTGGAGATGCAAAAGCACCAGGGAAGTCCTGGATGTTGCTGTAAAAGTGCTGTAAAACTGGTTGTCAAAGTCCCAGAATGTTATGGAAACTGATGAAAAAATACCAGACAGTAATGAAAATGAAGAAAAATGCGGGAAAACGCATAAAAAGCAGGGCGCAAAATCCAGCACTGCCTTTTGTGATTGAAAACAACGCAAGATGCATCATATGACACTTTTAACCCTGCGCCCACGTTCCAAGCTTCATGTTAAGTTTTCCCGCTGGGAGATTTCCTCTTGTACGTTTCCCCCAGTGTGGTAACGTGGGCAAGAACCTAAGCTAAGTACATGTACCTGCAACCTCGTGCCTTTATGAAGGTATCCTCATTTTTCCTCCTGTTGCCCCCATCCCTTTTATCCCCTCCCTCATTTCTCTTATAATTATTAATTATTATTAAATACTTTAGTAATAATAATAATTCTCTTATAGCTGGTGTGGTTTTACACTGCTGTGCATTATTAAGCATTTGTATAACTCAATGACCGAAGTGTTTTACAATCCCTAACTAGTTCATCCTCACAACAACCCTGTGAGATGGGTCATTACTACTCTCTCGCCTTGACTACTGCAACATCCTCCTTACTGGCCTCCCCCACTCTCACCTGTCCCCCCTTATCTCCATCCAAAACTCCGCTGCTAGGGTCATCCACTCAGCCCATCGCTTCGACCACGTGCAGCCTCTTCTCTCCTCTCTTCGCTGGCTCCCCCTTCCCAAACACATCCTTCACAAATGCCTGGTATTCACTTATAAATGCCTTCACAACCTGGCTCCCCCTTACCTCTCCTCCCTAGTCTCCTTACACACTCCTGCACGCACTCTCCGCGGCTCCTCTGTCCCCTCTGTCGCTCTCCCTCATTTCCCCTGCTCCCCTAACTGCCTTCGCCCCTTCTCCCCTGCTGCCCCCCCATGCCTGGAACTCCCTCCCTGCCCACATCCGCCTTGCCCCCTCCCTTCATACCTTCAAATCTCTCCTTAAAACTCACCTCTTTTGCTCTCCCTCATTTCCCCTGCTCCCCTAACTGCCTTCGCCCCTTCTCCCCTGCTGCCCCCCCATGCCTGGAACTCCCTCCCTGCCCACATTCGCTTTTCCCCCTCCCTCCGCACCTTCAGATCCCTCCTCAAAACCTACCTCTTCCTCGTCACCTTTCTCGATGCCTATTAGAACTTTCCTTTCAATTTTTACGGTCTGCCCTCCCCGCAGACTCCTGCCCAACTGCAACCAAGCCAAGCACGTGCACCTGAGACCTCGCATTCGCTTGAACGTTATTTATCCCTTGTCTCTCCCTATGTCCCCTCTCCTTGTGTCTCCCCTCTGTGTCTATTAGATTGTAAGCCATAGGCAGGGACCGTGTCTTTCTTATTGTTCTGTAAAGCGCCAGGTACACAGCTGGTGCTACACAAATAATAACAATAATAATAATAATAATCCCACTTTATAGATGGAGAACTGAGGTGCAGGGGCGGTGTGCCCCCTAGGAAGTCAGGGGTAATGCCCCTGCTGGCCCCAGGACTCCCCCAATGACATTCTGACCAAAAAAAATAATAATTACCTCCTCTCCGTCTGGCCGTGCGTGCGCAAACCCCATTTGTGAGAATGTTTGGAGCCATCTTGAAGAACCTTGTTTTAGAGGCAGTGACCTTCTTGTCAAGAAGGTCAGTGCCTCTAAAACAAGGTTCTTCGAGATGGCTCCAAACATTCTCACCGGTTGTGTGCGAGCATGCGCACACACAGTCGGTGAGAATCTCACACACACACACACACACACACACACACACACACACACCCTTGAAGGCTTCCTTAGGATACCTAAGGAAGCCTTCTGGGACAAAAGAGAGGCGTGCTTGCCTTTATGCGGACTGGGCAGCTAGAAGCGCCGTCCATCCTGCATAAAGGGAACCCAGCAATGAAATAGTGCTGCTGGGGGCACTATTTCATTGCAGAGGGTAGGGCAGCCCAAAAGTTCATACCTGGGTGCCACACAGTAGGCGCCCGGGCCAGACTACGTGGCTGTGTGTGTGTGGGGGGGGCACCTGGGAGCTGCTGTGCAGCTCTTAGGTTCTCCCTCCCAGTGTCGAGTCAAACTTTGACTCGACTCTGGGAGGGAGGGGGAGGAGGGGGAGCCTAGCTGTGTGGTATCTCCCAGGGCCCAAGAAGTGAACGGTGCGGGATTCTGCAGCGCTGCCTGAGGAGTCGGCGGTGAGTAAATTGCGGGAGCTGGGTGGTGGAGAGACTGGGGAAGTGGGGATGGAATGGGGCTGGAGAGGGAGGAGTACTTTGGACTGGGAGAGACTGGGAATGGGGGAGGGGTGGATGGGGAGAGACTGGTGGGGGCACACGGGGACATGGTGGGGGGAGTGTGGGCACATCGGGACATTTATTTATTTTAAATTTATATCCCGCCCCTCCTGCTCACAGGGCAGCGAACAACAATCAATAAAACAATAGCATTTTAAAAAAACAATTTAAAAATACAATATGTGGGGAAACACCCACCCACCCCTACCCCTCACCAAAAGCCTGACGGAACAGCCAGGTCTTACATACACGCTGAAATAGCAGGAGAGTGGGAGCCAACCAAGCCTCCTCCAGGAGTGAATTCCACAGCACAGGGGCGGCCACCAAAAAAGATCTAACATTGGTAGTCACCCGCCTCGCCTGGGGAACCTCCTCGCCCGGGGAACCTCCAAAAAGGATCCCACGGACGATCTCAGGGGTCGCACGGGCACATGGGGAGTGAGGTGATCCCGCAGATAAGCAGGGCTCAGACTGTGAAGGGCTTTAAAGGTTAAAACCAGCACCTTAAACCTGGCCCGGTGCTTTATAGGCAGCCAGCACAGAGCCCGGAGCACTGGTGTCATGTGCTCCCTGCAACCCGCCCCCATAAGGAGACGGGCTGCAGCATTCTGCACCAGCTGCAGCCTCCGGACCAGCTTCTCGGGCAGCCCCACGTACAGCGCGTTGCAGTAATCCAGCCTCAAGGTGATGAAGGCATGGATGACAGTGGCGAGGTCGGAGTCTGAGAGATATGGCCGAAGCCGCCAGACAAGATGTAACTGCCGAAACACACTCCCCACCACAGCCACAACCTGAGATTCCAGGCTGAGCCATGAATCGAGGAGCACACCCACTTGAGAGACCATGGGAGGGCAACCCCCCACCCCCCACCAAGAGGAGATTCAACCACCCCCAGGTCCCCCAAGTCCTCACCCACCAACATCACCTCCGTCTTGTCAGGTTTCAATTGCAGATGGCTCGACCTCATCCAAGCCCCCACAGCTGACAGACACTGGGAAAATAAGGAGACTGCATGGCCTGGTCGATGGAAAAGGAGAGGTAGAGCTAAGTGTCATCAGCATACTGATGACACTGCATGCCCTGAAACCCCCTCACGATCTCCCCTAACAGCTGCATATAGATGTTAAACAAGAGGGGAGACAGAATGGCACCCTGCGGGATTCCACACGTGAGGTCCCGGGGGGAAGACGTACACTCCCCCAAGACCACCCGGGGAGTTCTCCCGGCCAGGAACAAATGAAACCAGTTCAAGACCGTTCCGCCAATTCCGGCACAGTCCCACAGGCGAGTCACCAACACCTCATGATCGACTGTGTCGAATGCAGCCTAAAGGTCTAACAGGACCAGTAAGGTCTGACGACCCTGGTTCAACGCCAAATGGAGATTGTCAACCAAGGTCACCAAGGCCGGCTCCGTACCATACCCAGGCTGAAACCCAGACTGGGAGGGATCAAGGAAACTGGTGCGGTCCAGAATAATGTTCCTGGAGCTGCCGTGCCAGTCTGTTCAATAACTTTCCCTAAAAAGGACATGGGGAAGTGGGGGGACATGGGGTGTGTGTGTGTGTCCTCTGGATGCCTTTGGGGGCTTGTGGGAATGGTTTGGTTTGTGTGGGGTTTTCTGGTTTTTATATGGATTGGTTTGATTTGTGTGTGGTTTTCTGGTTTTTATATAACTGCATGATGGCCCTGGGAATAAACCTGCGCCGATTGGGGAAAAACTTTGTGTCCTGTGGATTTTTGCTAAAATTGCTTGTAAGTGAGGTTTAAGGTTGTGACTTGTCTGTCTGCTTTTAAACCAGGGGTTGAATAGCCTGCCTAAATGAAACTGCTGGAAATGCTGCACTTGTTCTTCACGGGTGTGACAAGTGGGGACACATTTTAACCTGTAAATATATTCACATTTTAACCTGTCTAAATTAAGGTGCCTCATTGTATCTTGGTTTCTGGTTTACGTGTGGTTTGGGGGGAAAGTTTTGTCTGTTCTGTGGATCTTTGCTAAAACTGCTTGTTAAGTGAGGTTTAAGGTTGTGACTTGTCTGTCTGCTTTTAAACCAGGAGTTGAATAGCCTGCCTAAATGAAATTGCTGGAAACGCTGCACTTGTTGTTCACAGGTGTGACAACAAGTTTGTAAAGGTTCTTTGTTAATAAACAGGTCTGGAAAGAAAAGAGAGACTAGTGGCTAGTCTGTGATGAGGCTCCAAGGTTTGAATCAGACAGATAATTGTTCTGCTGAGAAAGATGCAATTCACTAAATTTCTATGTGGGAAAATGAACTTGAATTGACTAAGAGCAGAGACAGTGTTCACTGTATTTTCTTCATTAGCAGCAATGTGGAAACCACAGTGAACATGGGTCCCTGACTAAGGGGGTGAATTTAATTCCAATTAATCCCCTCTCTACA
>QEPC01005447.1:4358392-4401224 GCA_003113815.1 Sphenodon punctatus
AACAAAAATCCAGGCTGGGCAGGGTGGGTGGGGGGTGTCCCCCCTTCCACCCGTGCAGCCTGGACTCGGGGAGGGTTTTTTTTTTGTTTTTTTTTGGGTGGGGTTTTTTACATTGCAGCCATTTTTAAATGGCTGCAATGTAAAAAAAATCCGGTACCCAGAATCCGGTAACCGGACCGGATTTACTGGGTCGAATCTGATAATGCCGGTACCGGCATTATCGGATTCCGGATTTACCGGTTTTCCCGTGCCTACTGGGGACTACAACTCCGAGCAGGCACTGCTTGACAGAGCCTATCAGTGCTGGGGAAAGAGAGGGAACTGCACCTCCCAGGGGTCAGTGAGAGTGACTGGTCAGTCATGCTTAGAGCTGATCTGGTGGGGAGATGAGGAGAACAAGGTCTGTGGAAGGGAGAGAACTGAAGGTCATTCTGATCTGATCTTGCACAGCAGGCGCCTCAGCTTGGGGGCCAGGGATGCTGAGATGGCTAAACAACAGAGCTAACAAATCCCGCAGTGATGTTTGGGGTGGCTGATCTTGCCCCCTAAACCCGCCCAGAACCACAGAGCGCATGGATTTCAGATTTTGGAGGGATTTCCCCCTCCAAAATGTGGGGTGTCTGGGCTGCAGCTCCAATGGGGCGTCCCACTGAAGGAGCATTTCTGGAGTTGGAGAGCTGGAGTTTGCTGGGATGGTCCCAGGTGCAGGAAGAGGGCAGAGGTTTATCCCGAAGACAGGAACAGGAGACTACAGGCAGGATGGAATCAATCTTCTTTCAGCGCTTCTCTCTCCGACTTTTCCTACCCCACTAAGGAATGAGGGGTAAGCAGGTGCTCTGGGCTGATACAGTGGGTGTTCTATAGGAGAGGGGCAGGGAGATGGTGGGGTCCTGTGCAGAGCAGTCCTGTGGGGCAGTGGGGCATGTGTAGTCCTCTTGGGAGGACTCTAAGAGCAAGCCTCAGCCCAGGGAGGGAAATCCTATGGGGATGCAGGGAGGGAAGAAGCATACACAAAGGGGGGGGGACATTAAGGGGCGAGAGTAGGGGCAGAGCCTCTGTAAATAGCTTCCACAGTGGAAGCCATGTACAGGGGGAGCACTTTACAGGGAGCAGCTTTATTGGGGATTAGGGTGGCCAAATAGGCAAATTTTAGAGGACACTTATGAGAAATACAGGTTGCAGGGCTGCATTGGCTACAATTCAGCCCTGCAACCTGCATTTCTCACAAGTGTCCTCTAAAATTTGCATATCTGGCCACCCTATTGGGGGTACAAAATATGGAACCCAGTACAGGGGGAGGTCTGCAGAGTGGGTAGCATTGTGCAAGAAAGGGAGCCCTGTCCAAGGGGGAGTAAAGTGGAGCAGTCTTGTAGAGACAGAGAACCGCAGAATAATGGCCATAATTGTGCCGGGGGAAAGCCCTGGACAGAGGAGAACTGAGTGAGGGAGATTTGTACAGGATGAGTAAATTAGAGAGCTGCAGGATATGCCAGGTGGAGAGTCCTGTACATGGGCACAGCAGAGTCAGGGAGCCCTGTACAAGAAGTGAACTAGCCAGGGGGTCCTGTACAAGGGGAGGTCCTAGAAAGCAGAATGGCCAGTGTTGCACAATGAAAAGAGCTCTGACAGTGGGGAGTAGAGTGGAAGACTCATGTACAAGCCATGAGCTAGAGAGATCATAGAGAGCAGTTTTTGGAAGTCTGCAGTGCTTAAACCAAACTAAAGTTGTTGTATTCTTAGTAAAGCAGGGAGCTACCAGTAAAAATCCAGCTTCACCTTGCTTGCTATTTGAAGGAAGTAACAACTTTCTAAACTGAAGGGAGCAACTATTCGACTGTGGCCTCCCCAAAACCCTGCTCCCATAGTGGTTATGCTGCTCAGCATTTTATTTATTTATTTATTATAAACATTTATTAGCTGCCCCCTCATGCCCATGGCATCTCGGGGCAGCTTAAAACATAAAACACATAAATAAAATACCCTAAAAAATCCATTTAAAAATACACAACCCCATTCATCAAATTTAAAATATCATAAAAATATCTTTAAAATACCCCCAACTACCTCACCCTCCCCTCCTCCCCTCCTCCCCTCCAAAGGCCTGGGCGAACAGCCAGGTCTTACAGACTCGACGAAATGCCAAGAAACCTGGGGCTAGGTGGGCTTCCTCCAGGAGGAAGTTCCAAATCTGCGGCCCGGCCACCGAGAACGCCCTCTCCATTGTGGCCCCCTGTTTTACAAGGGGGACTTCCAGAAAGGTGACCCCGGTGGACAGAAGGGATCGCTCTGAGGCGCGGAGGGCGAGGCGGTCCCCGAGGTATGAGGGGCCCAGACCGTGCAGGGCTTTATAGATCAACACTAACACCTTGAATCTGGCTCAGTACGCTATAGGTAGCTAGTACAGAGTACGGAGCACAGGTGTTATGTGCTCTCACCGCCCCATTTCTGTAAGGAGACAGGCTGCCGCATTCTGCAGCAGCTGCAGCCTCCGAACCAGAAACAAGGGAAGCCCCACGTAAAGCGCATTGCAGTAGTCTAGCCTCAAGGTGATGAAGGCGTGAATGAGAGTGGCCAGGTCGGGCCTGGAGATGTATGGACGCAGCCTCCGTACCAGATACAGCTGGTGGAAGGCAGCCTTAGCCACCATCTCCACCTGCTGATCCAGACGGAGACCCGAGTCCAACACCACCCCCAGACTCCGAACCTGCTGGGCTACATGAGGACGGACCCCCCCTACAAGGGGCACCAGTACCTCCCTCGCCCTTCCCACCACCATCACCTCCGTCTTATCGGGATTAAGCTTCAGTCTGCTCTGCCACATCCAATCCGCCACGGCCTGCAAACATTGGGAAAGTAATGAGACAGCAGGACCTGGGTCAGTTGAAAACGAGAGGTACAGCTGAGTATCATCAGCATATTGGTGACATCGCACCCTGAACCCTCTCACGATCTCCCCCAGGGGCTGCATATACACATTAAATAATAACTGAGACAAGATCGAACCCTGCGGAACGCTGCAGGTCAAGGCCCGGGGGCTTGATGTTTCAGCCCCTGGGCTGATTTTACTGCACCAGCAGGACAAGTTTTCTCCATTGCATTGTATTTAACAAAAAACTTGGATATTCCATAAGGCTCTTGCAAATTCAATCATGCACTAAAAAGCATAGAAATTGCAAATTAAGGCTCCTGCCTTAACATCCATGCCATGTTAGCAGTAAAGACATTGTACAGTCTTACACATTGTGTTCACTTACAAACTTAGGCTCCATGCACCCACACTTTACCTTTGTCTTTCAACCCCAATCCTCTTCCTCTTTGCAGGTTGGGGGGCAATACCGAAGCTGGGGACAGGAGGGCATGAGCTGGCCCCTCACCCCCTCCTTTTCCTCTATCCTTTTATTTCAGCTGGGGAGAATGGGACAGCTGACTAATGGCTACAACCATCCCTCTTGCCATACCCACTAGTCACCAAAGCCCTCCCAGAGCACAGTGAAGCAGGGTAGAGTCGTATACAAATGTTTAATTAAAATTAAGTTGGGTATGCATTGAAATTAATAAAATGGAGTGGCCATTGGAAGGAATGGAGACAAAAGCAATGCCAATTTCTAAATAAAATATATTGTCATTCCAACATCCAATTAAGTGACTTTGAAATTAGAAAAAACAGCTGCATCTTTGGAAGTACATAGGGAAAGCAAGAGGTGTGAAATGATGAGGAAGGCACCAGATGCAGTAAGTGGAATGGCTGGAATGACAGGGAAAATACAAAGTGTGTGCAGGATTAAGTAAGTGGGTGGAATGACAGGTGGAATTAGAAATAGTTACAATAATAAGGTTCTGAGTGAAATAACTGAATCAGAAACCTGATGGGATCGCTGAGGAATCAGTCCTATCATTTTACCCACTTATCATAGCTGACTCCTTATCCTTTGACTCCCAATAACCTCCCTCCCTGTTATTCAATTTCCTCTCCAGTGTTGTTTTTTTTGTCATTCCACACACACACACACACACACTTCTGTTCCATATGACAGATACAGACAAACATTGTATTTCCCAGGAGATTTGAGTTCTCTGTGAGGGGAGTGGGGGCTAGAGGTTTAGAGGGGTGACTTGGACCCAGGAATCCTGGGTTGTCTGTTACAAGGTTGAGAGCAGGGGAGAGAACAGGCTCGGAATGAGGACTATTGAGTCGCCTGTGAAGAATGTGCAGCCTACTGGATTAGAGTGGGGTGGAGAGGCTGGAAGTCAGAAGTCCTGAGTTCTCTGTTACAGGGCTGGGACCAAGTAGATTAGAGGGGGAGAAAGGGTTCAGCCAGAACTCCTAAGTTCTCTCTCTCTCTTAAAGAGGAAACAGGCAGTGAGAGGGGCCAGCTCACACCCTCCTGTCCCCAGCTTCAGTGTTGCCCCCAACCTGCAAAGAGGATTGGGACTGAAAGACAAAGACAAAGTGTGAGTGCATGGAGCCTAAGTTGTAAGTGAGCACAATATGTGAGACTGTACAATGTCCATACTGCTAACATGGCATGGAAGTTAAGGTAGGAGCCTTAACTTGCAATTTCCATGCTTTTTAGTGCCTGATTGAATTTGCAAGAGCCTTAACTCTTCTTGTAAACAGGCTTTTATGGAAGAATTCCGTGCATTGATCTAGGGATACAAACCAGTTTCAACTGAAAGCAAAGCTTTTAAAGCTTGAAAAGCATCACTGGGGTTGTGCTTCATCTAAGGAAGTGGATGATGACACCCAGCACTCATGGCTCTTGAGATGGGGGAGGTCTCTGAGGAAGCTGCAGAAAAAATGGTTTCTTCCACTTCCCATTCTGGGACCATAGACAGGAAGGACAGTTTCCCAATAGGTTTTCATTTTAAACATCTGTCATTAACATTATTATTTTGCTTCACTGGCTAAAGAGGCATATTCAGCATTCAGTCAAGACTGCAAAATTTGCTTCTTGCTGGTGACATTTTTACACAAATAAAAAGTGTATGCCTCTAAAATGCCCGTGGCTTCTAAATGGCTGTCCTGTCCAGCAAAGCCGTCCAAACCAGTCTGACACTGTGCTTTTGGAAGATGTCTTATTAATAAAATACAGACACCCCATCCCCCCACGGGAGCTTAGCTCCATGTTAGTGGGAGTGAATTCTGGTCAGGATGCAACCTTTGATTGTCGGGAGCAGGGAGGGAATGAATCACTCCATTATTACGACATGTTGGATACTTCTGCAAAGTGACTGAGTGTGGCCACTGTTGAAGACAGGATGCTAGGCTCAAAAGACCCGTGGTCTGACCCAGTATGGCACTTTTTACATTCTTATGATAGTCCCATTCCTTCCCTACACCAAAAATGTTTAATTGGAAGCACTAAAAATAATGCTGCCTGGTGCAATTGATATTCCTTCCTTCACTCACTTATTCAATCTCTCACACTCATTTTCTCAGGTATTGAGACAAAGGTCTCCCAGAGATAATGGTTAAATACCTGCACCCACTGTCAGTGTCACCCCTGGGAACTTTTACTTAGATGACGCTATGAGGCAACAGTAGTAAAATTCAACCCAGATTAACACCACCACACAGAGACTGACCTGCATTTACTCTTCATAGTAGCATCAGCCAAGCATGCTATGGCAATCAGCCAGAATGACACTGGCTAGTAGCCAACTGGATTTATTTACTTTTGTGCAATGCAAGGCTGCCGTTATTGTGCCAACCTCCAATCATGGAAATGATAAGAGATAAACTTGGAAAGTCAAGGGGATGTTTTCATGGAGGAAAAGCCTTACAGAGCTGGAAGAGGAGATGTGGAGTAAGTCTGGAGAGATCTATCCCTGGACTGGCAGAGGAGGCAAGTGACAGCTGTTTAGTTTATCTTCTCTTTCATGGATGATCAAACCACCACAGCAATGTTGATATTTGGAAGGGGAGACCCTAGCTACATAGTGACTGGAGAACATGGTTATTGTTTACAAGTCTATGGATGATGGAATTGTTTAGAGGACATAATGGATGAAATGAAGAATAGGAAAATTTAGGCTGCATAGCTGGAAATATTTTTTTAGTTCTTAGATATATTAAATAGTGGATGCTCCATGGTGGTGATCCTTGTTTAAAACCCTCAGACTGATTTTGGAATAAATTAAGAACCAAAAAAGTAAAAAAAGTTTAATAAAACTTTTTTAGCAAACCTGTACCACTTCATACTCCATCTATTCCTCAACAGTGATGGGGTCAGTTGTCCTGTGTTGGTTCATCCTCTCCTCCCATCGCAGTAAAAAAAAAAAGTTTTTTATTTTTTAAAGTAAGAATTTCACTAAAGTGGTATTGGGGTAAATTTGACCCTAATCGTAATGAACGGGAAAATGTAATTTCCCATTGTAATGAATGGGAAAATGAAAGCCACACACGTCAAAGATACAGGGGTTCATATTAACACCAAACATTCAATTCAACCCCCAGGACCATAATATTTGGAATGTTGGGGTACTATTGACCCCAAATACCTTTTGTGTTAGTATTGTTTATGTACTGCAAACAATAACTTCATAAAATTTAATTTTTTATGTTAAACGAGTCATTTTCAAATCAGTCACATTTTTTTCCAATTGTGACTTAATTGGAGTCTAGTTTATCCCAATTCCCGATTAATACAGTACATTTTTCATTCATTTGAGGGATATTAATGGAAGCCTCAAGATATGCTACTGCAGCTTTAACTGGGGCAGAGCCTTCTGTTATTGCAGGGACTGCCACCACATCATCATGAAGACTGAGAGGAAGACCTGAGGAAGACCCCCCCTTTCTATGGTTCTGTGGCACTCACAAGCTGTGTCAGTTTGCAACCAGCTGAGCCAAGCAAATAGTGGGAAAGAATTTTCAGTTCAGTGTGTGGGTGGAGGCCACATGGCCAGTGGCGGCAGAACACCTAATAAATGGGTAGGTGGACACCCACCTGGCGTGGGCTATCAACTCGTTTGTTAACACCCTGAATTGGCTAGTTAATTTAGATGTATAAATTACAGCATGACAGAGCCCTGCAGACCAAACTGAGCCAGTGAGATTGGAATGGTCCTATTGGGTTTGGTTTACAGGGGAGGGCTTCCCAGCCCAACCCTCTTGAATTTGGGCCACAGTACCTATTGAGCAGGAGGCCCTGCCCCCAAGAGCACCTTGACATCACACCACTCCATGGGGGATGGGGGGCTATATCAGAAAAAAGGAGAGGTTAAGGCACTCCCCTACCATTTCCTCATGCAGTCCCACCCTCCACGGGGCCCTGTGACATCATGAAACTCCCAAGAATCAGGGCCATCCCCATTACTTTGGGCCTGGGCTCAGAAGGGCCCAGATACACCAGGACTGAGTTTGGGCTGCTCCCCATGAACTCCAGCTCAGCTCAGGCTGAATTTTTCAGCCCAAGCAAGGCTCTACAGTATAAGCTGAGGATTGTATATTCATTTATCATGGTCATAGTTCACATGATCTGTGTACGGAGTAGAAATTCCTAAGTACTGATTAAGCTAACAATCCCCAAACCACTTACTTTAGAATAGCTCAACAGAGCAGCAAGTGAGACTACTCCAGACTAAAGGTCTGCTTGAGCGGGACTTTCCGGACAGACATAAGTTCAATCACAGCTGCACAGAACTTGAGAGCCATGACTGTTTTGAGGTCCATTACAGTCCAAATGCAAACACCACACCCGTTGCAGAGCATTGCAGAGAGACACATCAGAGAGAGGGAGGGGTAAAACCAGGCACTGGGATGTCACTTCAGTGCCCTTTACCCCTGCTTCTTGTGGAATTCCATAATGTTCCAGCTCTCTGCAAAGGGAGGAGCTGCTCCTGCCCAATCAGCTGACCCATCTGAAATTGAAAGGTTCAGGTGAAGAATGAAGATTGGTCTCACTGGGTTTGATAGGCGTTGCACAGCTCAGTACTGCACCCTGAATGTGACAACAGCACAGACAGTTACAACCAGTGAACAAAAATGAGGGAGATTTATTTGTTCAGCTCATTACTGAACAAATTATTGTTAAATAAATAAAATAAAAATTATAATGGAGCTACTGACACCATCAAGAGTAGGAATCCATGGGCACTAACACAAAAGAGTCAACTAAAGGGCTTGATTCTCCTTTGCCCCATACTTTTGGATGTTTACACCTGTACAGAAGAAATAAGCAGTGCACTAACACATGACAATTTTCCAGTCACTCATCCCACTGATAGAACCGTATGTTTCCTTTTTCTCATATAATACTTCAGTCAGGTAAGGAGATGTTGGCAAAGGCTTACTGCATTCATTTGGTAACGAGGGGATGGGAAGTATCTTTGTTGCATTAAATTAAGTGTTTTTCCATCCTGGAAGCTACATCTCAACAACTAATAGTCATAGTGCTTTATGAACACATTTGCCTTTGGTAACGATGATTAACTGTTGCCTTCTCTGGATGCAAAGAAAATTGCAAAAAGACCTTATATGGTTCTCAGTGGATTTGAAGTGCCTTATTCTTTCCCACCCAAAGTGCCATCTTATCTCTTTTATCTGTTTTCCTCTGCCTGGTTCCCTTACCTCCAAGTTCTGACTGCAGTGGCTCTTGGATAAAAGTAGGGGATGTAGGTGTGGCTGTCAAGGGGATATTGGAGGAAGGGAAACAGGCAGACCAGTCTAACATTACGTTTGTGAGAACTGGGACAGATGGCAAGAAAGGTTGATCCCACGGTAATTCTGTCCCAACCTTGAAACCAACTGTTCAGAAATGTTACAGGTTCATGGAATCATAGACATAAGAACTGAGAAGATCCATTAAGTCCTAGTCTATTCCACTGCCAGTGCAAGATTGTTGATTTACAGTATATGAGAATATTTTCTCATGAGATTTCCAGATCAATTATGCACAGGCCATGAGTCAAAATTCCTGGCATATCTCCACTGAAGTCATTTGAGTTACTCCAGGGATAAAGCAGCCTAAGGTATTGGAAGAGTTTTCATTTTGGTTACTCTAAATCTTTTGATGTTTAGCCCCTGCTGTTTAGCATGGGTACTCCCCATATCCAGATGAACAGCACATCACGTTCTTGAATATGCATCAGATGTTACAAGCTCAAAGCAAAGCAGTCCTTCAGGGAATTAACATGAAACTCTTTCCCACTCTTCCCAGAAGCAGCCATGGGACTACTGAGCTATCATTACCTTTCTCCTCACTGTACTCCCCAACTGCTGCCCCATTCCCCACCACTCCAGCTGGAAAGCTTCCATTCGGCACAAACAGGCCTACAGCCTCTCAGAAAGCCCTGCTTCCCAACCTCTGCTTAACTGTCTTCTCTTCGGTTTGGCTGCTCTCCACCGTCTCCGTTTGGGGTTGCGCTGTTGCCTTGGTAGTAGCATCCTCTGCGGCAGTGGTGGCAGTGGTGACAGCAGCAGGCACATCGGCTTGTTTAGGCTCCTCCTTGACTTGGGCTTCATCAGCTTTCAAGGATGGCGAGTTATCGGTGGAAGCTTTAGTGGCACTTTCCGTTTCAGTGGCAGCAGGAGCGGGTTTATCTTCCAAGGAGGCAGCAGGAGTGGTGGCCTGTGCAGCTGGCTTCTCTGAGCCAGCATCAGCTGTGCCTTCTCCTTGTTTCTCTTCTGCAGGGGCACCTCCATCTTTGCTGCCCTCTTCAGTCTTTGCACTCTCAGACAGAGCAGCTTCTGTGGCAGCAGGAGAGTTGCTCTCTTTGTTCTCTGCCACACCATCAGCAAGGGCTTCCTCTTTCTTCTTCTCAGCAGCCTCAGCATCGGCATTTGGGACATCTCCGTTCTTCTCCACCTTGAGCTTTTTCCTTGTTATGTGTCCACGGAAGCTAGCCTGAATTTTGGTGGCTGCCTTATGAGCTTTATCTTCTGGTTTGATGCCATCTTGCTCAATCTTTTGGTCAATATCATCATTTTTTTCAACCTTTAAGAAGAGAAAGAGGGGGAAAGGAGACAAAATGATTTTTCTTATGCTACAAACAACAGTAAAAGTAGCTCTGGGCTAGCCACGAAGTTTGGACAAAGGGCAGGTAAGCCCTAACCCACAGCTTGGGAACTTATGTAATAGAGCATCACCAACAGCATTTTAATTCGCTGCAGTGATGCTCTAGCAGCAATGAACAAAAATACATTGCACTCTACGTTTATCAGCCTGATCCTCAAAATGCTTCACCAACAGAAGCCACAATCATCTCAATGGGGCTTGTGCCCAAAGAGTATTTTGAAGCATGTGTACATGTGTGTGTACGTGTGTACTTTGTGCAATTACTGAACACTGTGGGTTAAACTCTATCCTTCAGTGTAAGAGCTTTAGGCCAGACATCAGCACAAAGCTGCCGTTGCTTAATGGATTCACCCTTTGAAGCCATCCCACCTTGACATAGGTGTGTGACCAGGCAAAAAAGGGTGGCAATCCTTGACTGCCAGAATGCCCCCTGGAGGCTACTGGCTTCCAGTGCAAACTAGAGCAGCTGTAAACGTGCCTTGATTTTGCCAAAACTATCCCGGCAGTGAGGCAGCCCTAGATTCTGGAAGAATGTAACGGTGGTTCAAAGCCATTTTTGTGACCCACCCATGCTTCCAAGCTACAGCCATAGATCTGAGCCTAAATATTTGTCTCTTTTTTCATGTAGTGTTCTTTCCGTTGGCTTGGAGATTTGCCAGATTTTTGCTGATGATTCAGAAAGGTTCACTCTACATTACTTTTCACTTTCAAATCCTTTCACTTTTCAAATCCTCTCTCTCTCTCCTGTCCCCACAGATGGGAAACCCAATCTCAGGTGTATTTGAAAAGGTTCTTGGTTCCAACAATGCTAGGGCTCATGTCACTGACTGAAGTCTTTTGACTGAAAGGCTGTATCTCTGAACAGGTGCATGCTCTTACACACAGACATAACACAAATGTAACACACACACACACACACACACACACACACAACCTGACTACTTACACTTGCTTTCAACATCACCTGTGCCCCCAAGTCTAGGTTCATAAAAAGGATTATTTCCCAGGTCATTGGTATTTCTGTTAACTTTGGATTAAATTTACCCACAGAGGGGGCAGGACCTCTCATATCAACAAAGCCCCAAACTGACTTAAGTGTGCCATAAGATGGACTTAAGTGCGTGCATTGGTCTTGTGCTGGTTCTTCACACAGAGAATGAATGTCACCTTGTATGCAATACATACTGTGTTACTACTGATAATTTACCAGCCCTTGAGCTCAGTGGCATACTGAGGGATGGCTTGTTCCTATTAATGTTGTAATCCAGTAGGTAGCAAAAGAGTGATTCAAAAGCAAAAGGCAAGCTTTTAATGTACTGGCCTTTTCACTGTCAACACCTGTCCTCCCTAACAAGGCACCAAAGAAAATGAATTGGTTCAGAGATATAAGGAAGATCTGTCCTCACTTCAAAATGTCTTCACAGTTTAGAGCAGTTGAAAAATTTTCCCCAGAGTACAGGACCTGAGAATGGGGATCTGCCACACCCACCCATTTACAGGACTGAGACTGGCCATGCCCACCCTAGAGGCTGAGGGTGGGGACTGGTCAGACCAGTGGTTTCTTTTTTTCCCTTCAGCAGTGGGGCTTAGACTAGCAGAGGTGGCCGAAAATGGTGAGGAAGCAAGCTCTGAGAGCTGACGAGAGGGGAGGAGGGAATGCCTCCAGGTTGTGCAGCATGCACAATTGCAAGTTGCACATCTGTTGCTTTTCTCCAAGCTGCCACTGGGTGAGCTGTTCCAAGGGCTGGGACAGCTATTGTCTCATTACTAGAATGGCTACCAGTAGAGCCAGGGCTGGCTTTATAATCTGTGGGTCCCAGGGCAGAGATAAAATGCAAGGTCCCTGGTAGCCCCACCCTATTGGCGGTACTCTCCGTGGGGCTTAAAAGGTTTGTGTTTGGGGTCCTGATGAGAGGCATGGTGAGAACAAGAGCCATTGCAGGGCCCCTAGAAAGACCCAGGCATCAGACAATTGCCCCAGGTCACCCTGTGGTAAGGCCAGCTCTGAGTAGCACTAGGCATAATGTTAGACTGCTTGGGAGCCAAGAGGTCTGCCTGGAATTCAGGTGTTATCGCGATTTCTGGATAATGGCAGCCTTAATGGCAATGGGTCTCCATACAGTTGCATGACGTATATACACCTGGATCAGGCTGCTCAGGATCAGGGAAGGAAAAGGTGACTTAGGGCTGCCTTTTCTTCCCACTGCTTCTAAGCCCCAGTAGCCAGATGCTTTGGAGACCCTGAATACTTTGGACCCTGTAATGAAATTTTCAACCCTTGGATGGCAGGTACACACACGAGAAAAGAAACTTAATGTGCACTTCCCCACTGTCCTCTTGCTAGTGGGACACAACTCCCTCCTACATGTAACACTGAGTCTCAGGCGCCAGGCTACACAAACCCATTCTACTTTGCCAAACTGTACCTCCTGCACCTATATATATTACATTATGCAAATCATAAAATGTGAATTAATTCAGCCATTTGGTTGTATATTATTTGCTTAGACATATTATCCAGGTAGCCTCAGCAACAGAATTATACTTCCTGATCCTCTCAGTTGGTGGTCACAGGTCAGAGAGGTCAAAGGCTAAATGTTCATGCAAAATTATCTCCCCTCTCAAACCAAAATGTGGGTGACCTCAGGCTGGCGATTTAGGACAAGAACGGAGCTTGTCTTATTGCTGCTCATGCTGTATCTACCCTGTGGATAAATACAGAATTCTAGTCTGCAGGGCTGTTGTTCAGAACCTTTCATGAACAATTTAAAATAAGATTTATTGTTATCATTATTTCTTATTAAATATTTATTATTATATATTTAAAAAGCTTGTCGTGTCCCAGAAGTGATTCAGGGCAGCTTACAATAATTAAAAACAATCTTCACGACTGCTTACTGTTTTGGTTAGCTGCGATCATACTAAGCTCACCTTACATTCTCGGCATTGGCTACATGTCAAACATTGGATTGAATTTAAGAATGCATTGCTGGTTTTCAGGGCCCTGAAGGGTACAGGCCCTGGCTGTATTCAAGACCTGCTATCTGGGATTCATCCTGATGGTTATCTGTGCTCAGAAACCACCTGCTGTCTGGGGATCCCCCTATCACGCCTTAAGTCGGTAGGCGATTGGGTCATTACTATGGCGGGTCACTTACAGCAGAACTAGCTCCCTTCAGACGTTTGTTTTAGTTCCTCCCTACTCACCTTTAAAAAGCACCTGAAAACTTATTTGTTTTCCAGGTGCTTTTAGGATCCACTGCTGGTTTCCCCTCAATATATTCTGTCCTCCCTCTTTACCTTCTCTTTTAAATTGTTTTAAATTGAATTATTAGAGCACGGGAGAGCTCCAAGAGTGAAGGTGTGTTGCATGCTAAATTATAAAGTCCCAACATTCTATTTGTTCCAAAATCAGCATGATCAAGGTTAGGGCTATGCAATTTGTTGTGGAGTATTACTCCGGTAAATGGTTCATGCTGTGAAAAAGTCAGCTGAATCCATTGGATAAAAGCTGAGATATCGCAGTTTGAATACTGCACTTTCAAGCCTGATTTTTCATTTAGTCAGAATGATTTGATCTGGGCAGGGTAGAGGGGTTGAGTGCTGGTGGAGAGGAGGAATTAGCCTTTTAGAAAATTAAAGGAGGCTACCAGGGGGTGCCTTTGGGGTTTTATTTGTAAATCTGATTAGTAGTTTTAAAATTATGGGGTTGTGGAAAACCCCATGTTAGACTATGAAGAGGGGCGGGGCTGCTTTGAAGAGGAGTGCTGCTAGTCAAAAGCCATAGTAAAAAACCCTCCAGTTTTACAAAAAGAGTTAAGGCTCTTGAAAATTCAATCATGCATTAAAAAGCATGGAAATTGCAAGTTAAGGCTCCCGCCTTAACCTCCGTGCCATGTTAGCAGTAAAGACATTATACAGTCTCACACATTGTGCTCACTTACAACTTAGGCTCCATGCACCCACACTTTGCCTTCGTCTTTCAGCCCCAATCCTCTTCCTCTGCAGGTTGGGGGCAACACTGAAGCTGGGGACAGGAGGGCATGAGCTAGTCCCTCACTCCCTCCATTTGCTCTTTAAGAAAGAGAGAATTTAGGAGTCCTGGCTCCCGCCCCTTCTAATCTACTTGGTCCCAACCCTTTAACAGAGAATTCAGGACTCCTGGCTTCCAGCCTCTCCACCCCACTCTAATCCAGTAGGCTGCACTCCCTTCACAAGCAACTCAATAGTCCTGGTTCCTAGCTGGTTCTTTCCCTTGCTCTCAACCTTGTAACAGACAACCCTGAAGTCCTCGACTGAGGGTGTGTGTGCCTGGACTGGCCTGGGCTGTCAGTAGGAGCAATGCTGAAGGTTACTAGTCACCATGCTTTTTAAAAAAAGTATATTTTAAAGTGGATGCTGCTTGCATTGCTTGGCACCGTAGAGTGCTATGCTGTGGGTTTGGCAGGCTTTGCCATGTGGCTTTTGTAGTTGCACTTTGGGTTTGTCTTGTGAATGTGATTGTTTCACTTTTGATGTGGGTTTTTTGGCACTGTACTTTTGATGTGGGTTCAGCTTTGCCAAAATGTACCCAGCTGGGACATGGGGGGGGGTGGGGGGAAATACTTTCTGGTTAATTTGGGAGAGGGCTTGCCTTGCATAAGGGGGCATAGAGCAAGGGAGGCATATGCCATTTTGGGGGGCTGGTGGTATGCATGGGGCCATAGGCCCAAGATTTTTGAAACTTGATTTAAGCTGCGTTTTGGTGGGGATCCCCAGAGTAACCCCCCCACCCCCCCAGAGCTTGCATGTAACTATGGGGCATGCTTGTGGGCAGGGGGGGCCAAACTTGCTGATCACACTATTTAAAATGGTGGGTGGGGGATTGTGCTGACTTGTCTCTCTCTTTCTTCTGCTTGCTCACAAGTCAGGGAGTGAGACCATGTGCTCTTTCTCTATGGCACATCCCAGTGCCACCCAACCACCTTGCATTATGTATAGGAGCACAATGGGCCCAGGCACGGAGGCCAAGCTTGCTTATTGGTAACATGATTTTTTTTGGGGGGGAGGGGGTTATTTATCTGTTTTATTAAATTTAATACCCTGCTGCCTTGCTTCGTGTAATGGGGCAATGGGCCCAGGAGGGCTGGGTGGGGGTGGGGGTGTCAAAGTTGCTGATTATTAACATGGTGTTATTTTTGGGGTGGCTTGATGTCAGGGCAGGGAGTGGGACAATGCACATTTATTTGTGTTCTTCCGACTGGGTCACACACCCCAACATGCCAGTGCCACCCGCCACAGAGCTTGCATGTAATATAGAGGAGCATGCATGAGGGGGAGAGGCAGGGAGGAAGTGGTGGATGCGCTGTTGTGAACCCTGATTGGATACGCAATTAAACAGCTGCACATGGCACCAAGTGTTTCTGAGTTTCCACGATTCCGAGGTTCCACGTTCTGAGGTTTTCCAAGGTCCTGAGTTTCAATTTCTGAGTCCTCGGAAAAAGTTCTAAGTGATGACTGAAGATTTGGCCCTGGTACTCGGAACCTCAGAAATCTTTGCGAATACTCAGTGCGCCTAATTCAGTGCAGCCCTAGTAGAAGTCCCAGTGGTCAATAGAAAGTTATTGGGGGTGGGAAAATTTGTTCCTTTGGTTTATAATATCTGCTGAGTGACTGAACAGTAATAATTTGCTAAATTGCTATAGCAGCTTCCTTTCAATAGGATTCCAATGCACTTCAGAAACTCAGGGTGTAATGTAATCTTGTACCATTGATGTCAATGACAAAGTTCCCATTGACTTAATGGTGGAGGATTGTTGTCTTGTCACTATGGACAGCACACTTGAAATGGAAGACAATAGCCATGTGGCACACTTATGTTGAGGGGAGGGATACTTTGGCCAAGGAAAAATTTTCCTACCATAAAAAGAGGCTAAGGACAGATCAAGATATAACAATATTGGGTTATTGAATATGTTTTGTCCTATATACTGAATATATTATGAAATATCTTTCCTTGTTTAAACTTGCTCAAAGGAAGCAACCTCTTATGCTATCACTGAAAGCGGCTATTCTGCCCTGGAAAGACATTTTAATACCTTGTTGAGGAGACAGTGGCTCATCACTCGGGAACTTTAGCCTTCTATGAGCAAGTCAAGCAGTTTGCTCAGATGGGGATAATGTGTGGCAGAGGGGGTGCAGGGTGGCTAATGTGGCTTCTTGAACAAAGGTAGATATGGGGGGGGGGGCGGACGGGCATTGGAGTTAGTACTATACTATTTATGCACACAGTGGTTTGTGTCATCATAGCAGAGACATTTAAATGGCCTGGAAATTAACCAAATGTGCACATAAGTGCTACATTGTCATCCTCATTTTTGGAGAGTGGGTGTTCTACATACCGTATAGTATTAGCTCTAAAACAGAATGTTGGCACAGATTCCATCTCAGGTGGATCTGGCCATTCTGGTCCGTTCAGTGAAATACAGACCAGAAAGCAATCCTGTGTGCGTTTCACCTTTCACCAGAGTTCCAGTTCAGTGTGGTGCCCATATTGAGCATGCACAAGGTGACAGCACCCAGAACTTTGTATGGAGTTCTGACATGGATTAAATCTGCATCAGGATTACATGTGATGTTCTGATATAATGGATTTAATCTGCAAAAAGCAAATTGCCATTCCATTTCAGCCCTATATAGTATGCATTACATCCTAGACCAAGGGTGAGGAACCTAAGGCCCAGGGGCCAAATGCAGCCCATGGCTAGTTTTTATCTGGCCCCATTCTAGTGCCTGGATTCAGTTTCTATCCCTGAACACTGAAAGAGTAAGCTCAGGGTAAGGGAGCAGGGAGGAGAGCATGCACACAAGGATAAGGGACCGATCTTCATGGACCTTCCTCTTCCTGCATGATCCCATTAAGAACCACCACAAACACACACACCCGCCCCAAAATGGTCCCTGGAAGAAAAGGTTTCCCCAACCCTTGTCCCAGATGCTTGGGGTGGGTGGGTAGGGTCTGCCAGAGTTGAGTCAGGTCTGCCAGGGGAGGCCCTTTGTAAAGCAAAGAGCTTCCATCTCTACATACGTATGTACTCTCCTGTACAGAGAGATGATCTCATGCAGCATCTCCTTCTGCCTTTGCCTGACATACCCAGGCTCACGGGATGCGCTTCCCTTTTCAGACAGGCAGCTCCTGTCAGACTTTCCCCACCAGCTGGGGAGCAGGAGGCGACAAGATGAATTATCACGATGTGGAAGGAGTGCAGATCAGCTGGAAGGAGACAGGAGCCTCACTATAACAAAAAGCAAGTCAAATAGTGCCAGGCATACACAGAGCATTGACCTCTTACCCCAACTAGGTCTCCCTTCCAGACTCTTACTCACTGCCACCACCCCACCTTACCTCTGACTGAAGGAGAGAAAAGGACGTCTCTCCCCAATATTATGATAAGACACCCCCACACCCATTTGCATAGTATTTGAATGCGCTAGTCTTTAATGTATTTACCTGCACAACCCCCCTGTGAGGTAATGAAATACTGCACACATCAGGAACGGAGACACAGCTAGATTAAGAGACTTGGCCAAGGTCACATGACAAGTAGTTAGTCTGTGAGGAAGCAAAGACCTATAACCAGGTCACCTGAACCTTAGGTTGTATTTCAGGAGCGCTAAATGTTTGACTTCCATCTCCATCTATGTGATAGAGACAAAAGCAGGATGAATACCTTTGCCCTTATGGCCCTTGTGATGCTGAGCACTGTTCCTGCTATGGTGGAAGGCTGCCCTAGTAACCATGGACAGAGCCTATGTAATGCTTTTGGCTGCTATGCATGAGCGAGAGTGAGAGAGATTATAGCAGGGATAGGAACCCTCAGGCCCAGGAGCCATATGCAGCCTACAGCTAGTTTTTATTCAACCCCTTTCCAGTTCCTGGATCTGGCCCCTGGATGCAGTTCCCATCCCCAAGCACTGAAAAACTGAGCTCACGGTAAGAGAGCAGAGATTTATTTACTTATTATTTATTAACAAGATTTGTATCCTGCTCTTCCTGCTAACAACAGTATATAAAAATATAAAATAATTTTAAACATTGTAAAACATAGTCAGTCATAAAAGCAAAAACACCCCCTACCCCCACTCCACCCCACCCCACCCAACCCTACCCCTCTCCCTCACCAAATGCCTGATGGAACAGCCAGGGTTTTCAGTTCTTGCAGAAGGCTGGAAGGTCTGGGGCCAGATGTGCCCCCACCGGGAGGGAATTCCAGAGGTGCAGCGCGGCCACCAAGAACGCCCTATTCTGCGTGGCCCAAGGTGCCCCCAGATGACTGCAGGGGCCAATCCAGAACCTGGGGAGTCAGGCGGTCTCGCAAATAAGCAGGGCCCAGGCCGTGTAAGGCTTTATAGGACAAAACCAACACTTTGAATCAGACCCAGAAGACTACAGCCAGTGAAGAGATCGGAGCACTGGTGTAATGTGCTCTCGGTGGCCCAACCCCACCAGGAGCCAGGCCACCGCATTCTGCACCAGCTGCAGCTTCCGAGCTGTCACCAAAGGTAGCCCCACGTAGAGTGCGTTGCAGTAGTCTAACCGAGAGGTAATCAAAGCATGGATGATCATGGCCAGGTCCAGAGCCAAAACCAGCAGCCAAAGCCACCACATCAGATGTAACTGGTGGAAGGCACTCCTTGCCACAGCCTCTACCTGGAGATCCAGGCAGAGCTGCAAGTCGAGGAGCACCCCCAGGTTCCACACCTGGGATGTCAGCGGAGGGTAGACTCCATCAATCGATGCAGCTGTTAACTCCGCTGACCTATCCACTAGCACCACCTCTATCTTGTCAAGATTCAGTCGCAGTTGGTTAGTCCTCATCCAGTCCCCCACAGCTGCCAAACACCAAGTTAGCACCGAGACAGCTGGGCCTGGGTCCGTCAAAAATGAGAGATACAGTTGGGTGTCATCTGCATACTGATGACACCTCACCCCGAACTCTCTGATCACCTTGCCAAGTGGCTGCATATACAAGTTGAACAGGAGAGGGGACAGAACCGAACCCTGCGGAACCCCACATGAAACGTCTTGGTAAGATGAAAAAGAATCACCGAGTACCACCTGCTGAGTTCTTCTGGTCAGGAATGAGCGGAACCATTCAAGAACGATCCTGCCCACCCCCAGACTGTCCCGCAGGCACATTACCAACATCTCGTGGTCAATGGTATCAAATGCTGCCGACAGATCTAAAAGGACCAATAGGGATGAAAGCCAGACTGCAAAGAATCAAGATAACCGATGCGGTCAAGATGCCCCTGGAGCTGCTGAGCCACTACCTGTTCAATAACCTTCCCTAAAAAGGGACAGGCCGATAGCTGGCAAGGGAGTCGGCGTCTAGCGATGGTTTCTTGAGCAGAGGCCGCACCACTGCCTGTTTGAGACAGCTCGGCACTCTGCCCTCCCACAGGGGGGTGTTGACCACCCCGGCCAGCACTGGCCCCAATGTCTCCCAGCAGCTCTTAACCAGCCAGGATGGGCACGGATCTAGTTCACAAGAGGTGGCTCGAACAGCCCCAAGCACCCCCACCACATCAGCGGGCGTCACCGACTGAAAGTGATCCCATAAAATCGGACAAGCTGGGGCTTCTACACCCTCTACCTCCTCCACTACATTTAATGCGGCATTGAGGTCTTGGTGAATATGAGCGATTTCATCCGCACAATAATCCGCAAAAAGGTCACAGCAGGCGGGAGATGACTCAACCCCCAGGTTGAGGGAGGCCAGACTGACCAGCCGCCGCACCACCTGGAACAGCTCTGCTGGATGGGCTTTGGTGGCTACTATGAGGACAGAAAATAACTCCCTCTTTGCTATCCGCATAGCCATGGCATAGGCTCGTAAACTAGCTCTATGTCGCAATTTGTCATCTTCAGCGCAAGATTGACGCCACCGTCGCCCCCTAGCTTCAGGACCCACAGTTCCTCAGAGAACCAAGGAGGTCTGCGGGGCCGCCGCCTGGGCAACGGACGCCTGGGGGCTATTTGATCGATGGCCTCCGTTAGCAAGATATTGCATAGCTTGACGAGGTCATCAATAAGGCGGTCATCAAGGTCAGAGGGTAACTCCCCAGAGCGCCTAGAAACCGCACTGGGTCCATCAGCCTCTGGGGGCAGAACATCCTAATAGGTCCTGCACCCTGCCGGGGTCAGACATGTGCTAGAAGGGAGGTCTGTAGGAGGTAATGATCGGATGATGAGGGCATACATACAAGGACAGGGTTCAGATCTATGATCTGGGTCCTCTCCTTCCTAAGCATAACCCTAACACACACACCCCACCCCTAATTTCTATGTTCCCTAGGAGATTTTTCTACTTTTCAAAGTGGCACCTGAGAGGGGATAGGTTTCCCACCCTTGGACTACAGTCACAGATCTCGTACAGTCACAGATCTCGTATTCAATTTCATTTCTACTGATTATACAATTTATGTGCTTGTACACCCTACTGTACAAGATAAGGTACTTGTAGCTGCTGTATCATTTTATAAATAAGCTACCAGAGAAGTGACTCAAAAGGTATAGTCATGTAAGTAGGGAACCTGGCCAGGACATTTTAGCCTAAAGCAGCAACATCCTAACCAAGGCTGCTTTTAGATTAGTGTCACGCACTCGCAGGATGACATTACACAAATTTTCAAATTACCATGGGTGGCTTTTAGATAAGACTTCTCACTAGGGCTGAAATTAAGTCTTTGGAAAACTTTGGAGTTCTGTGAAGATTACGGTATTCAGTTCGGAAAGTCCGAATTCTGAAGACCAAGGCCGTTATTTAGAAAACTTCAGAAACTGCTGCACACGTGTGTAGACAGTTGAGCTTCTTCTGGAAATGAAACTTAGTGCCATATTTGGTAGGAGCGGGTATGGGAGGGGACAGTTGAGTGATGGTAAGCCAGATGGTAATTTTGGATTGGCTGGCAAGGTAAAATAAAAGTGGCTGCAGCCATTTTGTCCATTCTCTTTGGTGAATTTGGCTGTGTGCTAAAGTGCTGCTGGACCGGTAAGTAATCGGGAGGTAAGTAATGGGGAGGAGGGGTGCCTGGCGTTGTATGGTCTGGCCTGTCCATAGGGCCAATGCTGGGGGATGGGGATTACGATTACAATGTCATACAGCTTTTTTTTAAAAAAATAAAAAATTGGGTGCCACATTTCTTCTAGTTCTGCCTGCTGTTTGGTGGCACTTGGCACTATGAGTCCAAGGGATCTCTCTGCCTAGCTCCACTTCCCCTTGCCTGGATTGTTCAAGTTACCAGTGCCACAGATCCATGCTATGCCAAGAGGGCGCTGGTGTGGGGTGTGAATGTCTGGTTTCCTTACTGGTTTGCTGCTGGGAGTCTGGTTTGTCTGTTCAAGTCTGGTCTTTTCCAGTTACCAGTGTCTGGTCTGTTCAAGTTACCACTGTGCCACAGTACCGATTCCATGCCAAGAGGGTGCCCGTGGGGGTGTGTGAATGTCTGGTTTCCTTCTTGTGGGTGTTATCAGGCTGGGTGGCTTTTGGTGGGATTTCTCCACACAGTTGCACTGTTTTGTTGTATTCTTCTTGAGCAAATGTCTCACTCCTGCTACCTTTTTTTTCTGTGCACTGCTTGGTTGGCATCATAATGATTTTACAGTGGATTCACTCACTGCAGAGGTGGGCCATGCTGTGGGTACATACACTGTTGTTGTTTTGTGGGGTTTTCTTCTGAAGCGATTGTTCCACTCTTGCTAGCCTGCTTTTCTGGGTAGTGCTTTGACTAGGTTCAAGAACTTTTGCCAAGATGTCACAAGCTGGGGCACTGGGGGAATACTTTCTAGTTTCTTTCTGGTTAACAATATGGGGGGGTGGCTGGGCACACACAATAGAGGCTTTTTGTGGGGAGATGTCTGGTTTCTTGTGTGTGGTTGTTATGGCTGCTGGTCTGGCTGCTGGTACCCATGGGGCCACACACAGACCCCCCCAAAAAAGCTTGTTGAAACTTGACTGATCAGTTTTATTTGCTTGCTAATGTAGTCTTTGGACTTTCTTTGATGGGGCACCCCAGTCCAACCCCCTCCCACCCACCCTGAGCTTCAGGCCTTGCATGTGTATCATTCATGGGGCATGCTTGTGGGTGAGGGAATTTACTAATCACACATACCATTTTGGTTTTTTAATTACATGGTGGTGGTGTTTTTTGTGCTGGCTTCTGTTCTCTCACTCTTTCATCCTGCTGGCGGGTGCAGCAGGGGGAGGAAGGGCTGCATGTGGTGTTGTGCACCCCGACCGGTTAGGCAATTAAGAGGGAGGGAGAAGGTGGTTGGGTTGGATGAGTTGTTGTGCACATTGTGCACACCGATTAGCTAGGCAATTAAACGGCTGCAGCTGTTGCACATGGCAACACCTGCTGAGGTGCCAAGCTGGTGCCAAAGAGTTTTGAAGTTTCTGAAGTTTTCCAAAGTCCGAAGCTTCAGAAGAAGTGTCAAAGTGCCTCTGGGTACCCGGACTGACTATTCGGAACTTCGGAATTCGGTCCGAGTACCCGTAAGTACAATTCAGGTCAGCTCTACTTCTCGTGCGTTATCACCGCTCGCACATTCTTTTAATACCACAGATTAAATACCTTGATATCGAGGTATTTTATCCATGGTATTAAAAGAATGTGCAAGCAGCGACAGTGCGTGAGAAGTCTCATCTAAATGCCACCCGCAGTAATTAGAAAAGTCACGTGATGGCGAGTGCTGCTCGTCTAAATGCAGCCCAAGAGCTATTTAGCTACTAGACAATATGCAAAGTTCTTACCTAGTGGCTGTCGCATTAAATAAAGCAATTAGCTCCACTCAAGTTCCTACAACTCAAGTGATAAAGCTTTGAAAAGCAAACCTGAAGGTTAGAAAACCGAGGCTGGCTTGTGTGAAAAGATGGTGTGTGTGTGTGATAGGTTTCAGACTGCTTTAAAATAACTGGAGAGAGACTCTGTGTGTGTGTGTGTGTGTGTGTGTGTGTGTGTGTGTGTGTGTGTGTGTGTGTGTGTGTGCGCACGTGCGCATGCGCATTTTAGCCCAGTCTCAGAATTAAGGGATGTAATATTTTAGATTCACATCGGGTCGGTGATCGAGGTGGTCAGTTCGCGGCCGGAAAAGAATGCGCGTCCCTCTCCTGTGCGCATGACTCACGGCAGCGTCTCGTCTAATCCTGTCTCGTGGGATTTTGGCAACGACGCGCGAGCGCACCGCGCGCTCGTCTAAAAATGGCCTGAGTCTTGCCAAAGTCTCATCTCCACTTCAGCTATTGCAAGGGATGTTTCCTTCAGCACAGCCCAGAACTCTTTCCTAAACATCTGAGGTACCAGCTCGGTGAGGTCAATGGCTAATCGATTCCACTGGGCATCAACCTGCAATTCCTCCCCTTTCTTATTTTTGAACTATGGCTATTAAAGCCAGAATTTCTGAATCCCAAATGCCTTGACTCAGGGCAGTATCTCTGCGTGGTTCCTACTAGACCAATAAATTCAAACTGTTGGCTGTAGGAAACTGTAGGCTACTGTCTCTCCCATCCTCAAAAAGTCCACCCTCGACCCCTCTAGTTACAAACCGGTCTCCCTCCTACCCTTCACCTCTAAGCTTCTGGAACGTGTTGACTACTCCTGCTGCCTGGATCTCCTCTCTGCCAACTCCTCCCTGGACCCTCTCCAATCTGGCTTCCGCCCCCTTCACTCCACTGAAACTGCCCTTGCCAAGATCACCAATGATCTACTTGTCGCTAAATCTAAGCGCCTTTACTCCATTCTTGTCCTCCTTGACCTCTCTGCTGCCTTTGACACCGTCGACCACTCACTCCTACTGGACTCTCTTCNCCTCTCTGCTGCCTTTGACACCGTCGACCACTCACTCCTACTGAACTCTCTTCACTCCCTAGGCTTCTGCGGCTCTATCCTTGACTGGTTCTCCTCCTACTTCTCTGACCGCTCCTTTTAATGTGTCTCTTCCCAATTCCAACTCCTCCTCCCTCCCCCTCTTTGTTGGGGTTCCCCAAGGCTCTGTCCTGGGCCCTCTCCTCTATCTACACCCTGTCCCTTGGCAAACTCATTGCCTCCCACGGCTTCCAATATCACCTCTATGCTGATGACACTCAACTCTCTCTCTCCACCCCCTCTCTCCCCTTCTGTCCAAGCTCGCCTCAGAGTTCTTTGCCACCCTCATAGCGTCTGCAAAGTCGCATCCAGCGGAGCTGTTCCGGGTGGTGTGGGAGCTGGTCAGTCCTAACAGGGACGGGACGAAGAGAGCACATTACACCTGTACTCCGCGTACTGCACTGGCTGCCTATAATGTACCAAGCCAGATTCAAGGTGCTGACTTTGATTTATAAAGCCCTATACGGTCTCGGCCCCGGGTATCTCAGGGACTGCCTCGCCTTCCGCGTTTCAGAACGGCCCCTTCGATCCACTGGGAGCGCCTTCCTAGAGGTCCCCCGTGTGAAGCAGGGGGCCACAATGGAGAGGGCGTTCTTGGTGGTAGGACCGCGGTTGTAGAACTCCCTCCCGGAGGAAGCCCACCTGGCCCCAAGTCTACTGGCCTTTCATTGGGCATGTAAGACATAGCTGTTCTCCCAGGCCTTCGGGGGTGGGGGTAAATGAGGGTTTTTAATTGTTGTGAATTTTACTGGTGTTTTAAATATTGTTTTATTTTTGTATGGAAGCCACCCCGAGATGCCGTAGGCATGAGGGGGCGGCATATAAGTGCAACTAACTAAATAAAAATAAATAAATAAAATCAATTGTCTCTCTGATATCTCCGCCTGGATGTCCCAATGTCAGCTCAAGCTCAACATGGCTAGGACTGAACTCCTTATCTTTCCTCCCTACCCTTCCTCTCCCTCTTCCCTGTCCATCCTTATCGATGGGGTCACCATCCGTCCCATTCCCCAAGCCTGTAGCTTGGGCTTTGTCTTCGACACTCACCTTTCCTTTAAACCTTACATCGACTCTGTTGCCAAGTCCTGTTGCTTTGCCCTCCATAACATTGCTCGGATTCGCCCCTTTCTCTCTGTCTCCTCAGTCTAAACCCTTGTTCAAGCCATCGTCATCTCTTGCCCTGACTGCTGCAACCTCTTCCTTGCTGGTCTCCCCCCACTCTCACCTGTCCCCCCTTATCTCCATCGAAAACTCCGCTGCTAGGGTCATCCACTCAGCTCGTTGCTTCGACCACGTGCAGCCTCTCCTCTCCTCTCCTCGCTTCACTGGCTCCCCCTTCCCCAGTGCATCCTTCTCAAACTCCTGGTATTCACTTACAAAACCCTTCACAACCTGGCTCCCCTTACCTCTCACCCCTAATCTCCTTGCATGCTCCTGCACGCACTCTCCGCTCCTCCTCTGTCCCCTCCTTTGCTCTCTCTCGTCTCCCCTAACCGCTTTCGTCCCTTCTCCCTTGCTGCCGCCCCATGCCTGGAACTCCCTCCCTGCCCACCTTCAAATCCCTCTTCAAAACCCACCTCTTCCTCGCTGCCTTTCCCGACGCCTGTTAGAACTTTTCTCTCAATATTTACTGTCTGCCCTCCCCGCAGACTCCTGCCTAACTGCAACCAAGTCAAGCACGTGCACCTGAGACTTTGCATCTGCTTGAATGTTATTTATCCCTTGTCTCTCCCTATGTCCCCTCTACTTGTCTCCCCCTCCGTGTCTATTAGATTGTAAGCTGTAGGCAGGGATTGTGTCTATCTTATTGTTCTGTAAAGCGCCAGGTACACAGCTGGCGCTATACAAATGCTAATAATAATAATAACTTTGAAACTAAATCACTGGAAGAGAAAACAATCCATCTGAAATCAATGAGGTCACTGTTGTAGATTTCTAACCATGGGAAGAGGGGCAGGGGCTGATGGTTTATCCCCCACAAATCTCCACTCATTCTAGTTTCTTTCCCATATCTCCTTTTCCTCTTGGGAACAAACCCACTCTACTTACCTCTGGCTTGAAGAAGGGAAAGACACCAGCAATGTCCTTAAGGGACAGGTACTCAGGGGGCAAGGGTGCCAGCAGAGTTAGGTTCAGGGGGGCAGTGGGTGAGAGAGCCACTTTGCCCTGCCCTTTTAAGATGTGGCCACATCCCTTTCTGAGCATCATGACATCATGACTCAGAAAATGGGTGTGGTTACACCAGAAAGGGACAGTGCAAAGGGTGTGTGTGTGTGTGTGTGTGTGTGTGTGTTCCTGTTCTTGTCTGACCTGCCCATGCCTGGTTTCTGGGCATCATGACACTCAGAAGGAATGTTGCTATGCTGGAGCCAGAGGGGTGCAACCGCACCTCCCTCCTGGCGCCCATGCCAAGGGATGCTACGGCCTGTAGCAGATGGGAAGAGCAGTGCTATAGGAAAAGCAAGCAAGTGTAATAGACCCAGCAGCTAAACAGAAAGGCATGTGAGCAAAGGCTCTATCACTTGCCTCCTCAAAAGGGACACAAAGAGACAGAAAAGACTCTCACGGCTTCGGAAGTGTGGAAGCAATTTAGCACTGAGAACAGCTTTGCTTAACCCAGTTAAGTGGTGTGAAGACACCAGGCTAGAGGCTTGCACTTTTCCATCTCCACCTGACTGCAGTGTGTGGAAACAACAACAGAATTCCTTTTGGTCAGAGCGGCTATTGTTACTACAATCAAAATATAATCAAGAGATGAAATGGACCCATCACTTAATCGAGTCCATCTCCCTTAGGGCCCGTGGTGGTTTGTTCCCCATTTTATATTTAAGAGGCGGGGCTTCCAACTATGCCACTGTGAGAATAGTCCAAAACCAAGTGGATTTTATGAAGTTCTTCCCAATCTTCAGACTGAAAATTTGCTTTTCTTTGATTTCACCCTGTTAGTCTTAGTTGCTTATTACTGTGTTCCATACTAAATAATTATTTTGGTGTCCAAACAGTTTGATGATGGATGCAGTAATTTGATTTGATTCTTGGTGCCCACACACTCTTTAACTATTTATAGATTTTACATTTTTTATTACATTTTTACATAATAGTCTGTCCTGTGACTGCAGTAACATGGAATTCCCTAAAACTAAAATAAATGTTTAAAAAATAGAGAGAGAGAATTGTGTCCTAATTATGATGAGCCTGGCCTATGGTTTTGTAATGACATCTGAAACTAAGACTTTGCCTACAAAACAATGACCTAGATGTATAAATTAGCATTCCCCACCACGTCGGGGACAAGCATGCTTTGTGTGTACTGTGCACCACGGGGCAACTCCACTCATGACTGAAATGGAGCAACTTGCTCCTCCATTCATCATAGTCTCCTTGTCCACATATGGTGGGACCAAAAGTAAATCCACTGGCATGGCAACTTCATCCACAGGTAAGATGCTTTCTAGGTGGGTGTCACCTGCTTTTAAGTTTCATTAGGAAGGTTTCACACAGAAACTGTTCCTAATTCGCTCTCATTTCTACCAGTTCTGGGTCAGGAACACTGATCTTCTGAGATCCAGGAGGAACTTCTACTTCCAGCCAAATTCAGAGATTATAAGGACAGGTGCCACAACTAGCACAGTGCAGCCAGATAGCAGTTATCCACTGAAGCGGAGCTGTCATGGCCTGCCAGAAACTCTTAAAAGTAGTTTCTGCCACAGCTGTTCTCACCCATTCTTCTCTAAGTATTATTTTTCAGGTGAATTTAGTACTGGATTCCGTGCTGTGGATAAAGAAAGTCTCTGTCCATTCATGCAACCACGGCAGCTTCTAAAGCAATGCTGCAATTTACATAGTTCACCACAAGTATTTTATCTGGGTGGCAAATCACCATATTATTCACCATACCTTGCTACCATCACATAGTCCTTATGTGGAACCATCATATGATGTGTTGTACATGGAATGGGAAGTCAGTCCTGTTTAAAGTGAAGTTGCCATGTGCCACACCCATAGCTGATTTCTGTACACTCGGCCATGTCCTTAACAGAGCTGCATTGTAGACAAGTCCTTCAGCAGAGTATTTGGAGAGATGAGCTCAGTTTAAGTGTCAGTTGATGTGCAGGATTTTGTTTTGTGGCCACAAGGAACTGGACTAAGGCCCAACGAGCTCATGGTACACAGAAGTGTCATTAGGACGGTAACAGCTTTAATTTGGTCACTACTGTCCTGGACTGTCCTGACTATAACCAAAGAGAGAGTGGCTCAGTGAGCTGCTGCTGGAGCTGCTATGAATTCATTCAGCCTAATGACAGACGGAGCCTAGTTCTCCCTGCCAGTGCCTAGCTGTATTTGTTCTATTATTATTTTAATTTATGTCACTGGAAATAGAAGCAATTATCTTCAGAGAAAGCATTTACAGGTTCGTTAAAATTCAAACAAACATCCCAAGCAATTAGAGAAATTGAGAGGCAGCTTAATTCCCAGCGCTTTGGGAAACAGCTCCGCCAGTGCAGCTGATTCTTCTCTCCTCCTGCAGTAACAGCAGCATCCACTGCCTGCAAAGAGACTGAGCAGAAATGCAGACTGGCGCCACGCCCTTTCTTCCTTCTGTCTGGAGAAGCTGCCACAAGTAACGCTAGGGCCAACAAGGAAGGGATCGGAATCAATGGGCTTGACAGCACCAAGAGAAGGAGCACGGACAAGGAGCAGCTGGACAGGGGAGAAAGAAATGAAAAGATCGATGAGGGGAAAGAAGGTAAAGAATGAAAGGAGAGAGACTGACAGAGGAACAAAGCTACAGGAGACTCAAAAAGAGAAGGAATGAAAGAGAAAGAAATTGACCAAGAGTAAAAGAAAAAAAGGGAAGGGAGAGACACAAAATGGGGGGAGGGGAGTGGGAAAATGTAGATGGAGATGACATAGTGAGAGATACAGACAGAGAAGAGACGCTGACTACCAACTGAGTCTGAGAGAAATTCTAGGAAAGACAGGAAACAACTGAATGTCAAGGCCAGGTGCCACCAGGCACAGACCAGTGCAGCAGAGATTACTGTTGCCATAAAAATGAAGATCCTTGCTAATCTTTCCCTGGCACAACCAATCCTGCTGCAATAAGCCCCATCTGTGCTAATACTGGGACCAGGGACTCATAGGTCAGCATTTCCCCAAGGACTGGCAGGGTTTTCTTTGTAACTCCGGCTGGTGACACTGCACCTCCATTGATAGCCTTGCCAAGAAACATATTGCTGTGATAATAATAAATGGCGGCTTTGGGCAAAGCTCCCTTCTCTTCCCCACCCCTCCCCACAGACATGGAATAAGGATGCACTAACCAGCACTTTAAAACACTATTCTGCGGAAGGACTGGTCTACAATGAAGCTCTACCAGAGGTTAGGGATGTGACCATGCGTGCAGAAATCAGCTACGGGTGTGGTGCATGGCAAGTTCACTTTAAACAGGACTGACTCCACATTCCATGTACCCCACACATCATATGATGGTTCCACATAAGGACTACGTGATGGTAGCAAGGTGGGATGACTAATATGGTGATTTGCCACCCTGATAGAATACTTGTGGTGAACGATGTAAATTGCAGCATTGCTTTAGGAGCTGCTGTGGTTGCATGGATGGACAGAGGTTCTCTCTATCCAGAGCATGGAATCCAGTACTCAATTCACCTGAAAAAATAATACTTAGAGAAGAGTGGGTGGAAAACAGCTGGGGCAGAAGCTGCTTTTAAGAGTTTCTGGCAGGCCATGACAGCTCAGCTTCAGTGGATAACTGCTATCTGGCTGCACCGTGCTAGTTGTGGATTAGCACCTTTCCCAGGAATCTTTCTTTATGGAGAGAAATATAATGGAAGGGGGTGGAATAAGAGGCAGTTGGCTGTATACAGGGGAGGAGACTTGGGCTTTTGTAGCAACTTTCATGGTCTAAGCTATTTCAAAAGGCTTTAGAAAGCAATGTCAGCATACCTCGCCTCCCAAAATGGCCAGAGGGACATAAGCCCTACCCCTCATGCACACACTCACACACTGTGTTCAGCAGCACCCTTACCTGGCAGGGGGATGGGAGACAGCGCCACTGGCAGCCAGGAGCCCTAGTACTCAAGTGGCAGCTGCCTCTAAAAGCAGGGTATGGTGCATCTTAAGTGAGACTGCAGGATTTTCCCAAGAAGTGGGGTGGTCTCACCTAGGTGTGGGACTGTGGGCAAAATTTTGGTTATACCAGTTCTTGGTTCTCATTTATCGGTTCTTCTCTTGGTTCCCGGTTCTCTCAGTATTGGATTTTTAACACTGCGATCTTGGGGAAAACAGCAATGTTAAAAATCCGATTAAAAAAAACCAATGCAAAAAACCCAATACCGCTGATAACGAGAAAATAACTGAGATATCAGATTAATCCAACAGGCCCATTATCAGGTACTTTTGGTTCTTGGCAATATCAAGAGTCCCATCCCTAGTCTTGCCCTGCCTCAGCCCTGGATGGGCAGTTCGTTTAAAGGCAGCCTGCCAGAAGTGCAGGTGGAGCAGAGGCAGGGCAGGCTGCACCTGCTCTGGAACTGTTCCACTAGCGGTGCTCCGAAACATCCCGGAGAACTGCCAGCAGAGCGGGCAGCTCAACCCTGGGGTCATGGTAGGAAGCAGGGCTGTCATCTGTCTGCTCAGCAGACGGCCACTGCAGCCCCAGTCTCTGCTGGGGGCTTGTTTGTTTATTTATATTTCTATGCCGCCCTTTCCCAGAGGTGCAGAGTGGGTCACAATTCATAAAAACTTTAAAATACCAAAAAAAAAACCACCAAAGCCCCCCAAACCTCCCACAGCACTATGGCGTATGGGAGTGGAATTGCACCAGGTCTGTTTAGCATGGACCTGTTCCATGGTTGTGTACCCCCATGATCATATGAAAATATCCTATAATAAGCAGATTAGCAACCTGCACACGGCCTCAGACATTAGACCCTGCTCTGCTAAAACAGAAGGAGAAGGACTACCCAGGACAGCAATGTTATTGATTATAGTAAAGGAATAACTGGTTCCGAAGATGGCCTTTTATGTTGTGGATACCTTCAGACTTTGGCTGCTCAGGATCTCTCTCTAGCTGAAGCCAGTTAACATGACTTCTGAGTTGGCAGAGCAGGAGGTGCCCAGCTGACACACAATGCAACCACCTCAATTGCAGCTCTGTTTGCCACTGGGATGGTGATCCAGCACGCACAGCTTGAAAGAGGGAGTCATGAGAAAAAGTCTTAGGCCGTTTTTAGACGAGCGTGCAGTACGCTCGCGCGTGGTTTCCAAAATCCTGCGAGATAGGATTACACGACATGCTGCAGCGAATCACCCGCACAAGAGGGGGACGCACATTCTTTTCCGGCTGCAATTTGACTGGGTCGGTGATTGAGGTGGTCAAATCGCGGCCAGAAAAGAATGTGCGTCCCCCTCCTGTGTGGGTGATTCGTGGCAGCATTTCGTGTAATCTCGTCTCACGGGATTTTGGAACAAACGCACGAGTGCACCGCGCGCTCGTCTAAAAACGGCCTTATTTCCATCTCTGTCTTTTGCTCGCTGTAGGGCAGTGGTTCTCAAACATTTTGCCTGCAAGAAAAATATAATCTCATGACCCCAGACATCAAAAAAAGGCATGCAAAATATACCAGAAGTCGGGATCGTGGCTCCTAGCTGCAGATGGCATCATCCCACATGGTGTCCTGATCCACAGTTTGGAACCTCTGCTATAAGGCCTTCAGCATGATCCTTTCCCTGCCTCAGTTTTCCAGTATGTAAATGGGGTAGTAATATTTACCGTCCTTTGTAAAGCACCTTTTAATCTCTTAATAAGTCTCTTTAGACTTATGGAACCAGAGTGGTTCCGGAATGCTCTTGGAGAATTACCCTCCGATCATGATGACCATTCGCTTGATGATTCTGTAGCCCTTTGGAATACTCTGCTGACTGAGGCCATCGACAAAATGGCTCCTAGGCACCTGCTCCCTGAGCATCAGCAATACAGGTCCCCCTGGTTTATGGATGACCTGCAGCGGCTGAAGCGAGAAGGGTGGTGGCTGGAGCGATGGTGGTGCTATACACGTGCTGAAGCTGACAGATTGCAGCATAGAGTTAGTTTTAAAACCTATGCTGTCACTGTGTGGTCAGCAAAGAAGGAGTTCTTTGCTGCCCTCATAGCATCCATAAAGTCACATCCAGTTGAACTTTTCTGGGTGGTGAGAGGGCTGGTCAGTCTGGCCTCCCTCCACCTGGAACTGGAGTTTTCCAGTGCTCGCTGTGACAAGTTTGTTCACTTTTTTATGGATAAAATTGTTCGTATTCACCACGACTTTTACGCTGCACTTGACGCAGTGGGAGAACCAGAGGTGATGGAAGCCCCACCTTGTCCTGTTTTATGTGATGAGTTTCAGTGAGTGTCGCCCGCTGATGCATAGGATGTCCTCGGGGCAGTTAGAGCCACCTTTTGTGAGCTGAACCTATGCCTGTCCTCGCTGGTTAAGGCCAACTCTGAGACATTGGGACCATTGGTGGTGGGGGTGGTCAATGCCTCCCTTAGGGAGGGCAGAGTGCCAGGATGCCTCAAGGAGACAATGGGACACAACCTCTGCTCAAGAAACCATCACTTGACATTGACTCCCTTGCCAGCTATCGGCCAATCTCTAACCTTCTCTTTTTAGGAATAACATTTTAATGCTTTTAAACGGGTGGTGGCTCAACAGCTTCAGGGGCATCGGGACCGTGTCAGTTTCCTGTACCCCTCACAGTCTGGCTTTCATCTGGGTTATGGCACTGAGATTGCACTTGTGGCTTTAGTTGACAACCTTTGTCATGAGATGGATCAGGGTCAGCTGACCCATTACCTCCTTAAGGCATGCATCCTGGCGCATGTTAGCCCCCGGCAGGGTGTAGGACCTAATAGATCAGTCCGCCCCCGGAGACTTATGGAACCGAATCGGTTCTGGAATGCTCTGCGGGAGTTTCCCCTGGACCTTGACACCTGCTCGGTCGATGATCTCATAGCCTTCTGGAACACCTTGTTGGCTGAGACCATTGACAGAGTGGCTCCCAGGCGTCTGCTGCTCTCCTGAGTCTCCCGCAGGTCTCCTTGGTTTACTGAGGGCCTGTGGTGTTTGAAGCGGGAGAGCAGATGGTTGGAGCGATGGTGGCGCCGGACTCGCAACCAGTATGATCGATCACAGCATAAGTGCAGTTTAAAGGCCTATGCTGTGGCGGTGCAGGCAGCAAAGAAGCAGTTCTTTGCTGCTCTTATTGCATCTGCAAAGTCACGTCCAGCGGAGCTTTTCCAGGTGGTGAAAGGCTTGGTCAGTCCTGCCTGCCTCCACCGGGATCTGGAGCAATCCAGTGATAGCTGTGACCAGTTTATCGAGTACTTTATAGATAAGATCGCTCGCATCCGCCACAATTTTGGCACCACAGTTACTGCAGAGGATCATCTTGGGGCTATGGATCCCCCGTCCTGTCCTGTTTTGTGGGATGAGGTTCAGATGGTGGTGCCTGCCGATGTGGACTCCTTGTTGGGATCTGTTCGTGCCACTACTTGTGAGCAAGATCCATGCCTGTCCTGGCTGGTGAAAGCTAGCCAGGAGACGTTACAGCCGTTGCTGGCTGGGGTGATTAGTGCCTCCCTTCGGGAGGGCAGGGTGCCTGGCTGCCAAAATGAGACTGTAGTTAGACCCCTGCTCAAGAAACCATCTCTTGACACTGATGCTCCTGCCAGTTATTGGCTGGTCTCTAACCTTCTCCTTTCTAGGGAAGGTTATTGAACGGGCTATGGCACGGCAGCTCCAGGAACACCTGGACCGCACCGGTTTTCTTGATCCCTCCCAGTCTGAGTTTCGGCCTGGGTATGGTACGGAGACAGCATTGGTGGCCTTGGTTGATGATCTCCATCTGGCGTTGAACTAGGGTCGTCAGACCTTACTGGTCCTGCTAGACCTTTCGGCTGCATTCGACACAGTCGATCATGAGGTGTTGGTGACTCGCCTGCGGGACCATGCCGGAATTGACGGAACGGTCTTGGACTGGTTTCGTTCGTTCCTGGCTGGAAGAACTCACTGGGTGGTCTTGGGGGAGTGTACATCTTCCCCCCGAGACCTCACATGTGGAGTCCCGCAGGGTGCCATTCTGTCCCCCCTCTTGTTTAACGTCTATATGCAGCCATTAGGGGAGATCGTGAGGGGGTTTCAGGGCATGCAGTGTCATCAGTATGCTGATGACACTCAGCTCTACCTCTCTTTTTCCATCGACCCAGGCCATGCAGTCTCCTTATTTTCCCAGTGCCTGTCAGCTGTGGGGGCTTGGATGAGGTCGAGCCATCTACAATTGAATCCTGACAAGACGGAGGTGATGTTGGTGGGCGGGGGCCTGGGGGTGATTGAATCTCCTCTTGTTGAGGGGGTTCGCCGCCCCCCCCATGGTCTCTCAAGTGCGGAGTCTGGGTGTGCTCCTTGATTCGCGGCTCAGCTTGGAATCTCAGGTTGTGGTCATGGCGGCGAGTGCGTTTCGGCAGTTACATCTTGTCCGGCGGCTTCAGCCGTATCTCTCAGACTCCGACCTCGCCACTGTCATCCATGCCTTCATCACCTCGAGGCTGGATTACTGCAATGCACTCTACGTGGGGCTGCCCGAGAAGCTGGTCCGGAGGCTACAGCTGGTGCAGAATGTCGCGGCCCTCTCCTGATGGGGGCGGGTCGCAGGGAGCACATGACACCAGTGCTCCGGGCTCTGCACTGGCTGCCTCTAAAGCACCGGGCCAGGTTCAAGGTGCAGGTTTTAACCTTTAAAGCCCTTCACAGCCTGGGCCCTGTTTATCTGCGGGACCGCCTCACTCCTCATGTGCCCGTGATAAGACGGAGGTGATGCTGGTGGGAAGGGCTGAGGGAGTGGTGACCTCCATCATTGATGGGGCTCGCCTACTATTGGTCCCTCAGGTTCGTAGTCTGGGGGTGCTCCTCGACCCAAAGCTCCGCCCGCTCAGGTAGTGGCTGTGGTGAGGGGCGTGTTCCACCAATTACATCGGGTGCATCGGCTTTGGCCGTACGTCTCAGACTCCAACCTGGCCACTATCATCCATGCTTTTATCACCTCAAGACTGGACTACTGCAATGCACTCTACGTGGGGCTATCCTTTGGAGACTGCATCTTGTGCAGAACGTGGTGGCCCGTCTCCCTACGGAGACGGGTCATCCTGAGCACATTACACCAGTGTTCCGTTCTCTGCACTGGCTTCTAATAGTCTTCTGGGCCCGATTCAAGGTGTCGGTACTCACCTATAAAGCCCTATATGGACTGGGCTCTACCTACCTGCAGGACTGCCTCACTCCCCAGGCCCTGGATTGGCCCCTATGGTCGGCTGGAAATGCCCTTCTCAAGGTCCCCCGAGTCTCCCAGGCGGTGACGATGTAGAGGGTGTTCTCAGTGGCCACACCAAGGCTGTGGAACTCCCTTCTGGCAGAGGTCCGTTTGGCCCCGGACCTTTCCTCCTTTCAACAACAGTGTAAGACCTGGCTGTTCTTGCAGGCTTTTGGTGAGGGAGATGGGTGATGGGTAGGGGGTTGGTGAGGGTGAAGGGGAGGGGGTTTAGCTCCATCATTGTGTTTATTTTATATTGTTTGGTTTTATATTTGTATTCTATATTTAATTTATATTGTCTTCTATGCTTTTTAACAATATACTGTAAGCTTCCCTGAGCTGCTGATAGCAGGAGGGTGAGGGATAACAAATTTAAATAAATAAATAAACCAAACACAATTAACAAGTGTTACTAGCTTGCAGGGAAAATGTTTGGGAACCACTGATGTAGACCACTACTGAATGACATTGCTCTAGTATCTGTCATCCCAAAGTGCTTTACAGACTTCAAATACTGCATTGCCCATAGCTGTAATGCAAATACCTCTGGCGTTAAACTCAGCAGCTATTTAAGAGTGCACAGAAAGCTTCCAAAACATTTTAGGGCATGAAGTGATGAAGAATGCTTTATGCAAATGAAAATGCAGGGAGAACTAGAGAAGAGATCAGAATTTGGACACAGCATTAAGGCTAATGGTCCTTTTCTTACCAAGCACCAGAGGGTTTTAATTACTACATGTAGTCATCAGCTTGGTTTTCCTTCCTAGATGAAAGAGCCCAGCACCTTTAGCATCAGACAAGCTTGGTAGAGCAAAGAGTACCAGATACTGAATTCCCAAAATCTTGGAGATCTTGCAGACTAGGCCTAATCCTCTTGCGATTGTCACCATCCCCTCAGATTGTTCTCATTTTCTCCCAAGCAGCTGACGTCCCCACGCACCCTTAAATCCTGCCACCATGCCAGATGGCTTCTTACACTTGGATTTAGCTACCTAGGGTGGCTGGCTGGCCTTTTTGGCAGTCTCTGATCTTGCGGGGGTGTGGCTGGCTTCTAAAGCAAAAGGCTCTGCCTCTTGGTAGGCCAGGCCTCACTGAAAATAGCCTCTGGGTTTTGGGAATACGGCTGGCATTGATAGGACAGGCTCAGGCTCCTGGTAGCAAAACTACCTCAGTGATGCTGTGGATTTAGGTGACAGACAGCTGCCTTTCCTAGTACACATACTTCAGATTCTGGCCACTCGCTGGCCTCCTACACATGCAAATCAGCTCAATCTTTGCAAATAAATCTGTACATCCACTCTCTCTGAAGGGTTTCCTCACAGGTTGCTTGACAGGATGATAAAGCAGCACTTGCTCAATGTGGGCTGGGAGAGCTGGATAGTGGTACCCTCTCATTTGGACTCAGACACTGCAGCAGCATATATTGGGGTCTAGAACCCCTTATGTCACGATTTTTGTGAAGTGGCATCAAGTCACATCACTTAACAATGGTTGCCTGCCCATCTATTAGGTGTTCGCCAGATGTTAGCCCCCACCCCCACTTGCCATCGGCCTCCCCCTCGGCGGTATCCAGGCATATTGCGGACCCACTATGTGGGCCAGCACGTGCTAATGCGCACCCATGTGGCTGCGTCTTGTTAAGTAGGTTGCATGAAGCCTCACGCATCCAGGTCTGCCAGCACCATAGAGTTGCACCTAGCGTGCTCTCTCAACTGAGAGGCAGCTGCTAGAGGAGAGAGTGATCATGCTCTCTCCGCTGAGACGCAACTGCAAGAGAAAGAGCAAGCCAGGGGTTGCAGGAAGGACCTTCTCCAGAAGGTCTATGCCTGCATTCCTCTCTGTTTGAGAGAGGAACCCAGGGAGAAGAGAGGCTCCTTTGGAGGATCCATGGGGCTCCTGCACTCTCCTCTTTTCCTTTCCCAAATGGAGCAGAGAAGCCCCATGGATCCTCCTCCAGAGGAGGTTCTCCCCTCCCTTGTCCCCTCAGTTCCTGTCCCAAACGGAGAGAGGAGTGCAGGCACGGATCCTCTGGAGAAGGTCTTTCCTGCACCTCCTACCTCGCTCTCTCCTCTTGCAGACGCCGGTTAGCTGAGAGAGTGCAATCACTCTTTCTTCTAGCAGTTGACTCTTAGTTGGGAGAGCGCACTAGCACTGCTTCTGATGGAAAGGGGGGGTCACAGCAAGGGAAGAAGCCTTCCCTGGCTGTGACCCCCCCTTTCCATCAGAGCCAGGACCAGGGAGAGGGAAAGCGCTGCCAACACATGAAATGCATGTAGCAGGCTGTCCATTTATTTGCTCTACATCTAAAACATGCAAGTGGGGGTTGCATAGACCGAAAACAGACTTCAGGTGGCTATCATCTTGTTTGTAAACACCCAAACACATCACCCACCCTAAACTCTGTTCACTAAGTAAGGGAGATTATGAATTCCTAAAAAGGTTCCTTTTTTAGCACAGAGGTGTTCCTAGGGTAATGGGTTACCACTCTCAGGGTCTGACCCTGAGTCTCAGGGTTTTCAAGCATCATCTCCAGGTTCAGGGTTAAGCCAATAAATCTCAGGGATGGTTGATAATTCTGATTCAGCAAGTTGACTATCACCTTATATTTTACCTGCCTTTGCATGGGCTGGAAGAGGAGGGAACCATACAGCATTATCCAGACCCAGCTGCCCAGGGTAAGTTCCTGCTTTGGTTGCAGTGAGAGAGGAGACCCATGCCTTGGGAACCCCTCTGCATGAGGTATGGGGATATTTTTTTATTTATACTCCACCCTATCCCCAAAATGGGTCAGGCAGCTTACAATAATTTTTTAAAAAACATCCCATAAAACACATCGAACAAGTCTCACCCCTCCCATCCCCCATTTTCCAAATCTCCTAAGCCTAATTCCCACAGTTCCCTCTCCCAGCATAAGGTCCTCCACTCAGAAGGGCCATGGGTAAATAGGGTCCCAGGCTTTGTCTTTCCAGGGTCTACGTATTTGTGTTTTTGTGTATTTTATGTTGTTTGTTCATGCAATGGCCTATGGCTAAGCTGTAATAAATTCTAAATTCTGATTCTGATATGGGTAAATAATCTGTCCGTATACCCTAGAATCCCAGTGCCTCTACACCCAGCTCTTACACCATGTATACCACCCCTATCTTTTTATTAAACAGAAATGTTCATTTAAATTTGCATACATCTACATGAATGGGTACATGCAAATTTATGCAAAACAGCAGTCCCCCCCCCTCCCAGGACGTGGCAACCTTAGGTGTTCCTGACTTCTGCCTTTAGCACTCCATTTACTACGAATATACACAGGAAGAGCGGGTAAGTTTTGTCTTTTTGTGTCTCCAATTTTTGTGTGGTTTTTTTGTCTCATAGAAATTTGCTGCAGATAATTTATGGAACACACTTGACACATTAAATGATTAATAATACATAAAAATGGTATACAACCTATAAATAAGTGTTTTTAAATAAAGAGCTTTTCATTAGCAAATCAGCAGTTTCCTATGAATGACAACTCTGAATTTGCACTTTCTGTGCTGTGTAATATAGTGTCTGCATAGAGTGTTTACCCATGTCTCCTGCGGTCTATCCTACCGCTGCCCTGTTGCAGCTTGTGTTGGTGGTTTTATACTTTATTAGCCAGCTACCCACAGTACAACATTATAATACATAAAACAAGACAAAACAGATCAAGCAGGTTCACACTCATCAAAATGTCCAGTGGGCTAAACCATTTAAACGGCAGTATTCAGTGCTGTGTGGTACCCAACCCAAAATAAAAGCAGCCACATAAGAGGGGGTGGGGGGAGGAGAATAGAAACTGGAGGAAAATCTGGGTGGGTGTCTCACCCCGCAAGCCCCCTCAGCCAAGGGCCCCACTCCCCACCCCCTTCAGAGACTTTGGGCGCGTTCAGATGTGCGTTTAAATCGCACAGCAGTGGCGGCGGCATCGTGCGATTTAAAGCAACACGCACTTCCGGGTTGGTGTGAATGCACCAATTCAGCGTAATGCTTGCTGAGTAAGGTTATCTGTCTCAAAATGGCCTCTGCCTCAGTTTTTAATAAACTGAGGAGTGGAGGGGAGGGGTGCTGCATTGCTCACTCTGCTCACTGAAACCTAGCCAATAGAAGATGTCCTTGTCTCCCCCTTCCCCCAACTCCTCCCCTATGGCTGTTACATTACCCCTTGCACTAGACCATCCTACGCATGGGAGAGTGTTGGCCACCCCGCCTCCACCTGGCATGAACTCCCACCTCCCACCCATGCCCGAACAAGTGCCAGCTGAGCTCCCGTGACACACATGAGTGTGAGTGCTAAGAAGCCAGCAGGACTGAAGGTGCCCCTGGCCCAGGACTCCAAAATCCAGGAAGGAAGTGTCCGACTTTCAGACTCTCCACAAAGGACTTTTCTCGATGAAATTTGTGTACATTAGACACAAATTGCACACTTCTACCAATTACCAACCGCATCCCCTGGTGAGGAAGCAAGCAAGTGTAAAAGCCACAGATAAGAAAATATCATTCACATGAGCCTTGGAGAGAAAATGCAGCACTTGGATTATCACCGAGCAGTGGGACCCTTCTGAGAACCTGAATACATACATACATTTATTTATTTATAAATTGATTTTTACCCCACCCCTCTCACCCAAAGGTGACTCGAGGTGGCACACACACACACTAAAAATAAAAACAATACAATAAAAATTCATATAAAATTCATATAAAACTATCCATATCTGGCTATCTTCCGATTAAAAATTCAATCGATTTTAAACATGCATACATTTACATAAAATGTGAGAAAATAACACTTTACGATTTTAGGGAAATCACTTTCTCTTAACCTTAAACATAAAAGCCAAAGATCACACCACTAACTTCTCTTGAAAGTATTTACCGATCGGGGACTAGGAATGAAGCGAGGTCAGCTCCAGTTCCATGCTGCCGTGCACGCCACGTACAATCCAACACAGTGAGCCAGTGAGTCACTTTACCTCTTTGTGCCACTGCTATACAATTGCCCTTTGCCTCTCCTTCTGTTTCATCATGGGAATGAATCAGTAGGAGGATTCACTGGAAGAGTGTTTTTTTCCTGCCAAGAAAAGATCCTCTCTTAGTCTCAGTTAAGGACTTTGGAAGACTGAAATAGAAAGACTTCTCTCTATAGTATCCATTACATGCTACACAAGAGACCCACACCTCAATTGTTGATGCCCTGTGGTGAATTAATGTTAATACAGTGGTATAAAGGGGCCATAAAACCAGTGAATCTGGCCACCGAAACACCCATTGGGCAAGAGTGGTGTGAAACCAGTGTACCGCTTTGTGGCACATCTCATTGCAGCCACTTGCACAAGGGACATGGTCTGGGGAAATTGAGTGTGTCCATAATACAAAAGAGCTGTTATTCTTGTCTGTAGGGAAATGGCCCTTTGTGGCAACAGGCAGCTGAATGTAAGTTAAAGTGGCCTTGAGGTTGTCCTAATTTAAACCAAAGGCCAGGCTTGGAAAACAGAATTAGGAAATCTGACTCAGAGCCATACTTGCTCCTTGCAAATCCTGCATGAAGTACAGCTCAGCCAGAACTGTTAATTGGGGTTTCAGATTGTGCTGGGGCAGAATACCTCTGGAGTAGAGCTGAAACAAGTATACCCATCACCATGTGCAGGTCAGGTAATAGGCACAGTACTTGCATGGGGTCCAACGAGTAATACCTGATTTGGATTTTGAGAGAGAGTGTGTGCATGTGAATGGTCACTAATATTATAAGCCGGCTGTTAGAAAGCAGCTTGGACAAGCAGAGGGCAGGGGTTATTTACCCTCTCAAATAGTACTAGTACTATTCTAGTACTAGAAGTATTAGAAGCCCCCTATATCCATGCTCTTTTCTTCTCACGCTTCCTTGACCTTCTCGCCCTCACTGAAACCTGGATCTCCCCCACTGACTCTGTCACCCCTGCTACCTTCTCCTACAGAGGCCTCTCCTTCTCCCACCAGCCCCGCTCCGAAGGCTGGGGTGGTGGCGTAGGCTTCCTCCTTGCCTCTTCCTGCCACTACTCCTCCCCCCTCTCTCTCCTTCGCCTCCTTTGAGGCTCACTCCATCCGCCTCTACTCCCCTCTCCATCTCTGTGTTATTGTTATCTACTGCTCCCCCTCCCCCCGGCTCCCTCTCCTCCTTTCTCTCTGAGTTCGAGTCCTCGCTCACCCTATTCCTCTCTGACAACATCCCCACACTCATCCTTGGTGACTTCAATATTCATATTGATGCACCCTCTCAGCCTTGCATCGCTCGCTTCCTCACCTTAGCCTCGTCCTTTAATCTCCACCTCTGGACTTGTTCCCCCACCCACAATGATGGCCACTCTCTTGATCTCGTGTTCTCTAGGAACTGTTCTGTTTCCGATCTCTCCTTCAAACACCATCCCATCTCTGAACATTTCCTTGCCTCCTTCAATCTCTCCCATTGCTCCCCCACCTCTCCGTCCCTTCCGTGATCTGCAGGCCACTGTGCCCCAGGACGTTGCCTCCTCCCTTTCTCCTCTTCTCCCCTCAGTCCTCTCCTCCTCCTCCGATTCTGCCATCTCCACCTTCAACTCCTCTCTCGCCTCCACCCTCGACTCCCTTGCCCCCCTCTCCTCCCGCCCTGCTTGCTCCCATAACCTTTACCCTTGGCTCACCCCCACCATTTGTCATCTCCGTTCCTGCACACAGGCTATGGAACGCCTCTGGCGTAAATCCCACTACCACACTGACTTCCTCCACTTCAAATTCTGCCTCTCATCGCTCAAATCTGCTATCTCCCTCGCTAGACAGCAGTACTATGCCTCCCGCATTGAGTCCTGCTCCCAGGACCCTTGCCGCCTCTTTTCCACCTTTGACTCCCTTCTCAACCCCCCCTGTCCTCCTCCTCCCTATTCTCTCTCTGCTCAGGATCTTGCTCTCTTTTTCACCTCGAAGATTGACAAGATCCACCTGGATTGCTTCCAAGTCCTCTCCCCCTGCCACTCCTCCCCTCTCCCTCCTCCACCCACCTCTCTCCTGTCCTCCTACCCTCCCGCCTCCCTGGAGGAAATCTCCTCCCTGCTCTCCTCCTCCAACTCCTCTACTTGTCCCCTGGATTCCATTCCTTCCCGCCTCCTGACCTCCATTACCTCCACGGTCGCCCCTCCCCTCCTACACATCATCAACCTCTCCCTCACTACTGGCTCCGTCCCCTCTGTCTTTAAACACGCTACTGTCTCCCCCATCCTCAAAAAGTCCATGCTGGATCCCTCTGAACCCTCTAATTACCGTACTGTCTCGCTCCTCCCTTTTGCTTCCAAGCTCCTTGAACGGGTTGTCTACTCCTGTTGCCTCGACCGCCTCTCCGCCAACTCCTCCCTTGACCCACTCCAATCTGGCTTCTGTCCCCTTCACTCCACTGAAACCGCTCTTGCTAAGATCACCAACGATCTTCTTGTGGCTAAATCCAACCGCCTTTACTCTATTCTTGTCCTCCTTGATCTCTCTGCTGCCTTTGACACTGTTGACCACTC
>QEPC01005447.1:4404117-4418186 GCA_003113815.1 Sphenodon punctatus
TGCAGCTGGTGCAGAATGTCGCGGCCCGTCTCCTTACAGGGGCTGGTCGCAGGGAGCGCATGATACCAGTGCTCCGGGCTCTGTGCTGGCTGCCTATAAAGTACCGGGCCAGGTTCAAAGTGCTGGTTTTAACCTTTAAAGCCCTTCACGGCCTGGGCCCTGCGGGACTGCCTCACTCCCCATGTGCCTGTGCGACCCTTGAGATTGTCTGTGGGAGCCTTTCGGGAGGTTCCCTGGGCGAGGCGGACCACCGATGTTAGATCTTTTTTGGTGGCTGTCCCTGTGCTGTGGAATTCGCTCCTGGAGGAGGCTCGGTTGGCTCCCACTCTCCTGCTGTTTCGGCGTTTATGTAAGACCTGGCTGTTCCGTCAGGCTTTTGGCAAGGGGTAGGGGTGGGGTGAGAGGTTAGGTTTCCTCCCACATATTGTAATTTTAAATTGTTTTTTAAAAATTTATATTGTTTTTATTGAATGTTGTTCGCCGCCCCGGGCTGCCCTGAGGGCAGGAGGGGCGGGATATAAATTTTAAATAAATAAATAAAAATAATTTTTTTTAAAACACCTCAGGGCTCAGTAGTCTCTATAGTTAGGAACCCATGTTCACTGTATGCTTAAGGCAGGATTTGTCCACCAAAGACAATTCCTTACCTTGATTTCTACTTGGGCTCTTTCACTCAATGACAGGCTCTCTTTTGATTTTAATAGCACCTGCAGAACAGAAGAATCTTCTCTTCCAAACACGGCTACAGAATCCACTTTTAGGTCTATTTAGCCCCAACCTCATTCTAAAAGTGCCTCTCTCTTCTTCTCCTACATTCCATTCCCATACAGGTTAGTGAGCTTTGTGGAACATAGACTTGCATGCAAAACCAAAGAGCAGTTTTAGGGGTAACAAGCACTCTGACCTTTGCCACAGTCCCTTTGCAGCCTACTGGCCACTTCATACTGCTTATTCCTGTAGATAAAATGCCTCTCTCTGTGCTTCTGACACAGCTGCTGCTAGCCCTGGATCTCTTAATTTTGTGGCAAATACATCCAGTACGAAAAAAGGCTTCTTACAATTCCATGACTACTACTCTGCATTCCTCATATAAAACAGAATGGTATAAACTTCCCATTTTGGTCTATGGGAGTCTCAGGGTCAAATTGCAAAAGGTGGCAACCCTAATATAAACAGTTTAGCAGTCCCCCTGCTGTTTCCCATACATAGTGCAAGTCCCAAGCCCAGCTTTCGTTCAACTGGGAAGTTCAAGGACTTACAGGAAGCAATGTTGTCCTGCAAGTAGGTAGGTAGTTGGTGCTCCCTACTGAGCATGATCACTTGTTCTATGGGAATCAGCCTTGTCATCCCCACTTACTTGTAGTAAAAGCTTGTTGTGTACAAGGAGAGAAGGGACACATAATGGTTACATGTACAGCTACAGCTGCAGCCCCTTACAACCACGTGACTGGCCCATACACATTGTGCCTTCAAGGATTACAATTCTTTACCTCCCAACAATCACTCCTTAGGAGGGGCAGTCCCTCTCTTTGGGTACAAAATCCTACTATCCCTCTTTTAGGAGTCAAAGTCCCTCTTTCAGGAGAGAGGGACAAAAAGAACAGAATTCAAACCACAGGCAGCTCTTTCCCGGTTGCATCCTAGGAAAAGCATTTTCGAGGACAGGAATGGGAGAGAATGGAATGACAAGAAGCTAAGTAGAATGCTAAGCAGGGGAGCTTCTCTCCCTCTTTTGCCCTTGGAATGTGGGGAGGTATGTGCATGTACGTAAGTGCGTGAGGCAGAACTTACTTGCTGAAGGGGTGGTACTTGTCGCTCATTGGCTGCCAGAAACGTTGGGAGGTATGCAGTTCCTAGCATGCAGATGCTTCAGACCCACTGATTTAAAATTCCCTGCAGGCAATGTTGAATTAATCTTTACATCACAAAAGCTCCAATTCCAAAGCCTGTGCCTGGGCAAAGGAGGCTAAGTAGGAAAAATACTTATTGCTGCAGGGAATTAACTCTGCAGAGATTTTTTTCTGGGGGGTAAAGTTGCTTTCGTGTTGTTTTTTTGTTTGTCTTTTTGCTGCTTCTCTCTCACCCTACCCCCCCACCCGCAGTAATATATGTGCTATAACAGAAATGGGAGGTTCTACTATAATCTCAAACATGAAAAGATGCAAAAGTTCCCAAGTTATATCACAATTGGGATACATAAATATCAATATTTTTTTAAACTCTAGCCATATAGGTGGGGTCAAATTGTCTCCAGAGGGGTACAAAAAGGTAATAAAACTTTTTAAATAAACTTCTACCACTCCATACTCCCATGTATTCCTCAACCATCATGGGCTCAATTGCCCTATGGTATTTCATGCCACCTCCCCACTTGTAATTTGTTTTATTCAAGGCGTATACTCTGATGCTGTTGGGGCCAGTTTGACTCCAATTGCATTGCATGGGAAACTTAAAGTACTATGCGCCATGGGTGCTGTGGGTAATATTGACCCCCAAAATGCTGTTAAAATGGCATATTTTAAACTATTTCTTTAAATGTTTAAACCAGAACCTGTTCTTTCCATTTGTTGTGAGAAAGGAGGAAATAGAAAAATAATATAGCATTGTGTCTGTTTTCATAAATGACATTTTCGTGTGCACAAAAATATCACTACAAAGGCATTTGGGGGTCTATTATACCCCAGGCTAAAGAAACCAATTTCCAAAATAAATTGTGTTGTATATTTTTAGCAGCTATCACCTTCCTGGTGTGAACCTTCAAAACTGTTGTGTTTTTTTCATCATAGCTGCTTGCAGAGTAGTTTCCACCCCTTCATTTACTTGCTAAGTGACCCTTTTGTCAGTAAGGGCTGTTTGCAGTAAGGTTGTTATCAAAAGACAGATCAGGAGACTTCCTGGAGCCATCTCAGAAGAATACAAAGATAGAATCACAAATTGCTTGTTAAACACACTTAATACTTAGCACAGTAGTTGAAAACTCAGCTTTGCAATTGCGTTGTTGGTTTGCAGAGCAGTTAAGTTGCCTGCATTTCTTAAGTTTAACTTAATTTTCATTTAGTTGAAAACGTGAAAACGTTACTTTTGCAATGTGTTCATATTTCAAGTTCCATAAATGGTGGGGTCAATTAGACCTTCTCAAGTTTAACCTTCTTAAGTTGCTTGCATTTTCATTTGGTTGAAAATGTTACTTTTGCAATGTGTTCATATTTCATGTCTCCCTAAAATGGTGGGGTCAATTAGACCCTGCTGCTATTCCTGTGTAGTTGGTATTATTAACACTGTGAGGGGGAGGGGATACTGATTCCATTTCCTTTTGTGTTGTTCCTAGTCCTGTCGTCCCCATGAAAAAATCTTCATAAAGTGTGAATTTATTTCTAGACAGCTGGTGTCATTTTCTAATTAACCCCCCTTTTTATAATTATGGCTTAATTAGGGCCTGTTTGACCCCAACACCAGATTAGTACACTGGAATTTTTTTACTTTCTAGGGTTAAAAAATAAATGTCCCTATCTTTAGAAAAAAGGGAAAAGGAGGTCCAGGAAATTATAGACCAGTCAGCCTGTCTTCAATACCTGGGAAGATACTAGAACAGATTATTAAACACATAAAAAGTCAGTCTGCAAGCACCTAGATGACAATGCAGTAATTGTTTGTAGTCCGTATGGATTTGTCAGGAACAAGTCATGCCAGACTAATCTTGTCTTCTTCTTTAGTAAGGTAACTAGTTTTGTTTATGCTGTATGCATAATATATCTTGATTTCAGCAAAGTGTTTGATAAATTTTCACACAAGATCCTCATTGACAAGCTTGCAAAATGTGGGCTGGAAGACACTACAACAAGATGGATTCACAGCTGACTGAAGAACCGTACTGGAAGAATACCTCATCAATGGCTCATCATCAAACCAAAGGAAAGTATTGATTGGGGTCCCACAGGGCTCTGTTCTGGGTCCAGTAATAGCCAACATCTTTATTAATGATTTGGATGAAGGGGTGGAGGGAATACTTATCAAGGTTGCAGATGACATAAAACTGGGAGGGTTACCCAACAACCTGGAAGAAAGAAATAGAAATAAAACAAAATCTTGGTAGGTTGGAAATCTGGGCTGAAATTAACAAAATTAAATTCAAATGAAGTAAAAGTCCTGCATTTGGGGAAGAAAAACCAAATGCACAAGCATAAGATGAGGGATGCATAGTGGCAGCAGCACATGCAAAAAGGATGTAGGGATTGTTGTTGATCAGAAACTGAAAATGAGTCATGTGATGTGGCTGCAAAAAAAGGCTAATGCAATTTTAGGCTGCATTAACAGATACATTGTATAAGAAAAGACGTGGGTGGCGCAGTGGCTCCCCGGTCCGGAGCTAGAAACCACAGCCAACACAGCCCAGGGCATCAAACAAACTTGCTAGCAGCTGGAAAGCCCTCCCACCACTCCTACAGCCCTGGTAGGGTGGGAAACTTAAAAACATGCAGGCGGCCGGCCCCACCCCTGCCATGCTTCCAGCATTCCACTCCTCCACCATGACAGCCATGGCAACCAGCCATAGTGGCCCCTGCCCCGAGGCAGGTATGGCAGGGCTGAACACATGTGCAAGCCCACATTGGTCCACGCAGGCAGCCCTTAGCCTGAGCTGTGTCCTTGGAGATTTTCTAACAATACAGCCTGGCCTAGCCGCCTACCCACCCTGGGGCAGTCCTGGGCTAACATCTGGCAGCGTGTAAACAGACGTGCTAGTGGGTCCTGGGCCACAGTCACATCAGTTTTTATCCATTGTCTCCAAGTCAGCAGAAGTAATAATTAGGGGTGGGAATTCCGGTTCTCCCGAGAACCGATATTGCCGGTATTTGGGTCTACTGGCTTAATCTGATAAATCTGATATTTACCTGTACCGGCATACCGGATTTTTTACATTGTGGCCATTAAAGTCAATAGCCGCAATAATAGCCGCAATGTTAAAAATCCGGTAACACGGCCAATGTTAAAAATCTGGTATGCCAATACCGGTAAATCCGGTACCAGGGAGATCTGATACTGGTGTATCCGGTATTCTCCCCGGTGTCCCACCTCTAGTAATAATTGCACTCTATTCAGCACTGGTCAGACCTCACCTGGAGTAGTGTGTAGTTTTGGGTGCCTCATTTTAAGAAGGACATTGTCATCCTCATCTGAATCTGCTCAAATTTATCAAAGATGATAATGGGTCTGCAAATCAAGTCTTAAGAGGAAAGGTTGAAGGAACTAGGTTTGTTAGACTACAAAATAGAAGACTAAGGGGATACATGATAGCAGTCTTCAAATATCTATAGGGCTGCCATCAGGAAGATGGTAAGGCACTATTCTGCATTGCTACAAGTTTTGACATCATGGGCTCAAGTTACAAGAAAGTTTATTTCAGGAGAAGCTTAACAGTAAGATCTGTGTTGCAATGGAACAAGCTGTCTAGGGAAACGGTAGGTTCTTCATCACTGGAGGTTTTCAAAAAGAGGTTGAACAGCCATGCATTAGGAATGTTGTAGCTGTTGTCATCACCTTGCATCAAAGCAGGAGGCTGGAACAGATGACTCTGGAAGTCCATTCCATCCCTAAGATTCTATGAAATTGTGTGTTTAAATTTAAATGAGCATTTCTTTTCAAAAATAAAACTGATTAAACTTGAACTTATAACCAGCTTTATTGATGCCTGAACTATTTATTATCGTTTAAAATAATTAAATATTCTGAATCATTGAACATGCTGTATAAATGGCACAATTTTCCATGAACAGTATTAAGACCCAGTTCCTGAAAACACAAGCATTTTGAAAGTGTATATATCTTTTCCTAGTGTTTACAATAAAGTGAACACTGATCTTTATTTTCCCCCAAAATGTTTCAAATATCACTTATTTGGGCAGAAAAAGTTTTAATTATTTTTGGGTTTGATTTAGTAGAAGTACTTTTGCCTTGATTTTTTTGCCTTTCTGTAACCAAGCCAAGAACGTGTACTTGAGTTCTCGCATCCTCATGAATTTCGCATTCCTTGTCTCTCCTTCTGTTCTCCCTTCCCTGTCTCCCCTCCCCCTGTCTTTAGATTGTAAGCTCTCAGGCAGGGACCGTGTCTATCTTGTTTTTTGTAAAGCGCCAGGTACATCACTGGCGCTATATAAATGCTTATAATAATAATAATAATAATAATAATTAATATGTATCCATAATCCAACACATTTTACTTTAATAAAAACAATTCTAATAGACTGCTTTTGTCCACTCCTAATCGAAAGCCAATTTCCATCCTAGTGCAATCATGAGCAGAAAGAGCCTGATTAGTTTGACAAGAGCTTGATATATCAATGGATCAACTGTATGATGGGTTCTTAATCTGATGCTTCCGTAAATTGCCTGAAGAAGACAAACAGGATTTCCCCTGCCAGATATTCTGGAAGGGAGGGGAGAGGAGGTATTCCTTTCTCTGAAACATTAGATGATGTTGAAGTAGTTCAGATGAGATCATTTACTGGACCAGCAGATGGGACTCTACAGAGGTGGGTTGATGATATGGTGACACAGAATTTTTTCTCATAGGGTTGACTGGTTGTCCTGCTCGCTGTCCAAGTCAGAGGTTTCCACATTTTCTGCTCTATTGTTAGACTTAAATATAATCCTATGATCCCAGAAAGAAGTGAACGCATGCCAAGTATCCCAACATCAAACAGCACAGTGACCTCATCCATAGATAGTATGATCCCAGTTAGGTTGCAGACCCATAGTTTGGAAATCTCTTGTCTAAATTATTTAGTTTAGTAGACCCAAAATCTGGCCATCCGGTCCCACATATGGCTATAGCAGAACCCTGCTGTAATCTTCTAACAAACAGTTGTTAACAATGCGTGTGTGAAATCTCTCTCTAATCAAAAGGAGCCTGTAGTGTTCGAGAGATCCAATCCAGGATCCTAACCAGTATGCAGTATCCAGACTAGTCATCCCAGGTTTTGCACAGGACTAAGGGTCAAGAAGCAGTCTGGAGAAGGCAGTGATGGCAATTGTATTTGAGCTGGGAGCAGAATAAAGTTGCCTGCCACGGAGACTGTGCAAATTATTTCTGAAGCACTAAGTACACTGAGACCCAGAGCCTAATGGTAGTTCTGTTGAAAAGGAAGTGGAAAGGCTATAGCAAGGCGAAGAACCTCAGGCCCAGCAGGGGCCAAATATAGCCTGGGGCTAGTTTTTATGCAGCCCCTTTCCAGTTCCTGGAATTGGCCCCCAGATCCTGTTTCTAACACCAACCACTGAAAAACTGAGCTAAGGGTAAAGAAACAGAGAAGAGGACATGTGCAGAAGGAGAGGGGCCAGATCCATGATCGAGACCTTCCTGAGCACACTCCTTAAGCACCCCTACCCCCTTGGAGCTTGTATTAATTTTCAAAATGAACCTTGGAAGGGAAAAGGTTCCCGATCCCTGGGTTATAGGCTTGGGTCTGGCTTAGTGAGGGGATGCTCTTACAACTGATCTTATTTTTCCACTTTACCTTTTAGAAATATATATGCACTGAACATATTTCCCAGAAATTACAGTAATTTTAAAATTGTGGTTGGTATGTTCCTCATTGTCCAGTCTCCATGGCAAGGTGGGGATTAAGATTTAAAGCACCCCTGCTCTCATGGTACTGGTCCAAGCTACTAGTCAATTTGCTTCTCTCACCAATGAAACCCTTTGGCTCATGAACACAGTGGTTGGCTCATGAACACAGGAGACAAAAGTATCACACAAGCTGAACTAGTTTGGAACCCAATCCAGCAATTACTCCTTTGCCAACTCCTACAAAAACCAGGGATGGCAGCAAAGGGCACTTTGTTGGGCTCCACTAAAAGAATGAGCAGGGAGCAATGGCATGCATTACTCAAATGGCGGCAGCGGCACTGTGCAGGGGTTGTCATGGTAATGCCCTGAAAGGCAAGAAGGGAGCTTTTGCTTGGCCAAGGTTGCTAGGCAGCCTGGCCAGGGGGCGCGAAGGAAGTCTTGCGAGACTGTGAGGCATTTCAAGCGATGCCTGCCATAATCTCAGTTAGTCGGGCATTGGACACATTCAGCAGCAGCTGGAGCTCGGAGCAGTGTCTGACGAGGCAGCGCAATCCAGGGCAAGCAGCAAGAGAAGGACGGGTTGAAGTAGGTCCTGGGTGCCTCTTCTTAGGACACCTGGTGGGCAGCAAACTAGGGAGGGACCTGGGAGTGGGACCCAGAGCGCTCCTTGAGAGGCAGGCAGCCTCTCCTGTGGCCACTAACCCCTCCCCTTTTATTGTTCTTATTACTGCTATCCCTGGGGCCTGTTTGGGTGGCCAGTGGAGACAAGATGCACACACACGCACACAAAAAAAGGGCTCGAAGGGTAAGGCCCCAGCCAAATCTCACAGTGGTATGACCTCACAGTGGTTCAAGAGAGCTGGTGGCCACCCCACACCAGACCCCTCCTCTGACAGGTGGGATGGAGACCATCCTCCTCTCCCTTCAGGAGAGGCTGAGTGGTTGCGAGGGCCTTGTGCGGCAGATGGCTGCAGCTCAGGTAGGTCATATGCAGCCCCTTCCTCATGCAGAGGGCGCACAGCAGGGAATGCCCCCCACGGGCCTAACAGGAGAGCCTGAACCCCCACTCCCAACCATTGTAGCCCTAGGCCTTCCTTCAGCACAGCCTCTGCCATCCGCTGCAGCGAAGAGGCCTGGCCCCTCAGTTCCGGCCTTCTCAGCACCAGGACAAGTGTTGGCACTTGGGGGCACCCAGCCAGGGGGCCTGTACCCCCAGCACCAGTCACTCAGGCAACGGGGCCTGTGTTAACACCCATAGTCCTTCCTGGGTGAAATCTGACTCCCACACTCCTGGCACCCCTGGTGGCAGAGCCCTTGCCGGTAATTCAAGCCACAGTGCAAAGCAGGCAACTGGGGCCAGTAGAGCCCAGGACATTGGGGGCCCTAGGCGGGGAGGGCAGAGGCTTGTCCCACCATCTCATTACAGTGGTGGTGCCACAGCATCAAGGAGGTGGATGGAAGACCAGGTAGAACTGGTGGACCCGAGGGTGAAGGAGCTGCTCCAAAGGGTTGAGGCCCGAAAGAGGGAGATTAGGACGGCAGCCATGGCACGCAAGCAGGTGCCAATGCCCATCCAGGTGCAGCAAGCACCAGGAGGACCTCCATCTGGCTCAGTGAAGTGACTGGGACGAGTTGGACCTGCACAGGGCGGTATTGAAAGGGGTGTTCCACCCTTTGCCTGCTCAGGATAACTGAACAATATGGTCTCACTCACACCCAGTGCTGTGCCCCTTGGTGGCACAGAGTTGAGGGGGGATGTCACGCCCATGACTTATGGCTCAATTGTATGAGCAAAGCAGCAAACGCTCTGAGATCAGATAGCGGCCATATTTTGACAAAGGGTTGGGTGGCACCGGCAAATTACCCATTTTGTGGCAATGGGCATATGTCGCAGGGCAGTGGGGGTCCATGCTGGGAATTCACTAAGACCAGCAGGTGCTCCCATTTGGCCTGCAGATTTTGGCACTCCTGCACCCAGTGCGGGGGTTCCTAACCCACCTCCAGTTGTTTCAAATTGAAACACTTTGGATGTAAATCTAAACAAAACCCTCCCAACCAGTGTAGGGTCCCCTCCCACTTGGGTGCAGGCAGCGCTGGTAAGGGTCCCAACCTCAGTTTGGGCTAATGCCTTAGAGCTGGCTTTGAAGGGCCACCCAGATGACAAGGAGGTAGATTATGTACTCAGGGTCTTCAGGGAGGGGTTTAGGATTTCCGCTATGGGGATATTGCAGCACAAGGTCACCAGGAACTTAAAATCAATACTTGGGATGAAGCATGTGGTTTTTGCCAAGCTCCAATAGGAGATAAATGAGGGTTGAGTTGCAGGGCCATTCCCCTCCCTACCATTGCCTAGTTCAATTGTGTCACCATTGCACATCATCCCAAGGAAAACACCGGTGAGTCTCACCTGAGAACTGGTTTCGCCCCGATCTGGTTCACGAGGGGCGGGATACAAATTGTTAAAAAATAAAATAAACTCTGAGCTGTTAGGATTCCACTTTCAGGGTTCATATTACTTTGACAAGGCCATACCGATGGGTTGTTCCATATTGTGCTTGGCCTTCGAGAGGTTCAGCTCATTGTTGGCATGGGTTGTCTGACAGTGGGTGGGATCCCAGAAGGTCGCAAAATACTTCAATGGGGATAATGAATGCACTTGATTGTTGGCCACTTTTCAGGAAGTGGCTGTGGAGGTGGGGGCCCCATTGACCCCCCAAAAGGCTGAGGGCTTTGCCACTGAATTGACCTACCTAGGGACTGAGTTAGACACGGTCCAAGGCTCCCCAAGGAGAAGTTGGCGATTGTGCAGGAGGTATCACCAGATGCCTGGGAGCCAGCAACTTAACAGTCAAACAGCTACAGTTCCTGTTGGGAAGTTTTAATTTTTGTCTGCTGGGTCACAGCCCCGGGTAGGGCATTCTTATCCCGACTATATGGCAAGGTATCTGGTTACTTGCCATCTTAGGCTGACCCGGGAAATGAAAGGATCTGGTAACATGGGCCACCTTTTTGAATACATACAACAGAGTAATCTTCTGGTGACAAAACCTTTTGCTGGAGGCAGAACTCCAAGTACATTTGGATGCAGAGGGAGGCTTTGTCTTCTGTGTGCAGCACCGTGGACGGATGATTGGGGAGAGTGAGGTCTTACAAAGGACCTCACTTTTCTGGAATTTTTTCCGATCATATTAGCCGTTCCCTTCTGGACAAGTGACTTTGCCAATCAGTCTGTCCTTTTTTGGTATGATAATATAGCAGTGGTGCAAGTCATTAACCCCCTGTCTTCAAAATCCCCCCCAAGTCATGACGCTAGTTAGGGCATTTGTTCTGGCCTGTTTGAGTAATAATATTCTTTTCATCGCCAAACACATGCCGGGCATTAACAACAGCATAGCCGATGCCCTTTCTCATTTCCAGATGGAGCGGTTTTTCACCTTCTGGCACCAAGAGCCAGAAGAACACCGGAAGTCATGCTGGGTATAATCACTGGAAAACCTTCCTCTCTGGGTTACATGAGTGGTCTGGCAGGCCACCCAACTTCCGATACTGTTTTTTGATCTAGAAGACTAATTGAGAGCTGGTACAGGGTAGGGAAAGTGGACTCCGGATCCCCCATCACTTTGCCCCTCTTGGAGAGTATTTGTAAAGTGTTACTTCAGATTTGTTACCACGGTCTCAAAATTAAGTTGTTTTCCACTGCATTTAAACTGGCCTTTTGGGGGGCATTTCAGGTCAGCAAGTTCGTTACAGAAGTGGCTAGGGATGCTTCCGGACAGGTACTAGACATCAGGGATGTGTTCTGGAAGGATTAGGTGCTACTTGAGTAGGTAACATAGACCAGCAGGGCAGGGACCAGCTTGTGGTAGTTCATCGTACCGGGGACCCCGAGATGTGCCGGGTCAACGCTCTGACTAAAATCTTCAGATACACTCTTCTGTCCAAGGGATGTTGCTTAGGCATGTTCTTCACATAGCATCAGTTTGCGGCAGGGTTAAGGGAGTCCCTCCAGCATTTTAACCTTCTGCCAGGGGGCTTTAGTCCCCCACTCCTTTAGATTAGGGGTGGCCACCTTTGCCTCAGTCATGGGGCTATTCAATGCAGAGATTAAGAGGGTGGGGTGCTGGAGATCCAGTGCATTTTGTTCATATGTGCAACCAGAAGGCCTACTAGCATCTGAAGCCGGCAGCCACAGCCGGCGCTGAAGCCGCCGGACCGCCAGAGCTCAATGAAGGTAGGATCCCTGGGTGCGAGAACTTGGAAGTAGGGTGATCCCTGGGGTGGGGTGGGGTGGGGGTGTTAAACCCCCACCCCACCCCAGGGATCATACAGTACACTACTTAATACTTACCGACTGCTGCTGGGACGGCCGCTGGTGCTGGTGGGCTGGCTCTGGGTTGCCGGTGGCGGCCCGGAGCCGCAGTAGGGAACACTCAGGGGAATTTTTTTGTTTAAATCCAGGCTGGGGGGGGGGGGGGGGGGGTGTCCCCCCTTCCACCTGCGCAGCCTGGGAGGGGGAGGAATTTTTTTATTCCATTGATTTCAATGGGCACAGTGCCCCATTAAAATCAATGGAATAAATCCGGTACCGGTATACCAGATTTAATCCGAGAATCCGGTTTTTTGGAAACCGGAATCTGGTAAATCTGGTAGCTGGTAATTGTGCTGGGGTCCCACCTCTAGAAATTAGGCACTCCCAGTCAGTTATTCTGCACTGATGGCATGCATTTGTCAAGTTGTACCTGAGCGTGTTAAAGGATAAGCTTGCAGAGCTCTTACGTCTTAACTTGGGTTGGGATGAGCAACGGTCCGAGCTAGTCACCGGCAGTTCCTCTGGTGGTGGGGGTCCAGTTGTTTGAGGAGTTAGATAGGTTCATAGAACTGATATGGAAGAGGGAGACATCTCCTTAAGAGATGAGGAGGTGGGACCCAGTGCAGAAGTACGGTGTGGCTAGCACTAGGAGCACATCCCTAGGAGAGATAATTGGAGGCATCATAGGGACCTATGCTGCCTCGGGCCCCTTCCAAACCTATTCCTTGCTCCACTCCATTGGGGTCCCAATAGTCCTCCCTCACCCATGATTTTGTGTCACATAGTGAAGGGAGAGGCGTAATCTGTTGAGCATTGGGGGAACTAGTACTTGATACATCAAGGATCAGCTCCTACCTGACTTAGTTTACGTTTAATGTTATGAAGTTGTCTGGACCCAAAATTACCTTATGGCAATTTCCCCCCACCCAGTTCTTGATTATAAAGCATTCAGCCTTTCTAACCCATTTCTTGGAGTCCGTGTCTCATTTGGGATGTGCCGGCAATAGATATGAGGGGCTTACAGGACCCACCACTTTGACAACCAAATGCAAAACTCATCTCTCCAACTTAGTTTTTCTTTAGTAATTTTTGCACATACATTCAAGCAAAAACACACCTACCCACACATCTAGGCAAGCAACAACAACAAAAACCCACAATTCCTTGCTATTAAGCAAGCTTTTCCCCCCTAGAGACTGAAAAGAGTGCACATGATTGAAAATGGCAGGAATTTTTATTTGTATTTGAATGCTTGACCACATAACATAAATTAGCGAGGTAGTAGATTGCCCAAGTTCAGAACTTATTTATTGCACTTCTTGCTGTGCCCCAGTTTCCACCCCAGAAGAGACCAATAATAATTACCTAACTTGCATGGGTGCTCCAAGGCTTAAGAAAGGGTGTGATCCTTTCTGGATGCTCTAAATGGCTGCTTCCTAGAGCAGCTGGTTCTGGAACCAACAAGAGGAGGAGCTATTCTAGATCTAGTCCTGAGTGGCACGCAGGACCTGGTGCAAGGAGTAACTGTGGGTGATTTCAGACATTACGAGATCACGCTCAACCACAGTGAACCACGCTCAACCCCCCCGTGGGGCCAAAGGGCCCTGAACGTGGCGCGCCAGATGTTCATCACGCTCAATACCCACATGGGGTCAGTTTCAACCACGCTTCCCGGGCTAGCCGGGGGAAGGTCCTGGGAAGCGTGGTCAAACGAACCCCCACCGGGAACCAAGCAAAAGTAACGTCTGGACGCCAATCCCCGCGCGGAACCGAACGAAACGAGCCCCAGCCGGGGACGAGGCACGCAGCGTCGCTGCCGGGCAACCAGCACCAACACAAATGCCAGAGGGAGATTTAAAGCGAAATCAGCAGCAAGCAAGCATGGCGGGATGGAGCGAGGAGGGAGGCGGAAGAGAGCGGAGGCAGAGAAAGCGACAGTGGTGGGGCAGGAGGCGGAGGAGGTGGAGGCAGGCCCAGCGATGCAGGTGGAAGGGGCACAGGCGCAGGAAGGGGGCACACGGGTGCACCCGACCGGGGAGGCGGCCCGGGCACAACACCCACAGCTGCAGCCGGGTTGCGGCGCCCCGGGGACAGCGGCCAGAACGGGCCCGGAGAAGGCACCCAGGAAAAGGGTAAGGGCAACCAAGGGGAGGGGAACAGGGGGCACGGGAGAACCCCCCTGGGGGGGGCCGGGGC
>QEPC01005447.1:4427827-4470142 GCA_003113815.1 Sphenodon punctatus
AAACAACAGGGAATGGATCCCCCATTGTGACCTGTTGGGTGCTTCTCCCAAGCCACCGTGATTGGCCACTGTCGGAGACAGGATGCTGGGCTAGATGGACCATTGGTCTGACCCAGTATGGCACTTCTTATGTTCTTATCCTATTGTCATTAAAAGCTGTGGGAGTTTTGCCAGCCATTTTGGTGAAAGCAGGATTAGAACTTACTGCTACAACAAACCTTTCTTTGCTTGGAGGTGCTACAGTAAGAATAGAAAGCCTTCTACTCCCCCCTTCATCACCACTGTAGCCTGTCTCTACCTTCCTTCACCCCTCTCCTGCCCAGGTGGTTTCCTCCTTTCCCCTGCTATAATGGTACCACCAGGGGGCACCCAGTAGTGGTTGGGGAATGTTGAAGGTTTTATGGCTTCAAGGCAGCGAGGCCATATTGTGCCAAACACATGGTGGAGAGAGAGTACTACGTACAGGAAAAACACAGTGTGCTCAGAACAAGAATAGCTCCTGGCAGCCAGCAAGAGCCCTTGTAGAGAAAGTTCTGGTTGTTTTGCACCGTTTGCTCTTACTTCAAGCAGCCTAGTGCAGAGACAGTAAGAGAATTTAGTTGCAAACTTTCAACATACATCTACAAAGTGTGCACAAACAGCAGTTTTGGCTGAATTTTCACAGGGACAGCTAAAGGCACCCAACCAGATGGCAAATCCCATGTAAATGTTTTGCAAACTATAGCCCTCAGCACTATTCACTTACATGCCACTTTTATTCAGTGTCTAAAGTACACAGTCCTAGACACAAAATATTAATGACACAGTCTTTGTACAGTATCAGTGCAGCACTGCGTACAGTATCTGTACAGCACTGTGTAGGACTAGTAGCACTTTAGAAATGATTAGTAGTAGTAGTACAGTCTCACAGTTTAGACAAGCTCCCTTGCTGGGCTCCCAGCCAAGCTTCCAGGCTTGCTTTGGCCAGCGTCTTCTCAGGCTGCATTCCTGGCTTCAGCCACCACTCTTTAGCAAGCCTCCTCACTAAGCTTCTTCTGGCATCTTCCAGCTCAGGTATTTGGCCTAGTCCACTGTGTTTCAGGCCTAGTAGCAAAAGGCTACTGCCCTGAGCAGGGCTTAAACCTCGGATGGATTTTGGGATCAATCAGACCCGAAAGGGTCACACACAAAAAATCATAAAACCTTTTTTAACAAACCCGTACCACTTCATACTTGATGTATTCCTCAAATGTCCTGTGTTGGTTCCCCCACCCCCCAGTTGTAATTATTTTTTTCACTAATATGGTATTGGGGGTAAATTTGACTAATAGTAATGAATGGGAAAAAGGAAACCAATACACGCCTACAGTACTGGGAGTCATTATCCATTCCCAAACATATTGTAAAAACCGTTTTTCTTATTCTTTAAAAAAATGCTTAAACCAGAACCTGTTCTTTTAATTAAGTGTTCTCAAAGTAGGATAAGGACAACAATTTAGCATTTTGTCTGTTTTCATAAATGTAATCTTCTGTGTGTACAAAAAACTATTGATTGTACGCTGCCAGGTACACTGCTGATGCTATATAAATAGTAAATAATATAAGAGCATTGGGGTCAATTATGCCCCAGGCTGAAAAGCTCACTTACCAACTGTCATTTTGTTTTATGTTTACACAGCAGTTAACACCTTAATAGTGTGCACCTTCAATACTATTCGTCAATGTACCCACATGCAGTTTTGTGTTGGAAAAAAAAAGGCACCACGCTGGTATATGGGGTCATGTCCACCCCTCAGGCTTTTGGCCCTGTCAAACGGCCTACAATTATGCTTAACAACCCTTAAAGTGTTGTGTGTATGCAGTACTTATCACTTTGTAGTTTCTGTACATGTTTTGTCCAAAAATAGGGAGTCAATTCAAACCCTCAGCACGGTCATTGTGGGATGTTGGTGTTAACATTTGGGTACTATTCACCCCAAATACCTTTTGTGTTAGTATTGTTTCTGTACCACAAGCAATAACTCCTAATAAAATTTAAATTTATGTTAAACTGGAGTCATTTTCCTTCACATTTATTGTTTCCCATTTTTTTGGAGTGTATTTCACCGCAATACCGGATTAATACAGTGCATTTTTCAATTATTTGAGGGTTAATTGGTGGTGGGGAGGTTAACTGATGCCAGAGTTCAGCCCCAACAATTACATTCAAGGAGGATTGCCCTGGGAAAAGTTCCCAGTATGAGAGTGGAACCCTAAATGTTAAAGACGAGGAAAAGACCAATATTGGCCATTTCAAGGCTGGCCAGTTTCAAGATTGGCCTTTTTTCTAGCCTGGCTGGTTTATTTGGCGCTCATTAATGACTTTCCTCCCCTGCCCCTGTGCTGGTCATAATGTAGATTAATTCACAAGAACTCCCATTATATGTTTGACTGTAAAAAGGCAGATTAGCCCAGTGGTTGGGTTGTTAGCTGGACACTTGAATTAAAGTTCTTGGTCTGACAAGCTCTGGGGAAGGGGAGTTGGTTTCTGGGACAAGTTTGGGCCCTTGCAATTCATTTTTTACAAATTAGGCAGGGCCCCGAGCCAAACGCGGGTCTGCGATTCGCAGATTTCCCACAGAATTCCCTGCCCCACTTACCCAAGCGCAGAATTTCTAGCCTGTGCCGGGGAGACGTGGGGCAGGAGATTCCACGGGGGGAGGGCATTGAACAAACCCTCGGGGCTTCCCCTCCCCAGCCTCCCCAGCTGCCAGGGCTTGCCTCCCCCTTCCCAGTTTAGAAAATTAATTAACTTACCAGTGACAGCAGCAGCAGCTGCTCCATCCAGCACGCTCGTACTTCCTGGCCCCTCCCGATGGGGTCTCTCAGGATGACGCAGCTGGATGATGTCATCCGGCTGCGTTGCCCTGAGACACCGCGTCGGGAGGGGCCAGGAAGTACGAGCGCGCTGGATGGCGCAGCTGCTGCCGCCGTCACTGGTAAGGCAAATCATTTCCTAAACTGGGAAGGGGAAGGGGAAGGGGGGGGGGAGGCAAGCAAGCTGCGGCAGCTGGGGAGGGGAAGCCCTGAGGGTATGACCAGTGGGGGGGGGGGGAGGAGGCGGCAATTCCGGCCCCTCCCCCCCATAGTAAATTATGCTGAGACGTAGAATTGGGCCCTGACTCCCGTGGAATTTTTTTTTTAATTCCACTGAAGAATTGGGGCCCTGAAATTAAGCACTAGCTCTGAGACTTCTACTTGGTGGTCCAGTCTTGTAAGCCTCCTGGCTCTGCCTTTTGTACCGAGGTTCACCCCAGATAATTGCAATTTCTTTACATGTCCAAATGAGGCCAGTTATCCCTAATTGGCTCTTTAGCCAACTATGCTTCTTAAAGATGTAACTACTTGGCTACAACTCAGAAGATCAGCACCCCTTCAAGGACTTACCCTCAGGCGTCCAGTGGGCCTGGTTGTGCAATGACATAAGGTGAAATCGAACAAGACGATCGCCTTCTGGAGTCCATGTTTGGTCCGTGCAGCCCCCAGGCATCTGCCAGTCACATGTTTAACATTTCCAACCTAATAAACGGGCATTCCCCTGCCAATATTTCATATGTTTGTGACAGCTAAGACCAGTGGCACACACTAGCGATCGTCCCTCCCCTGCGGCCACCTTTTAGCTGAGAGACACCCTAGAGATCTCCACACACACCCCCGTCTCCTCCCCCACCACTCAGCTAAGAGGTGGAGAGGGAGATCTCTAGTGTCTCTCAGCGGAGAGCCCACAGGGAAGGTGATTGCTACCATCTCTCAGCTGGCCAAGCACACTAGGCGGGACTCTATGGTGCTGATGGACCTGGATGCAAGAAAGGCTGCAGGCAAACCTAATTGATGAGACATGTGGGCACCAATTAGTCCCGATTCGTCCACATGGTGGGCCTGCAATGTCCCTAGTCTCCGTCATGAGTGGCAGCTCTATGGTGAGCTTGTGGTGGACACCTATTAAGACAGAAACATGCCTGTTGAAGGCTGATGTGAACTGCCGTTTCATTTGAAAACACCCTTAGGTTCATCTATTATGGTTTCCCCTGACATATTTCAAAATCGCTGCTCCACAGTAAGTAGGTGTTAGTAGGGATGAGATGAGAGCAAGTGTTCCTGTTCTGAAGGAAAATACCAACCTTTCAGGAGTGCTTGTGAGTGCCTGTCAGTACTTCATCAGTTTCTGGTGATTCTGTGCTCCCACCATTTTTTCATCACCTTCATCACATTCCAGGATTTTTTCATCACTTTCCGGACTTTTGCGACAGTTTTACAGCTGTTTTACAGCACTTTTGGCAATTTCCATCACTTCCTACAGCCCCCAGGGGCGTCCGTGGGGCACATGCAGGGCTTGAGACCAGCCCAAAAAATATTGGAAAAGGGCAAAAACAGCAGGAAAGCCGTTAAGTATCCAGGTCACGTGAAACTCGGAAAATGCCCTGCTTCCAATGGATACAGCACTCACTGAGATTTTCCATTTCAGGTCTAGTTAGAGCTTTATCACAAAATCCTCCTAAAAATTTTAAACATGGGCAAAACAATGTATTTTCCCTAAATCTTGTTCTCAGAAATTACTTTACTAGTTTTTGCTAAAACTTTAAAAAAAGAAAAGAAAAAGAGGTGCCGTGGCTCAAGTCTACCCTAGAAACCCTGACCTTTGACCTCTGGAAGAATGAGGGGTATTTAGATGTGCTACAGAGCTGCTCTACCAGGCCCTCCCTGGCCGGCCGCCCCCCCCCCCCCCACCATTGCCAGGGTGGGTTAAGTTTAGCCACCAAAACATTTGCTCAGCCAGCAAAAGTGACATGTTTGCTGGGAGGCAAGAGGTGAACCAGGGTGCCAGATGGCACAGCAATGGCTCAGTCCCAGGCAATGTGGTAGGGTGCTGAAAGAGTGCCAGCAAAGCAAGGCAAAAGGTCCCCAGGGTAGAGAACAGCATGCTTGGAGGAAGGCCCAGCATGGTGCAGCACCTGGGCACTTTTGGAGGAGGGCCCTGGGCAGTATGGCACTCTGGCGGTGCAACAGGTGGCGTGGAAGAAATGCTTCTGCCTGCAGCTTCCAATGCCCACTGCCTTCATCATCAGTGAGCCTGTGCGTGTGTGTCCATGTACACTGAATTAACAAATATTTATTTAAATACATTGTGTGGCTCCTGAACCATTTTCAAATTGCTGATGTAGCCCTGGACTAAAAAATGTTCTCCAGTCCTGTTTTACAACTATTATTATTTTATGTCTATTATGTCATTTGATGGAGCACCTTCTGGGCTATAAGACTAGCAAATCCAGAACTTGGGAGTGATAGGAACTCGAGCAAGGCATGTCCATGCTGGGAACTGTCCTAATACTGAATCAAATAGCTAAGAGAGGTGATTTGAGCCCAGGGACAGAGGTACTTTAGAGCAGGTGGTGTAAGAGAGTTATTGGCAGACTGTTGGGGTGGGGGACAGTTTGTTACATATCCCTTCTTATGTCTTCTCTCTACTCTAATGAGCCCTTACTGTTCCAATATCCCCTCTTTTGTGAATTTGTCTGGACACCCAGTTGCACATGTCTGCACCCTTTCTATGCTAGTTTTGGGGGTTGAGGGGGAAAGAATAATCTAATGATTATGGTGCTAACGTGAGACTTTGCAGATCTCAGCTCTGCCAAAGACAGCCTATATGACCTTGGGCAAGTCACTTTGTCTATATGTACCTCAGCTTCCCTGCTGCAAAATGGGGATGATGGATGCATTGCCCTCCTGCATAAGGGGGTTATGAGGAGAGATAAGTGTAATAAGCAGAGGAGGGAGCTCCATTTGCCTTGCAACACTTCCTCTCCTGTATGCCTTGAGCTGTACTCCCCCACTCCCACGCGTTACTGTACAGCTTCTCACCAAAGATAACAAGTGTTGAGAGACTGGGCAGGAAGGGCTCCAATGGGTTCTCAGTGACTCCATAAATTGACCTAGGGAGTGGATCTCTCTCTTCAGCCCACACCAACTTCTGGGGAAGGGGCATAAACAATATATGGAGGCTAAGAGGGCAAGGCAAGGGGGTCTTATGTGCTCTGGGACACAGCTGCTGTGCAGGCATAAGAGGAATGGGAACAGTGATAAGATGTAGTTTCAGATGTCTGTACCAATTAACACCCTTATTGGAAGAGAAACCTTCATTCACTGTAGGTAAACAAAATAGAGAAAGTTGAAGTTTCAAAAGGTTTAAGAACCAAAACTTAGTCAGTTAAGGCAACAATTGTCAAGGCCAAAGTTTATTCCTTGGTCCGTCCATGCACAGCGTTTCATCATGCTGATGCCTCTTGCATCTGGGAAGGGGGGTGGATACCAGAGCTATACTGACAAGGATGTTTGTATCTTGTGTACCAGGAAGGTGGAGGAACTTGGCTGTAGTCCTGGGCATGATGGGAAAGGGATGACTCTCTTTCTTCAGGCCACCCTTAACCCTGGCTTAGGTCCCAATTCAATGAGATACTCGAGCACAAGTTTAAACTCCTCATTCTGTAAAGAAGGGTGTAGCTTCAAGCACTTGCTCAATTCTCATTGCTATCCATGACACAACCATGTGCTTAAAGTTCAGCACATGCTTACATGCCTTGCTAAAGAAGAATGGAACTAACCATGCGCTTAAGTGCTTTGCTGAATCTGGCCCTTAATTCATACATGCCCAATTATTGGAGGGGTTCAAGACAGAGAGATGTAGTGGGGTGAATATCACCCCATGATGTATAAGAAGCCCAGCCAGGGTGAGTCTGTGCAGGATCAGCTCATCTCCTACTCGCTTGGGCACACACAGTTCATGATCACAGACAGCTTTATTTACAGTGATAACCAGGTACAGAAGAAGCACAAGTCCCTTTCCTCAGCACCTTCACCATACCTTCCTCAAGTCCTTGGGGGTCATGACCTGAGCCATCTTCCTGGCTGTAGCCTATTTTACTGGGAGCTGCTACTCTTTCAGCAGTTCCTAGCAGACTGCCCTGTCTCTGCTTCCCCACCCCCCACTTCTACTCCACAGGGGCGTAGCTAGGTTGGAATGGGCCCAGGGACAAGAAATGGACCGCCCCCTCCCCCCTCATCACCATAGACTCCCCTGTCCCTCTCCCTCCCCTCTTTCCTCACCCCAATGTCCTTATTGTATAAAATGGTCAACAAATGTACTTATTAAATTAAAAGTTATTTATTAAATAAAATTCAAATCAACGCATTTCCCTGCAATCACATGCTCTTGGCTAGGAGACTTATCTAGGTCGCAGAAGCACCCTGCAAGAATCAAGATAGACAATTGCGTCACACAGCGCTAGGAAGGGGGGATCACGGATTCTCCAGACAGTCCCTGTGCTGCTTCTGCTGTTGCAGGAGTAGTGACAGAAGCAACCCAGGGAAGCATCAGCCCAAATGGCAAAAAAGCCCAAAACAACAACATAAAACTGGGCAGCGAAGCAGATTGTCTGAATCATCTCACTATAAAGCTCGATACAGCTGCAATAGCAAGTACACATTTGACTCCACCCTACGGAGGGGTCTACAGGTCTAGCACATACGTAAAGATAAAGGTTAAACATGTATGTAATGTGAAAGCTGAGAACAGAAACCTCACTTCATGCAATGGAGAAACACACAGGCAAGCTGAATGTGGATTCAGAAAAGCCTCACACCTTTCCAGACGCTGCCCATAGACAACTCAATTGCAAGTGCTGTTGGCCATTGTGGATGTGACCCAAGACACAGAGACCAAGGTGGGAAACTCACTCAGACAAAGAGACCATGAATTTGAGAGAGAAAAGACAAGAACCTCCAACTCCTGCAGGATGGCTCCAAATACTCAGGAGGCTCAGGGTCTCCAAAGTCCCTCTCCCTACTAAGCCCTGGTCCCATCAAGGGCCCTAGTACAACAGCACAGAGTCCAAAGATGCAAAGGGATATGCACTCCTCTGCCAGTCACTGGATAAACCAGGCCATACTGAAGAACCATGCTGAAGGAAGGAAGAGAGCAAGCCTGGGGTTGGATACCACCTCTGGCAGGCCATCAGAGAGAGGGCATGAAAAAGTGCACATCTACATCTGGAAAGTGGGGATAAGAACCACTGAGAGAGAGGTGCCCAGGCACACACCTTGAGAGCATCCCACAATCCCAAATGAGATGTTCAGACACACAGGATTAAATGTTTTTCATCGTTAAAGTTTAGAGGAGAATGCAAATGCAGCATCAGAACTGCTTTCTGATTCAAGACTCAACACCATATTTCCCCTACAGAAAATGAGCAGGCTTTCATCATTGTCCAGTTGCACAGGCAAAAGGCAGAATCAAAAAGAAAGAACAGGAATTCTTTTCTTCTTGTGTTCTCTGTACTTGTACAAGTGTGAGCTGCTTTCCCTCCATGAGAGTGTATGTGCAAATTAAAGCATGTCCAGACCATGAAATGAATAAGTCACCGCATCTGGCAGGGTTGCACCTGGTTATATTCATTCACCCTCAGTCAGGGTGAATGAATATAAGCGGGAGCCCATTTCTGAGACCACATATGCAGGGTTTTTTAAAAATTAAAACATCTATTTATCCTGTCAAAAGTCTCCAGGGGGAACACATTTTATTTTGAGACAGGTTTATCTGGGTTTGGTGTCCCCCTACTAACCTTCTCCACTCCTCCCCCAGTTAACCAGCACCCCAAAGCCTCTTCCCCCAAAAGCCTGCTCCCTGCCTACGGAAAGTGCTCGTTTCATTTGTTAATTCTACAGTAATTCATTGAAAACACAGCAGCTTCAAAATAATTTACAAATCCCAATCATGAACTTAAGTCGTTAGGGTCTCTCCCCCACCCCAAGCCCATGAATTGTCTTCCAGGGGCTCAGTTCTAGGGTTGCCACCTACACAAATTTGTAAGGAACATTTATGAAAAATACATGTTGCAGGGCCTGCACCAATGCAGGGCCCTGCAACCTGTATTTTTCATAAGTGTACCTTAAAAATTTGCCTAGGTGGCAACCCTATCTGTCAGTCAAACAAAACCTGTGCCACTCGGAGAAATGGCAGAGGGGATTTGTCCCATCCTGAGTTGGTGTTATGGGGGAGGGGGGGGGAAGAGAGATTAAGGGAACTGTTCTCTGCACCACACCCTATACACAGAGAGATGTGCCCCACCTGTTTTAGGGCACAGGGGAGGGTGCAGACAGAGCAGTAGCTTGAGGATCAACTCTTCACATTGGGGTGGGGAGAGAAGAGGGGGAAGTGTGGGGGGAAAGGGTTAGGGAAGGAAGTTTTCTTTAAATGTATGGACTTTGAGGGGGGAAATTTTGGCTGCCTATGGGGAAGGGAGAGTCCTCAAACACTCATGGGGATAGGATCTGCACCCCTGAGGGCAAGGGGCTGCTCCCCTCTTCGCTTTGAGACCACATCCGCTCAGAGGGGTACACCTACGTCGGGGGCATGGGACCTAGCAGCATGATGATGGGCACAGGAAGGAAGAAGTAAACACTGGGGGAAAAAGCAGGGAATGTGAAAAGGCTAGTAGGGAGAAACAGAAAAGGGATCTGACACAGCAAGGATGGGGAAGTGAGGGAGAGGAGGCAGGGAAGAAGGGCTGGAAAGGGGGAGGAAAAGGGAACGGCTGAGGGGATTGGGGAATGAGCAAAGGGAGAGAAGTAAAGAGACCAACAGCGAGTGTGAGGGAGGAGGAAGAGAGTCAGCAGAAAGAAAGGAATGAAATCAAGTCAAGGAGGAGGGAAGCCAGTGTGGAAAGGAAAGTGAGACCTAAGTCGGGAGGAACCAAGGAAGAAAGGAAAGGAGAGAGGAACAAGGGGAGATGGCGGGCAAAGCGAGCAGGGGACGGGTTAGGGCTCCTGGTCCAGAGAGTTCGGCTGGCTGGGTTCTGTCTCCGCGCGCGGGGAGTCTACTACCTGGTCTCCAAGTCCATCCCTTGTGCCTACCGGCACACAGAGCTACTTTGGACCGGTCCGCGCCTCACTTACTGCTCCCTGTCCCGGGCACAGAAAAGTGCTTGTTTCCCCCTCTCGTCCCGCCCCGTGTCTGGCTGCGCTGTACCCCCCAGCCCCTCCCCGCCAGACTCCTTCCCCTCATCCCCTTGACTGTGTGAAATCCTGCCTTCTCTCCCCACTGCCGACCGACCCGGCCCTCTGTGTGAGGCATTATTATTTAACCACCACCCCCATGGGCCATGCTCCGGCCCACCCGGACCCCCGCCAGCCAGTGCATCCCGCCTGGCACCGCCGGGTCGCCCCTAATTCCAAGCGCCATGGTACCGCCCCCGGGCCCCCCCAAACCCCTTTTTCCTCCTCCTTACCCCCCAGGCCACATAACACCAGACTCCGTCGCGTCGTCGAACTCCATGACCGTCCCGGCCCACGTGCCACGCTCTCTCCGTCCCTCTGTGCTGTGCCGCACCGCGGCCGCCTCCTGCAGCGGGTCCGGTCTGCGTCCGTAGGAGTCAGTCACTGAGCCTCAGCCGTGCCTCATTCCCCATGCTCGCCGAATCGCCGCCTGCCTGCCTCGTGGCTGTGTGCGCCGTGCTGCCACGCCGGAGGTGACGCTGACACATGCGTAATGCATTCCCCAGCGCACATCGCATCAGGCAGGCAGGCCCGGCTTGTTAGCGGCGCGGCGCCGCTGGTGAGGTGTGTGTGTCCACGTGGGTGTGGGCCCGGCAGGGCACGGTGGCGGGGCCCACCCCCTTGTCAACCAGCGAGGTGGCCGGGCCCGGTGGAAGGAACAAAAAAAACCCAAAACATTTATTTAATAGCTATCATAGGATGATGGGCGGCCAGGTGGACCTGTGGGCCCCCAGCCATGGTGGGCCCCGGGACACATGTCCCGCCTGTCCCTATGATAGCTACGCCCCTGCTACTCCTAACAGGGGCAGGGCTACAGTGATGGGTAGGCCATCTTAAAATGGCTATGACCTGTTCAATCACACAAAATAACAGATTATGTGAGATGATGGGGGGAATGGTTTGAATAATGGAAATCCTTATTCCTCTTCTTTCTTTCAGCTAAGGGTGGCCTTTCTACCATGTTCTGTGGTTCTGACTCCCTGCCCCCTTTAGATCATGATGCTCTATACTGGTGAGTTGGGGTGTATTTTAGGCCATCACCATACTATGCTCCCCTGCTGTAGACTTCGGTGTACAGATATCCAAGGGGGTATTTATGCAGCCTGGGGCTTCTTCTAGACCCGTCCCTGCCTGTGAATACCCAAATAGCTATGTTTGATCACCTCCAGCTGTTCAGAAGATTGTTCCATCCTTTTTGACTTCCAATCCCTACCATAACACAGGTGCTCATGACCTACCAGCTTGACCACAGCAGCACCTGTTATAAAAATGCACTGTTGACCCTAGTAAGGCTCCAGTTTTAAAAATGCAGAAGCCCATTTACTATGCAACACAAATTGCTATCAGTTCAGCACTTCACCATTGCTATGAGTACTCTCTTCCTTGTCTCCCCATTGAATACAAAGTTCCATATGAGGATGACTTACAAATTATTATATACAATATTATTATGGTGATCAGCATTCATACAATTCTATAAACTTTTATCATATCCCTTCTCAGATGTCTCGTCTCCAAGCTGAACAGCCGTAACCAACTTTACTAATAGCCATTTATGGACTGATTCTCTAAAACTTATCCAGTCCTTGTTTAAACCCAGACTGACCTTCATCACAATATCCTCTGTTAAACAGGTTTAATTGACTGAAAAGGCTCTTCCTCCTGTTTGTTTTAAACCGGCTACCCATTAATTTCATGGAGTGCCCCCTACTTCTAGTATTTAATTAATGTATTTATTTAAATTGATATGGTGCCCTTCCCGCAGATTGTTTGAGAGGGTAAATAACAGCTCCATATTTACTCCTTACTTATAGCAGTCCCATATTTAAAATAATATGAAGAGTGTGGGATAAATTGGATTGGACTAGATTAAATGTTTACTAATCCAGCCTGTAGCCAGATTGTGAGGATGGCCAGATATGCACATTTTATTTATTTTTAAATTTATAACCCGTCCCCTCCTGCCCAGTGGCAGCTCAGGGTGGCGAATAGTAAACAATTTAAATATAAATACAAAATATAAAATAGGGAAACGTTGCTTGCCCCCCATCTAATTCAAGTTCAGTGGTTATAAAAAACAAAACAAAAACCCTAATCTGGCTATGTCAGCACTCTGATATTAAGGTTATTAGAGGTCTGGTGGCCTTTGCTAAGAAGGCGGTGGAGATTAGGGAACTTTTCTCTATGATTCAATTGCAGTAACAATTTTCTTGCATGGAATGATTCTGCATTATGAGTATATATGGATCCCAGTTGATAGCGCTGTTTGTAACTGCTTTATTGAGATATTGGAATCCTTGGGGCCTATGATGTTAATTTATACTTCAATGGGCAAGACAGTATGGCATTTAAATGGGATTAGTGTTGCTAATATTCACTCTGTATTTTGCAGTATTAGCGGTATGGAGTAAAGTGCTGTTAATATGTATTTTGCTTAACTGGGACTTCTTACGTTGTTGAGTTAGCCTTCTAATGGTATAGTATCTAATTTCAGGGTTAAACACCTGCCAAATGTAAACCCCAACTCCGAGAAGGGTGAGGCAGCTCCTTAGGCTGGTCCTATGGGAGTAGTATATTCTACTCCCATGGGAGGCATCCAAATGGGATCAGCGTTGCCTATATTCACCTTGTATTGTGCACTATTAGCGGTATGGAGCTAAGTGCTGCCCATACGTATTTTGTCAATTGGGACTTAAGTATGTTAAGTTAGCTTTTAAGGGTATAGTATTTAATTTCAGGGGCTAAACATCTGCCAAATGTAAACCCCGAGAAGGGTGAGACAGCTTCTTAGGTTGATCCCATGGGAGCAGTTTGTTCTACTGTGTGTTGTAATTACTTTATGTTTAAAACAGGTTGTATGCTACTTTTGTAAGATAAGTTATTATTTTATTTATTTAATTTATTTATTTAATAGATTTTTATACCGCCCCATCCTGCACAGCAGCTCGGGGCGGTTAACAACAATAAAACAATTTAAAACATTTAAAATACAAATATAAAACCTATTAATAAGACAGGGTGGTATAAATAAATATATAGGTGGGGGATTAAAAATCACCCCCCCTCCCCTCCCTCCCAAAGGCCTGGGCAAACAGCCAGGTCTTACAGTTCCGCCGAAATATCAAAAGGCTTGGGGCCAGGCGAGCTTCCTCCGGAAGGGAGTTCCACAGCCGCGGCCCTACCACCGAGAATGCCCGCTCCATCGTGGCCCCCCGCTTAACACGGGGGACCTCCAGTAGGGCACCCCCGGCAGACCGCAGGAGTCGTTCCGGGGCGCGAAGGACGAGGCGGTCCCTAAGGTAAGAGGGGCCAAGGCCGTATAGGGCTTTATAGATCATTACTAGGACCTTGAACTTGGCCCGGCACACTATCGGCAGCCAGTGCAGCGCTCGGAGCACCGGTGTAATGTGCTCCCGGCGACCCGTCCCCGTAAGAAGACGGGCCGCCGCATTCTGCACCAGCTGCAGCCTCCGGGCCAAGAACAAGGGAAGCCCCACGTAGAGCGCGTTACAGTAGTCGAGCCGCGAGGTGACGAAGGCATGGATGAGGGAGGCCAGGTCCGGGCCAGAGACATACGGACGCAGCCTACGTACCAGATAAAGCTGGCGGAAGGCAGCCTTAGCGACTGCCTCCACCTGCCGCTCCAGCCGCAGGTCTGCGTCCAATATGACCCCCAGACTCCGGACCTGCTGAGCTACAGGGGGGCAAACCCCCCCAATCAGGGGGGCCACCACCCCCTTCGCCCTCCCCACCACCATCACCTCCGTCTTATCTGGGTTGAGCTTCAGTCTGCTCCGCCGCATCCAATCCGCCACGGCCTCCAAACATTGGGATAGCACCGAGACAGCAGGGTCTGGGTCGGTAGAAAACGAGAGGTACAGCTGAGTATCATCAGCATACTGGTGACATCGCACCCCGAACCCTCTCACGACCTCCCCCAAGGGCTGCATATAGATGTTAAATAATAATGGAGACAAGATCGATCCCTGCGGAACGCCACACGGTAAGGCGCGGGGGCTCGATGTTTCCTCCCCCAACACCACCCGCTGGCTCCTCCCCGAGAGGAATGAACGGAACCATTCAAGAACAGTCCCGTCCAGACCCCCCCGGTCACGCAGTCGTCTCAACAGCAGCCCATGGTCCACGGTGTCAAAAGCGGCCGAGAGATCGAGCAGGATGAGAAATGTCGAACATCCCGCATCCATCTCCCGGCGGAGGTCGTCCACCAAGGCCACCAACGCCGTCTCGGTGCCATAGCCGGGGCGGAACCCAGATTGAAACGGGTCAAGGAGCCCGATATTATCTAGATGACCCTGGAGCTGGAGCGCCACTGCCCGCTCAATAACCTTCCCTAAAAAGGGAAGGTTAGAGACAGGTCGGTAGCTGGCGAGCGCGTCTACGTCCAACGATGGTTTTTTCAGCAGGGGGCGCACCACAGCCTCTTTTAAGCAAGGCGACAACCTCCCCTGCCGAAGGGACGCATTCACCACCCTCGCCAGCACCGTCCCCAACGTCTCCCCGGAAGCTTTTATTAACCAGGACGGGCATGGATCTAGTTGACAACACGTGGCCCTCACAGACCCCAGGACATCCACCACATCGGCTGGCGTCACTTCCTGAAACTCACCCCATAAAGATGGACCAGACGGACCCTCCGCCCCCCCGCGCTCTTCCCCTACTGCTATCAACCCAGCGTCGAAATCGGCCTGAATCCGAGCGATCTTGTCTGCGAAGTAGATGACAAACTCCTCACAGCGGGCCCGGGACAAGTCCCCATCCAGGCGGAGGGAGGCCGGACTCACCAGCCCCCGCACCACCCGAAACAGCTCCGCTGGACGCGACTTCGCAGACGCTATGAGGACGGCGAGGAATTCCTTCCTCGCCGTCCTCACAGCCTCCACATAGGACCGCAAATGGGCCCTATGGAGAAGACGATCGGAGACAGACCGAGTCCGACGCCAGCGTCGCTCTAGCCTCCTGCCCACACGCTTCATACACCGCAGCCCCTCAGTAAACCAAGGGGTCCTGCGGTGACGAGACCGAGGCAGAAGGCGCCTCGGAGCCACCCTGTCAATGGCCTCCTCCAGCAAGATGTTCCAATGCCGGACCAGCTCATCCACAGAGTGACCGTCCACATCCAGGGTAAGCTCCCTCAGGACCTCCTGGAACCGCTGGGGTTCCATCAGCCTCCGAGGGCGGACCATCCTAACTGGTCCCTTCCCCTTCTGGAGGGGGCGCGCTAAAAGACCGGCCTGAAGGAGGTAATGGTCCGTCCACGACAAGGGCACCGCTGTCACCTCCCCCACAACCGGACCCCCCGCCTCAAGGCCAGAGCCGAAGATCAGGTCGAGGATATGTCCCCCCACGTGGGTCGGGCAGATCACCTCCTGGGACAAGTTCATAGTTGCCATGGCGGCCATGAACTCCCGCTCCGCCCCAACAAGGCCAGCATCGGCGTGGACGTTGAAGTCCATTATAATGATGAAGGGGAGCTTTTAATTTATGTATTTATGTTGCATTATATTTTAATGTATTTTTGATTCTTATTTGCTGGTATATGGTGAATGGTGGAAGCCAAACCAATCAATAAATATTTGAATTTGCGGGGGGGGGGGGAATATAATATAAAATGTAAAATATAAACATCTTAAGACAAATGAGGTCTGAATAAATAACCCTGCCAAAAAAAACCCACTCAGTACCCACCCCCTTACCAAATGCCTGGCGAAACAGCCAGGGCTTGCATTGTCTATGGAAGGAGGTGAGGTCCAGAGAAAGGCTGACCTCCTGGCCCATTCCTACCAGGACGTGGGCCACTGCATTCTGCACCAGTTGCAGTCTCAGTGTCGTCACCAAGGGTAGCCCCACACTGAGTGTGTTACAGTAGTCCAATCTTGAGGTGATGAATGCATGGATGATGGTGGCAAGATTGGAGCCTGAGATACAAGGCCAAAGATGACAGACCAGATGTAATTGACAAAATGCACTCCTCGCCACAGCCACCACTAGGACATCCAGGCAGAGCTGTGAATTAAGGAGTACACCCAGACTCTGAACCTGAGGGACCAAGGAGGAAAGTAACCCATCAATGATGGTGGCCTCCACCCCCTCTCCCCTTCCCACCAACATCACCACTATCTTATCAGGATTCAGCTTCAGATGGCTCACCCTCATCCAGTCCCACACCACAACCACACACCAGGTAAACACCAAGACTGCAGGGCCTGGGGCAGATGAAAATGAGAGATAAAGCTGGGTTTCAGCAGCATACTGATGACACTAAGACTCAAACCCTCTCACGACCTCACCTAACAGCTGCATGTACACGTTGAACAGGAGAGGGGACGGAATAGATCCCCACAGAACTTCACACATGAGATTCTGGAGGGATTATGAAAAATCCCCAAGTATCACACGCTGAGTTCTTCCGGCCAGGAATGAGCAGACAATTCAAGAACAATTCCACCCACCCCGGCATTGTCATGCCACTGCGGAAGCAGCTGGCATGACACGCAGTTCCGCGGGATGCTAGGCAACCTGATACGACGCCGGGAGACGCAGCAGCAACCAGTGATAGCAACCTGGGGGCAGGTCCACCACAGCCAATCATGGCGCCTGGTGGCACGTCTGGTGGCACGCTGGGGAACATAGGCCTTTAGGGCTCTTCAGTGTGCACAGAGTTATAAAAAGTAAAGGTGGGGCACGGAAACCCCGCCGATAATCGTCAGAGAGGCTGGCCCTTTCCTTGAGAGACTGCTTCCTGGTTTTAGCATCTTGTCCTTGTTGGTCAGAGTGCCTGTTACCGCCCCGGAGTGGCTCATAGGCCCCAAAGTACAGTGGTGAGGGAGGTTGCTCTCCCGGATTGTATGGCCCCATACCTTGCCTTGCAGATCTCGGCAAAGGCAAAACAACTGCTCTTTCGGGCCAGAGTAAATGCAATACCATCTAGGGTTTGGGAGGGCAGCTTTACGGGGGTCCCCTTTGGCGAGCGACTTTGCCCTTTTGATGCTTTGGAGATGGAGACTGTCGCACATATGATTCTACGCTGTCACCTATATGACAAATCCAGGGAAGAGTTTCTGGCCCCACTCTTGAACCAGCTGCCGGGTAGATCGGAAGAAGTGGTGCTGGAGTATTTGCTGGGGATTGTAGATAATACCAAACCAATTCTGAAATTTCTCTGTCATATGTTGGAGGCGCGGAGATGTTTTCTGGAATACAGAGCGATCCCAGAGGACCCCTTGTAGGTGGCCCTGGGGGACAACTCTGTCTTTTGTGTCCTGGTGGGAAAATTTGAATGGGCGATCATATAGCTATTAACTGGGTCCTACAGTAGTGGCTAGATATTGGTGCCTTGGCACTTGCTGTATCCTTCAGCCATTAGCCTGTTTATTGGTTGTTGTGTGTATGATTTGTGATGTTTGTGATTATGCTGTTATGCAAATGACCTGGTGTCATGCTTAATAAATATTATTATAACTGTACTGTAAGAGGGAAAAGTGTATGTTTCATGCTGATTCTGTTCCCTTTCTAGGATTTATAGTTTCATCAGATGGTATCAAGATGGATCCCAACAAGGTCGAAGTGATCCGACAGTGGCCAGCACCAGTGTCCATAAAGGCATTGCAACGATTTCTAGGGAGTGCAAATTATTATCGGCAGTATATTCCACGCTATGCTGATCAAACAGTCCCACTCATGGCACTTCTAAAGGGAGCTAAATACGAATGGTTGGGGCCCCAGCAGCGGGCTTTTGATGTCCTTAAACGTGCCTTTATGACAGCTCCTGTACTACATCCTGAGGTCTCCAGGCTATTTATCGTGGAAGCGGACACCTCGGATAATGCCACTGGAGCAGTCTTAACACAGCCCCATGGGACTAAAGGGCTTCAACCTCCGTGCGTGTTTTTCTCCCGACAGCTAACGCCGACAGAGCAGAACTGCACCATCCTGGACAAGGAGCTACTTGCTATCAAGGCAGCATTTGTGGTCTGGAGACATTTCCTAGAAGGGGGTCCTCACCCTGTTCTTGTTTTGACGGATCATAAGAACTTAACATTCATGCAAACGGCCCGGATCAACAGTGTCCGCCATGCCAGCTGGGCTCTATTCTTCTCTCGATTGTGTTTTAGGATACAATACCGACCAGGATCCCAGAACACCCTGGCAGATGCCCTGTCCTGGTGCTTCCTGAAAGACAGACAGACTGCTGGAAACCCAAGACACCATTCTCCCTCCCTTAACTTTTTCTGCTACCTTTCCATCTCTACAGAAGCTACAAACTGTAAGTGCCCAGGACGGGTTCCACCACAAGTATTCTCAGCAGCAAGGGTTATACTACCACCAGGGATGAGTAGTAATTCCCCCCAAATACAGGCTCCAAGTCATGTGGGCCCACCATGATTCCCCTTTAGTGGGTCATCCCAGCTACCAGAGAACCCTTACCCTTCTTTTACGTACCTTATGGTGGCCTGGGGTGTGGAAAGACGTTGAACAATATGTTAAGGGATGCTCCACAAGCGCCCGCACCAAGACCCCCTGAACTTCCCCGGTGGGGTTGTTGCAGTTAACAAAAAAAACCAAGAGCCCCTGGCAAAAAACTGCCCTAGACTTCATTGTTGGTCTTCCTAAATCCGAAGACTATGACACCATACTGGTAGTGGTTGACTATTTTATGAAAATGGGACATTTTTTACCTTGCATAGGACTACCTTCTGCAAAGACCACAGCAGAACTACTGCTCCAAGATGTGGTGAGTCTCCATGGCTTGCCTTGTGAGATAGTCTCCGACCGCGGACCACAATTTATCTCACGCTTCTGGAGATCCTTTTTCACCCTCCTTGGTGTAAAGCTACACCCTACAACTGCATACCATCCTCAAGCTAATGGGCGGGTAGAGAGAATCAACCAGCACATAGAACAATATCTCTGATGCTTCGGTACCTACCTCCAGGATGACTGGAGGAGGCACTTTCCCCTCGCAGAGTTTACATATAATAATGGACCGAATGCCTCCCTGGGAAACTCCCTGTTTTATGTATCATATGGCTTCCACCCTCCCCTTTGCTTTCCAGATCTCACCCAGACCTCGGTCCCCGCAGCTGGAGTTTTGGTGACCGTCATAAAGAAGGCCCAACGAGTTGCACAGCAATGCCTGTTGAAAGTTTGACAACGGTACCAGGACGCCGCGGATAAACATCGCCTCCCAGACCCCCCTCTGCAAGTAGGAGACTTAGTTTGCGCCCCTCGGCCAAGCTGGATGATGCGTACATGGGGCCCTTTCCCATAGCCCATAAACTTAACAGGGTCACGTATACCGTGGCCTTACCCGCCCACCTCCAAATTCATCCCTCGTTCCATGTTTCTCTCTTGAAAAGCGCCCAACCTCTGAACTGTGACCTGCAACAGTCCACCACGCCCCTGCCCATCCTTATCCAGGGACAGCCCGAGTATGAGGTTCAGCTCACACCTCTTCTATTTGATAGATTGGAAGCGCTGTGGACCTGCAGAACGTTCATGGGAGCTCGCCATGATGAATGTCCATGCTCCCCGCCTTACCCTTGCCTTCCATCGTCGTCATCCTTCCAAACCCGGGCTCCGGACCGTGGGGGGGGGGGGGGGGGGGGGGGGAAGGGGGTCATGGATGGGGGGGGTACTGTCACACCGCTGCAGAAGCAGCTGGCGCGACACGCAATTCTGTGGGTTGCTAGGCAACCCAATATGATGCCAGGAGAAGCAGCAGCGGCCGGCAATAGCAACCTGGGGGCAGGTCCGGCACAGCCAATCACAGTGCCACCCGGGCGCAGCGCGCACCTGGTGACACGCTGGGGAGCGCCCCGCCCCTTTCAGGCTCTTCAGCATACACAGAGTTATAAAAAGGTACTCGCGGGGAACAGAAACCCCACCAGTAATTGTCAGAGAGGCTGGCCCCTTCCTTGAGAGAGTGCTTCCTGGTTCTAGCATCTTGTCCTTGTTGGTGAGAGTGAGGTGTAGCGAATGTGAGAGAGTGCCTGTATTTCCTTCCCTTCTGTATTTGTGTTATTGACCTTGAGATAGTGAGAGACTGGAGATACCCTTCTGGATACACCCTTACCCTTCACCTGTTCCACCTCCAGAGTTCCTTCACAGCCCCGTTTGCAAGTTCTTCCAACTCCCCCACTTTCCCTCCCCTCCTCTTCCCATCCCTGTTCACCACCCCTGCCCCCCCGACCTCTGTGCAACACCCTCCCTTCACTGCCTGTGCATACGGTGTCCTGGGCCCTACGGTGTCTGAGTGGACATTACCTCATGAGTATTTGTCTCCCCTCCCCACTTCTGGCTATTGGTGTCCTCTCCCTCCCTGTGATGAGTCGGGTTGCCCTCCATACAAAAGGGAATGCCCAAATACGACCCTGAGGGAATTACTTACGTTCCCAGTGCACCCCCAGGGGAGAGGCGCCTGCCAAAGAATTACCCCATCCTTTTCAACCCCTTGCCCCGTGACAGGCACTGTCCCATAGGTGGGTCACCAGCATCTCATGGTCAACTGTGTCAAAAGCCGCTAATAGATCTAATAAAATCAAAAGAGTGGACTGACCTCAGTCCAACTCAGGGCGCAAATCATCGACCAAGGCCACAATTGCAGTCTCAGTGCCCTATCCTGGATGAAAGTCGAACTGTGAGGGATCATGGACTGATGGGGTCCAAATGCCGCTGGAGCTGCTGGGCCACCACCTGCTTATTAACCTTCCCTAAAAGGGGAAGGTTAAAGACTGGCCGATAACCGGCAAGGGAGTCAACAGCAAGAGATGGCTTCTTGAGCAAAGGTTGCACCACAGATTCCTTAAGGCGCCCATAGACCTTGCCCTCCACAAGGAGGGATGCTGTATTTTAGAGGATACTTATGAGATATACAGGTTGTAGGGCTGTACTGACTCCAGTTCAACCCTGCAACCTGTATTTCTCATAAGTGCCCTCTAAAATTTGCATATCTGACTACCCTAAGCCAGAGGCTGACAGAATGGGCCGGGGATCAAAAGGTCCTGGGGGGGCACTCCCCACTCATCACATGATCCAATCAGGAGTCAGTCACACTTCATTTTCAGGGTGGTAGTGCCTCACTGTATGCTGCTGCACACCCTGTTTCCACAGCAGGCATACTCAGCAAATCAGAGCTTGCCTTGCCTATAGGGTAGCCATGACCCTGAGACTCCTATACAGAGCTCACATACAGGCACTAAAGCACCTCCTAAGGCTGTAGACTGATTGCCAAACAATTTTATTTTAGATAGCTTATGAATGGTTTCTTGGGAGAGGATGGGGGAGAGGGGCACAATCTTAGGAGGGGACACCTGATCCCACCACACCTCCCTAGACAACAGACCTGCTACTAATCCTTATAAATAATTGTGTCCTTTTTTGCTTTCTCAGTCATTTAGAATTTCTTTTATTACAAACACACAATCCAAGGGACCTTGATTTTGGAGTTTTGTTTTTCCTGTTAGGGAGTGGCAGACACCAAGTCCAGAGTTTGAGGCCTGAGATGTTCAGGGATCGGACTGATTCAGGCTCAGTTCTATTCATCATTAAATTTCTGCCTCTACAGAAAGCCCACTCCCATGGAGAGAACAGTTCAATATTGTGGGACGTGTCGACTTTTTATAAATAGAGATAGATAATGATTAGCACTGGAATTAATTCAAGAAAATTGAGAAGTAAATGACTAATGACTGGGACTGACATTTATTGGTTATAATTTGAAGGAGATAAGTATCACCACGCTTTCCTTTTGAGGAATCTAACCTCCCTGGAAGGGAGTTTCTAGAGATCTCTCTCGGGTCAGTTAATCTGTAGTAGGGCTGCCTGTCACGCCCATTTTGAGATGGGCAGGCAGGGGAGGAAAAGGAGGGCTGGACCACTACTGCTCATCTCAGTCATCCTTCAATATAATGGATTCAGAACAAGCTACATTTCACCTCCCAACTTAGATCCTTCCCTCTGTCCCTCCATTCCTCTCCCCTCAGCATGAAGATACTACAGCAGGGTGCTTGCAGTTGTTATCCATCCCAGCATCAAGAATACACTTAGAACTACTGCAGTAAGACACAGGTCAGAGAAGTTATCATCTCTACTTCAAGCAGGACTATGTAGAAGGGCACTGTGATTACTACACCTCCAAGAGCAGGGATAGTCTACCTGGCAGTAGGAATATATACTGCATGGCACTTACTGGGGCACTATGAAGCCAGAGATGCTCTAGTCCCTCCAGACAACAGAAGATACCAAGGGCGGTTGATCACAATTTCCACTGAAGAATGGTTGTCTATATCAGGAAACTTCCACCTTTCTAAACTCATAGTTCCTTACCTTGGAGACAAATGAAAGGACAGAAGATGAAACTTTAAAGAATTTCACAAATACTGTCCTTTGGCAGCATATTAATGCCTTTTCCCAGTTGTCTTTTAGAACCTCCCAGTGGCATCAGCCCACTAAGAGGTGTGCGCTCCTCCCTCTATTAGCTGTCATCAATATAAGGCTTATGACACAGCACTGAGCAATTCTGATTTTAATAAAGAGGTAAATGCAACCATATTACACACAGGTCTCAATTCTCATCTCCTCCCAAGTTCCCAAGGGAGAACTGGGCCGTCTTAGAGTCTGCTTGCCTAATTAGCACCAATTGGCTAAGGTTCCTGTGGGATCCTTCATCAGCTGTTAACTGGTATGGTGTAGTCATACTCTACCATGTTTCCTTATACCTCCCACATGCTCCTTTCTGGCCCCAATGCATGAAGGGAGCTGTTGGTATAGGAACTGGCTACGGCACATTAAGGAACCCCAAACTAGTCCTTTGGCAGCATATCTAGACGATTCCCATACTGTCTCAGTAGGCAATGGAGCAGAACAGAAGAGAAGCTGGACAAGCACATACACAACCCATTTCATTACATTATTATTATTATTATTATTATTTATATAGTACGCGTACACGCAATGTGCCTAGCGGTGTAAAATCAATAGTTAGCAACAGGTCCCCTGCCCTAAGGGGTTTACAGTCTAGGAAAAGACAAGGGTGGGGACTGGGGAGACAAGCGAGAGGGGGAACACAAATGTATTCCTGTCTCTTCCTTTGAAGTCAAGAAGCTGCCACTGCACGTACTTAACTTAGTTATAAGGAAGAAAGGGATCTTGAGTAAAGGATGGAAGTGGAGGCAGCAGTGACAAGTCCATGGGGGAGAGGAGCTCAGGAAAGCCTGGCGGAAGAGGTAGGTTTTCAGGAGGGAAGGAGGAGCAGAGTGACTGTATTCAAGGAAGGAGCTCCAGATGTGGGGGTGGAGCAGCAAGGGAGAAGGGGCAAATAGTTGCTTAGGAGCAAGGAGTTGTGAAAAGCTTAACTCTTGAGTTGAAAAAGCAAATAGCAATGAAATACAATTATTGTTCTTTAAAGGTTACATTCTTAATTCAAGGAGCTATATAGTTTCTACTGCTTAAAATGAAAATCTGCCTTGCAAATAGCATTTAAAATTGCTGTCTTGCGCTAGTTGAACTGCATGTTCAATTTCCTACTGGTTTTGGACATAGCCTGCCTGACCATGTTCAGAGCAATAGTTCCTCAACTAATTCTGAGGGACACTTCTGGCAAATCAGCAGGTCCTGGATTCTCCTTTGCTTCCATCTTCTTTTATAGGCAACTGGTGCAGCCGGGCGGTGATCCTGCCCGGATCTTTGCAAAAAATAAGATGCCCAAAAAGCAACTTGAAATAAGGAGGAGCAATCTTCGTAGCTACTGCTACTTTGGGCTGCTACTATGAGCAAATAGGAGAGTCCCCCAATGGCTGTAATTATCAGTGGACAAAAACAGACGTGCATCTAGCAGGACTGCTCCCCAGGCCGCCCCAGGGTGGAAAATTGCAGGTGACATGGCCCGGGTCAGAACATCAAACTGATGTGCCCGCAGCCAGGGAGCCATCCTGCTGCTCGTACAGTCCAGGTAGGGCCAGGAGCCCTACTCCTAGCGCCTCCATAACATCTCAGGCCTCCCCGCCATAACAGACAGCCATGGCAGCCAACGAGACCCGGCCTGGGGTAAGTATGCTGCACCGGAACGGACGTGCTAGCCCTCTGTGGCCCACATGGGCGGCACTTAGGAATTTGCTGAGGTCACAGGCTGGACTACCCACCAAAACTCCCCGGGGCAATCCCAACCTAACATCTGGTGGCAGGTCACTGCGGGGCTAAAATGGGCCAAAGTCACATCTGTTTTAACCTAGTGGAAGGGGAGTGTCCTGGGAAGCACTGCAAAATGGAAACAGAATCTAGGCATGTATAGGAAAGTTTATGACCAACAGAAAAGCATGTGCAAGGGAGGGAAGAACCAAGTGATGAGGAAATGTGCAAGGAAGAGCTGGCTCCCTCTCCCCCTTCAAATCAGCACAAACCCCTGGTCTTCACCTTCAAGGCTCTTCATTACCTTCCTCCTCCTTATCTTTCTGCCCTTTTTTCCTGCTATGTTCCCACTCAGGAATGTCACTCCTCCCCTATCAGTTTCACTATCACTACCCTGACTCATCAGAGTTTCCTGCTCCTTAAACCACCCTTGCCCCTTTACCATGCTGCCCCCTATGCCTGAAACACCCTCCTTTCAAATCCCTCCTAACAACTACCTCTTCTGTCAGGCTCTCTCTAGCTCCCCAACCCCATTGCTCCTTTACACTGCTGCTTAGTGTCTTACCCTTCAGGATCCCTCGCCTCCTCTTGTAGCTTAGCTACAACAGGGGCCTAGCTAGGTTGGAATGGGCCCATTTGCAAGAAATGGACTTCCCACCGCCCTGTCACTATCCTCTCCCGCCCCACCACCTCCCTTCCTTCCGTCCTTCCGCCCGCAGTGCCTCCCTCTGCTTGCTGCGCCTGAGCCCTGGTGGCAGCGTCTGCGCTGCCTGCCTCATGCCGCTGCCTGTGCTTGCTCCATCCTGTGCCACTTACACTGCAGGCAGCTCAGAGACTCAGCTTAGTCTCCTCCTGGCCATGCTGCAAAAGGACAGGATTTGTACCCACCCCTGGCTTGGGCCCTGAGACAAATGTCCCTCCTGTCCCTATGATAGCTATCCTCCTTGCCTCCACTCCCTTTGGGGGGCAGGGATATATCTCTCATCACAACTGTTGAGCACCAGGCACATTACTGGCACTAATAAATAAATAATTATAATAACAACAAAAGTCGGAACAGGTGGGAGGGGGAAATGAAATGAAGAGCAGGAGGAGATGGTGTTATTAACTTTGTTCAAAAAGGACAATATCCTTACTGTACTAAACGCAGATGAAATCAATACTTTCCTAATATTATTTTTCCACATAAGTAATTGCTGTGGTTGCTACAGGGACACAGCATTACCACAAATGAGGAAGCATGGTGTCTGTCTAATGGCAAATAGGAGGGAGGCATCTATGACGTAGCCTCTCTATAGATGCAGGCCACGTTATGAACAAATCCAATAATCTTTGAGAAAGGGGAACAATAGCAGGGATGTGTCAGGCAAGACAAGAGGGTAATAAATATCTTAAGGTTATACAAATATCCTAGCATGGGGACAAGGATCCTTTGCACATCTCCAGCAATTTTTATCTGAGATTCTCCAAGTGTCATTTCACAAATGTTAATAAATTCAGTCTCGCAATCCCCTAGTGAGGTAGGGGAGGATTACCCCTCTTTGAGATGGAGAGATTGACAGGCAGAGAGAGAGAGAGTCACTTAGTTGAAGTCCTGATGCCCATACTTCTGCATTAACCATTCGCCTATGCTTCCGCCGACCATGAGAAGCCCATGGGGTTATGGATGCTCACAGTATGCGAGGGAAGGAACTCTCGGTTATATTTATCAGCAGGAGTCCAAATTCCAAATAAACTCTGAGGTTATGTACTCTTTTCCAGCATTCTCAGGAGGAGCTATGCAAAGGAACATACATGAATGGGTTCTGGAAAGTCTGCAGCTCCTGAAAGGATTAGGTTTCAGTTTCCCACAAATTTAACATCACCAACATACCTCAGTGTATCAATGTGGTGAAATGGCTATGTGTGCAGTACTTGAACCAGAAGGTAGGGGGAATCCTGGTTCAAGTCTAGCCTTAGCCAGAAACTCACCAGGTGACCTTGGGCCAGTCACAATATTTCTTCAACCTAACCTACCTCACAGGATTGTTGTGAGGATTAAAAATTTCGGTTATATCTAAAGCACTCCGAGTGCTATGGCAAGGGGGCACTATGTACAAATAAAGATTATTATTATTAAAATCCCTCAGAGAATTGTAGGGTTGGAAGGGACCTCAAGAGTCATCCAAACTGCACATGCCCCCACCTTCCCCACGGAAGACCAAGTCTATGTTGGCTTGAGAAAGGCCCTTTTCACACAGACACTCTAACACTGATAAAATGGGTATTACATATTATACATGTTGCAGGGCACCCATAGAGCACACCTGCAGCCCTGCAACATGTATAATAAAATGTAATACCCATTTTATCAGTGTTAGAGTGTCTGTGTGAAAAGGGCCAAAGAGGGATACTTTTGGTGGGCTCAGCAGGCCTGGCATCCTTTGTGCTGAACCACAGGCTGCAGCAATTTCTGCTTCATTAGAATCTGCAAATTGGGCGTCTCCACCTACAGATATTATAGCAATGGCTTACAAGATATGAATTATGATATGGTTATCAAAAAGATCAGTGTTAACACGTACTCTGCAAAAAGCAACATGTATTTCCAAAACATAGGAATCTATTATAGTGGTGCTTGGTACCAGTGTGATCTGCAACAAGTATCATACACCATAGTGTGAAAATATTAGTGGTATTAATGATGAGAGACGTTATGACAGAATATGAAATAGGACTGATTTATGCCCTACACAAACTAGCATGATTCAGAGCAGTCAAGCTGAATGCACATCAGATGCTAAAACAATGCTAGGATATCCCAGGGAGCCTTAGGCACTCCCTGCAGAGTTGGGGCTTTAATGGACAAGGGTTCGTCACCAGAAAAAGAGGGTTTGGAACATCTCACAAATACAGCTGAAATGAAAAATCTCTGCGAGTGCTGTTTCTCACAGAAACAGCTCTTTCACCTTCATTTGCATGAGGAGGAAATCTACCAGCATTCTTGACATTTTTCCTGATTTTCCCCTATCTTCTGCCATTTGGATAATTTCCAGTTTTATCGGTAGGCCTGGTATTCCAGTATTATGTACTGGAAGTTACCAAAAATTACCAGAAATTTCTGAAATGGTGGGAAATAGTGAACAATCACAGAAAATGTTGGTAGACTTTCTCCTCGCTCCGGAAATGTTGGTATTTCCCAATGGAATGACCATACCTGATCTTGCTTCAGGCCTACTCACAAGGGTGGGAAGCAAAATTCTCTCACACATAAGAACAAAGGGATAGAAAGCCCTTTTTCAGGACATCAAAGAACTTTTAGGGAGACTTCTTGGGAACATGCGGGTAAAAAGAAGCTTTTGTTAAGGACTGGTAAGTTTTGCTTTGGCTGACTAGCTATGAAATATGGACCCTGAATATTTATGGATTTTAAGAGAAGGAATAGTTAGATAAATAACTAAGTCAAGTTAGCATTTATGTTAACTAGAAATGATCCAAACCTTCTTTGTCTGGCAACATCTCATCTGTCAAGTAGAAGGCCCAGGTGTATACTGCCAGCTCAGGTCTTTTCTGAGGACAGGTAATCCCACACAGAAGAGCAGTATTGGACAATGTACATGTAGGAGCCCTGAGTGGAGAAGCCTCAGAGAACACTTTCTTAAGCAGCAGTAGCCTGGAATCCGGGTCAAACCAGCAATCCATCTAGACCAGCATCTTGTCTCTGACAGTGGCCAGCTGTGGTAGCTTAAGCATGTATAGACGTGACCCAACTCCTGCTAACCAATCTCAGCTACAAGTAGCCAGGGCTTTAAGACCCAAATAGTATGTTGGGGCTCTATCCTCAAGTCTAAGAATGTATCTAATTTATATTTGAAGCTAGTTATGTTGCTGGCTTTCACAGCCTCCCCTGGCAATGAATTCCACAATTGTATCGTCCGCTGTGTGGAAAAGTAGTTCCTTTTGTTCATTTTAAATCTGCTGTCATTTAATACCAGAGTGTCCCCTTGTTCTCTTATTTGTGGGAAAAGGAAAACAGCAGTTTCCTATTTACTTCTCTATGCTACTCATGATTTTATAAACTTATATCATATCATATGCCCCCCTTAATCACCTCTTCTCCAAGCTAAACAGCCCCAGCTTGTTGAGCCTCTCCTCAAATGGAACTCAGTCCATCCCATCTGTCATGCTTGTTGCACTTCTCTGAACCTTTTCCAGTTCTGTTATACCTTTCCTGAGATGGGGCAACCAGAACTGCACACAGTGTTCAAAGTGGGGGTCATATCAAAGATTTATACAGCAGAATTATGATAGGCTCCCTTTTATTTTCCATTCCTTTTGCAAGAATGCCTAGCATTCAGTTTGCCTTTTTGATGGTTGCCACACACTGTGCTAATGTCTTCAAGGAACTATCCACAATGACTCAAAGATACTTCTCCTGAGTGGTTATACCCAGATTTGAACCTAGCACTGTCTATGTATACCAAGGATTATTTCCCCTATATGCATCACCTTGCACTTATCAACAATGAAATTAATTTGCCGTTTTGTCTATTCACCTAGTTGTGCAAGTTCCCTCTATAGTTCCTCAGTTTCTGGGTAATTTCAGATGTGATGGGCCCCGAGGCCTGCCATGCTGAACCATGCACTGGGATCCAAAACGGTCTTTTAGACGTGCTGGCCTGATTCTCACAGGGGATTGGGGAGGGCTGCATGGGGAGGGGGCAGGGCTGCACGGTGCGACATGCGTCCCCATGTCCCCACGCTCCCCTGACCAACCGTCCTCAGGGTGATGGGCAGGCGCAGTGGCCAATGGGGCCGCTGCGCCCGATCCATTCCGCAGTCAGGGCCACGATCTGGGCCTGACTGAAGGTAACAGACGTTACCTTTGGCCCATCCCGGATCATGGCCAATCCAACCACGGCCTCAAGGCCCGATCCCAGGCCCGCTCTTACCATGGGTATTTTCAGACGTTATGAGATCACAGTCAACCACAGTCAATTCCCTGCGGTGGTTGTGACCGCATAACGTCTGATGGGGGGAACGAATGTTCCCCCCCAGATGTTCACCACGGTCAATCGCGGTGGGGAATCACATTCACCACACGATCAGCTGAACCAGGGGGGCCGGCGGTGATCACGTGGTGAAGGCGATTCCCCGCCGCGATGAACCGAGCTGTCACGTCTGGATGGCGGCCACGGCCCGGAATCCCCACAGGGATTCTGGCCCATGGCCAATTCAGGTGGGCGCTGCGGCCGCATTGGCCATGGCGCCCGCCCGTCTCCCCGGAGGGCGGGTGGCAGGGAAGCATGGGGGCCGGGGCCGTGCAGCCACACATTGCGCCACGTGGCCATGCCCCCTCCCCGATTCCCCACCAGGAGCCCCCAGAACATCTGTTAGGCCGTGATGCGGTGGCCCCGGTAGGGGATCAACAGATTGGTGCCATGACGGGGTCAATTGGCCCCGTCACGTCTGAAAATATCCTCTCTCTTTTGAAGCTTTTAAGGGCTTTGTTTTGGGGTTTTAAATCAACTTTGAGCATTGCTTTTTAAAATGGAAAATAAATCTTTAAAGCAGCTGCAGCAGCATCTCTGTCTACCCAGTGATTCTCTGTGAGTCTTGATTGGAGACCTTGTGGGACCCAAGCCTGAAGTCAGGATTCCTTTACTTAGGAAGGACATCTCTGTAATGTTCATAGCAACAAACAAGATCTGGTACGGTGCTACACTTTAAAAATGAGGGATGCCTATATGAGTGTGCAGACTGCTGTACTCAAAATCAGATGTGTAGTATTTTCAAAGGGTAACTATTTTTAAAAGCAGCTTGACTGGGAGCCTAAGTCCCATTTTCAAAGGTGACACATGCACTTACCATCCCACCCTTACTGGGAGCTCTCCCATTGACTTTTAATGAATTCCTAACTAAAAACAAGGGGGTATGCATTTTGGGTCTTCTGAATCTGGAATTCCCTGAAAAATACCCTTTTGGGGAGGAGGGGGTCCAAAATTCAGAGAGTTCCCCCCCCCCCATTTAGGAGTTCCAATCCCAGGCAAGCTAGGGTTACCATAGGATCCAGCTTGTCCTGGATATGACCTCTTCCTAGGGTGATTTCAGACGTTACGCAACTCCGATTCACCACAGTGGATTCCCAGCAGTGGTGAACCGATCAACCACCCCCTGCGGTCAATAGAAGCCCCAAACAGACATGATGGGAGTGGAACCATGGTGGGGAATCAGGCCACCAGAACACGGTCTGGGGCGGCGCAACAGATGTGACACCGATTCGCAGCCGTGGTCAAAACACCCAGAAGGCACCAGGCAGGGGTGGGATACAGACATGGCCGGCCAAGGACAAATGAAGCAGAAAGCGTCTAAAGTGAACACCCACAGAAGGGAAATGGGAAGGCAGGCGGGAGAGGGAGAAGAACCGCCAAGGTACCACACACAACAGGCACAGAGACAATGAGGGCACAGTGGAACACACAACACACACACACACACGGGCACACCCACATGGGAAAGGAAGGGAAGGGAAGGGAGGACACAGCAGGACAGACAACACATGGCACAATGGACATGAGGGGGCGGAGGGGGGCGATGGACAGGAAAGAGGGTGGGAAACGGCACAGGGGCAGGGCAGGATACAGGCAATGTCAGGCAGAACCCCAACAACAGCACAGTCCACATGGGCAACCCCCCAGCAACACAGGCAGTCCCGTAATGGCAAGAAGCTGGAAGGTCGGGTCACAGGCACTGCAGGAGGCCACACGAAACAGGCAGCGGTCCAGGAATGGTCCAGGAGGCACACATGCACCCCGAGCACCGGCAAGGGTACCATGTAGGGGAGGCAGGAGAGATGGGGCCGTACAGCCGGTCCAATGGCACAACCCCCCTCCTCATCAGAAGCCAGGAGGTGCAGTCCAGGGGCCCCAGAACCCCGAGGTCACACAGGCACCCAGGGTGAGGGGCAGGGCGTGGGAGGGAGCTCAGGCATNCTAAGCACTCTAATTTACCCATTTTACTTTTAAGACTTCTGGCATAGGTATACAAACATCTAAGCATTTTAATACCCTGGTGCTTTTGACTGCATATTTTGGAAGTATTCAAGTTTGTCTTTTCCATACTAATGCCTACCTGATCTCTCAGATTCTTCCCTGTCCTCTTTACTGTAATACACTTTATCACTATTAAGGATTGCATCCCCTGGGCTGCTTCCATCTGAACTGCATGCTCCACAGCAGCTGTTGGTTTCCCCCCATATCTTAGTTTAAAAACTCCTCTACCATCTTGCTGATTCCATTTTGGTTAAGGTGAATCCCATCCTTCCAGTATAGACTCCCTCTTCCCTAAAAGACTCTCCAGTTCCTAATAAATCTAAATCCCTCTACCCTGCTTCATCATTCTAATCCATGCATTGAGACTCTCCGGAGCTCAGTCTGCCTCTGGGGTCCTGCATGTTCCTTGCACGTGATACATGCTGTTCCTCTGAGCAGTTCCATCATTCATTCTAAAATTCTGGCCGAGTGGACTGTATTCAACAATTTATTGATTCAGCAAATTTTGCTATTTCTCAATACACAGTTACAAAGTTTAATTACAAAAACAAAAAATTAAAACACAGAAAGAAAGTTGCAAAAGTCTTCCATACGCAACCAGTGTTAATACCAAAGAAGCAATTTACATTCATAACTTTCTGTTTTCCCACTCCACCATCAATCAAAACATTGCTATAGCTTTAATTTGCACCTCATCTGTTAAACTTATCAGCTCTTCATACGTCTTCCTAGAACCGAGTGGACTATCAACGAGGATAAAACCCAAATATCAGAAGGGAATAAAGAGGCATGTAATGCACAGGAAGCAAGGTGCAACGGAAGAGTTACCCATGACAGCAGCAGACATCAGGTAATAAGACCATGGGGCTGATTTACAGATATGCTGAGCACCAGAGTTCTAGCTGAGATCAATGGTGGGTGTTCAGAGATTGAAAATTAGACCCTGTATTAACAGGAGTCAGATGAAGTCTATGAGGATTGGTATCCCTTTAAGTGGTTTTAACTCTGTCTAGTCTTGCATACACACAAGTCGATACATTTGTCCCGAAGAGGTAATCTTCACAAGACACCAAGAGAGAGATACAGGGTCTGAGTAAGAGCTCTTATATAAATCTTATAGCCTTCAAACTCTTCTCTAGGCATCTTCTGAAAAACCCAAATAGCACAGGGTACTGAAAGTGGACAGCAAGCAGTACATAGTGAAGGCGTAAGAGTGAAAATGAAGTAGCTAAGAGCCCCATCAGAACTGAAACTCCCCAGAAATGCAGTAGACATGTAGAGAAGGTTAAGCAAGCTAGTCAGTCTCTACATGCTGGCAGGTGTAGCCACAGAGAAGGCATATCAGCATAAGGTAGTTATTATTCTTAATATAACTGGGCCAGAAGCACTAAATATCTTTCAGAGCTTGCAGCTAAGCCAGAAAGAACAGAGTAGTTAAGAGTCAGGTGGCCACTGACACATGCCCAGAATACAGGGGGTGGGGGTGGGGTAGACAATACAGGACATGGGGTGGGGGGAAGGAAGAGCACAGCTGGCTCAGGTGGACTCCTTCCCCCAGCCAGGGCTAAGGAACAAGTGCTGGGCTAGGAGTGGAAAAGGGGATGCAATGGTACCAGTAAAATCCTGGCCATGGGTGCATATTTAAAAAATCCACCCAGATGGGGCTGGACGGATCAAAAAAGTGGTCATGTCTTGGAAAATCCGGATGCTATGGTAATCCTAGGACTCCCCCACCTGCCCAGTGCCGAGACTGCTGGCTCACCTCCGAGTCCATGTGCCGCTGTCCCTGCCTGGAAGCCATAAGATCTTTACTTCCTCTGTGTGTGTGTGCGTGTGCGTGTGCGTGTGCGTGTGCGTGTGTGAGAGAGAGAGAAAGAATGTGGGAGAGAGAGAGACAAGATGAGCATCGTGTGGAAAATACAGGACAAAAAAGCATAAATAAAAGGACAATGGACAAGCCCTTCAAAAAAACAGGACCGTCCTGTATAAAACAGGACCAATGGCCACCCTAGTTAAGAAACTGCTGCAAAGATTTGAGCTATAGTGCACTCCAAGGAAAAATAAGATTTTGACAAATGTATGCTTAATTAGAGCTTGAAAAAGAAGAGGGAGAGCATTTCAAAGAGTTTGAGTGATGCCAGACTGTTGAGTCAAACATGTAATTTTGGAGAGCTCATAGAACACGCATCAGAGAACACGCTGTAATGGGAATTTGAGGCATAAAGCTCAACAATAAAAACATGAAACAAACCAAGCCCTCTCACGGCCCCCCCGCCCCCCCCCCAAAAAAACCCTGTTAGAAGGTCCAGATTAGAATGCAGAAAAAGCAATCAGATTTTGCCAGGCAACAGTTTGCCCAGGTCAGACTGAAAGTTTTAAAGGGAAACCAAAAACACAGGAAAATGCAGAGGCAGAAGAGAGTGGAAAGCACCTCAGAAAAGTCTGCACAAGTAACCAGAATGAGCTTGCTAAAGGCATCACAAAGAACTGTACAAGTGATAGCAAAGATAAGCCACAATGTTTTGCCTTTGGAAAACATTGCAGCAACTGCAAGAAACTGAACCATTTTGCAAGAGTATGCTCGCAGGAGTGACATGTTGTCAAAGGGTCAAAACAGATGTGACTTTACCCTGTTGTGGCCCAGGACCTTCCGGTACGTGCCACCACTGCTTGAGTGTAGTGGTGGGACTGTGTGCTTTGGGGGTGGACATGTCTAAAAGCTTGTGACGTCCCCTCTCGTACCCTCCTTTCCCAGACTGCTCTGGATAAGAATTGGTGACTAGGGGAAGTGATGGATGTTGAATTTAGCCATCGCCGAGGCAGAGGTGTGCATGACCAGCCCCACAGTATCAATGGGATAAATCAATGGGGTAAGCCTTTCAGATGGAAAGGGGTCCAGCTGGGCTCCCCAGATGTTCAGATGGTGTTTTCTTCCGTTTTAGTGCTATGCAAAACTTTTGTATTGTGTTGCCTCAGCTATGGCACAAGGACCTTGGGAAGTTTTGACTGTCTCTTTTTAGGGGGATTCCTTATTTTAAGGAATGGTGAAGAAAAGGGGAGGAGAAGCTCTGAGATCCATCTGAGGGTCTCTGTTCGCTGTTTTGCTTTCTTTGAATAGCCTTGGAAATGGGTGTATATTGTGTGTATCCAATGTGTAATTTGTGCCAATAAGGGTGACTAACATGTGTAAACACATGTTGCCAGATGTTGACTTGGGATTGTCCAGGGTAGTGTTGGCAGCTAGCCCAGACTGTGACCTTCGTAAATCTCCGAGGTCACAGCATGGGCGAAGGGCTGTCCATGCTGGCTAAAGTAGACCACAGTGAGTTAGCATATCTGTTCTGCCATGGCATACCCGCCCAGGCCAGGGGTCGCCATGGCTAGCTGCCATGGCTGTGCCTCATTGGTCATCATGGCTGGCCATCATGGTGGGGGGAGCGGAGTACTGGGAGCAGAGCATGGGCGAGGTTGGCCGCCCGCCTGCATGTTTTTGTGCTCCTGGCCCTACCCGGACTGTGCGGGCAGGGAGATGGTTCCCCAGCCACAGGCATGTCGGCTTGGTGCTCCAACCCAGGCTGTGTCATCCATGATTTTCCACTCCGGGGCAGCCCAGGGAACAGTCCTGCTGGCTACAAGTCTGTTTTTACCTATAAAGAAATTAAGTACATTTATCTTGTACAAAAAGAGAGGGAGGTATAAGTCTCAGCAAGGAACAATTCTTCAGAGGAGTTGTATACGAGTCTGCAGCCTCAGGTGACTGGACTATTATCTGGACCCAAATGGAACCTTTGTGACTTTAAAGTTGGACACTGGTGCACAAGCTAATGTGGTACTATAACATTTTGTACAAAAAACACCAGGACACATTGAAAACAGCTGAAGTTCACAGCTTATAGTGGGAAGCTGATTCCAACTGTTCATATATACATGCTTAACGTAAAATAAAATGGCAGTTTTGGAGAATATTTTCTTCAGAATTTATACCCATACAGCACAGAACAGGCAGAAAGCTCTACTTCTACACACCTATGAGGTATGGGAAGGGCCCACTGGGTTCATGTACTCGCAGAACATGCAACAGTGGGAGCCCTCTGGTTGTACAGATGTTCAGAGCATAGGACTGGCAGAGTGTCCCGGTTATATAGATTCTCCTGGGCATAAACAAAATCCCCTTCCCAAGCTCCCATAGGTATAAAGGGGGAAGGAAAGGGAACACAGGCCTTGAACTGGATTCCTTAGGTCTGACTGGCAGTGGCCAGTCCCACAGCATCACTGTGTCTGGCCCAAAGCAGGATTTAGAGGGTTTCACCTCAGTAGCCCATGCCACACCTCCAGCTCCCCTGATTGGCTGCCTGCCAGTATTTGAATGCTTAAGCAGGAACAGGGAGGGGGGGACCAACTTCTAAGACCTTTGTTTGGATTGTGGCCGTCATGGGTCTGTGTTTGCTTGCTGGTCCTGCTGTTCTCGCTTTCTGCCTATTCTTGAGCCTCACACCTCCAGACAACCAGCTTCAGAGCCTCTGGTCCTTGCCCTCACTCCTTTGTGTCTCCTATGTTGGACTGATTTGCCAGTTCTGATCTGGCTTGTCTCTTGACTCTGTGCTCTGGGTTGTTTCTTGTCTCGCTTGCTTGCTTGGTTTGACTGGATCTTTGGTTTTGACCCACAGCCTCACATTCTGACACTGCACTCTGGTTGTTCCAGTGGTTTGTTGCCTTACTCTTCAATGGCCCTGATCATGCCAAGGCCACTCATGACCCAGAGCCAAACAAAGAAGCATGACGGTGTCCCAACCTCAGCATTCAAGCTGGGGAGGCCAGTTCCCCCTACCGCTCTTTTGAGATGGAACTCTCAAATATATATATTTCTTCTTCCCAAGCTCAAATCATCTGTCTATACACATGCACAGTGCAGAGTCAGGCAACGAACCACAAGGGCAACCAGAATGTGCATGTATGTCTGTGTGTGTATATATATATATAGAGAGAGAGAGAGAATGAATGAATGACAGAGTGCTCCCCTCCCCTCAGCATACACACCTGTAGCCTTGGTGAAGGTGTTCCCTGAGATTGCGAAGTAGCTGTGAATTTGAATCTTATTACCATTGACTATGGTTGCGGCTCCCATACATCTCACCCCCTTTTCCTATTAACCAAGGTCATTCTCCCTACTCTACAAAGTAATGAAGGAAGAGAAGATTCATTTTACAAATAAGTTTACAAAGGAAGCCTACTGGTTATACACACCCACCTCACAGCACTGGGAGTGGGTAGGAAAAGCACTGTTTTTGGTTACAGAAAACCTCCACAGTGAAACGGGGAGCTCTGTGGAAATACAGAGCTTTACAGCATGGGACAGAGGGAGTTCTCATATTCAACAGAGTCTCTTCCAGAAAGAGATGGGCATACAGCTGCAGCCAAAAAGAATGCACATGCATACTTTGTGTGAGTGGTCCTTTGGTCACTGACATCTTTTCATCCTAGAATATGTGGGAGGCCTCAAATTGTACACACTGACTCTGCATTGAAACCGCAGGGCCTTCGGGTTATGCATCCATTTTCATTATAAAACCTCAGCATGGAATAGAAGGAATCACATACATCATCTCAGCATGAGCAGTGTCTACGATCATACACACTTTCCCTATCTAGGAGAGGGAAGCCACGTGGGTTTTGAATATGGCTTCCAAAGTTGTGGGAACTACTCTTTTTCTCATGAAATGTGCTGAGTGCACTTGTGAGAGATGATGGAAAAGTTATATTGGCAGCAAGTCTTCTACTAAACTTGATGGTTGTATTCTACCAATGGAACAACTACTTGCCATTAAATCTCTCAGGGAGACCACATGTGCTATCGGGAGTGATTACATTAGGTACTTTTAGATGGACGCTGGGTTGGCCACCCCCAGAGCTGCTCCGGGAGTGCACCCCTGCACCCAGTCCATTTTGGTTGGGTTTAAATAGACCTGGTGGGTTCCCCAATCTGTGGTCCACCTGCGAGGCGCCTCCCTCCCACATACAATCATTTCAGGCAGATTGCCTGATGTTCTATGCTGCTGCCCGCAACTCTATAGCATTGCTCAGGAAAACAACCAGCCGGAAGTGGAGCTGCAGCATGGGTCCACCAGGCAGACAGACTGCAGCTCCTCCTTGCCTGCTCTGCTGGTGGTACTCCAGGATGTTCCAGAGCAATGCAAGTGGGGTTTTGGCAGAGCTGAGCCTGCTCCACTCCAACATCTGGCAGGGCTCCTTTAGACAGACAGGCCACCTGGGACTGGCAGAGCTGGCGTGGCCGGCAGCCCGTCCATCTGTTTACACCCATTATGTGATTTAGACAAAACCCATTTCCCTAACAGTAAGGAGTGTGCTGCAGACATCAGAGAACACAGAGAGATACAGTTGGGATGAGCATTTCCACAAATAAATTTATTTAGAAAAAAATCCTCATCCATGGAAGGAAAATGTGAGCTGTGAGGACTCCAAGCAACAAATATTGCACACAGAAATTATTTCAAAAAGAAATGCAGAGCCACAATTTCCTTAAAGATGAACTCTGGACCAGCTGGTGTAAACTGGAATAGCTCCATCAATTTTCATTGGAGCTATACAGATTTACACAAGCTGACAATTTGCCCTGGATTCTCTTTTTAAAAAATTGAAAGGGAAAAAAACCTCCCCCCCTCTTGGCTTTTAAAGGTACAAATGGAACATGCCTTGCAAGTTTTGCAACATCTGCATTGTGCAGCATGATTAAGTCATTTTAAATGCGGTCCAAGACCCTTTAATATTCTAAAGCAATAAAATCTCTGCTCAATGTTCACTCTTTTTTTCCTTCTTCCCGTTCACCTCTCTGGCTCCTGGTGTGAAAAGACATTGCACTGGCAGGCCATAATTGCTGAAAGAGTCCCCAAACGCCTGCTTCCTATCTAGTTGCATTAAATTGCATCTCTACAGTTACAGCCCTGTTTATTCATGCTGCTCATGCGGAAGAGGAAAGAAATGCAGACTCCCTCTTCCTCCTCCCCCCACCCCCTTCCTTTGATTTCATGGGTGTGGCAGGGTTCAAACCTTTGCAGTCTCTTTCTCCCTCTTTCTCTATGGCACTAGTGTGATGAATAGAGGACAGCACAGAAGGAAAAGCTATAGAATAGGACTAGACCCACCCACAAGTGAGAACCCTGCTTGCAAGTTGTTATTTAATCACTCATGCAATCCATTACTGAGCACTTAACCACACAGTGTCCATTAGTACATGATACATGAAGAACTTACAAATCTAGCTATCTAATCAAAAAATACAGTAGGTAGCACAGTATAATTCAAAATACTTAGTACAGTATAAAACTTCAGGATCAAATTCCCAAATTATCCTAGGATGAGAAGCTTTCTCATCCTAGCCCTACAACTTAGTGCAAACAATTTGTGGTAAAAATATATGGATACAATCTATTTATTGTGGTGCAGATGTTAGAGTTTAAAGATCACAATCTCACATTTGCAAGTGCAAGCAGGTATTCAGTTCTTTACATTATGAAATTTTCATCACCCACAGATGATGGGAGACATATATATAATATATAAAAGCAGACCTTGAAAGTTTGATCTTAAAGCTGGCTTTCAGAGTTTACATAATTTCTACTCATACATTGTCTATTTATCCATCCCTCTAGATAGTTTCTTTAGGATTTTGTGGATTTGTACAGGTGTTGATACATAAACATATACCCACAGTATATAATACACACACACACACACACACACATATCTTGAAATAACACTTTTTTGAATCTGTGCTTGTAATTTCAACAGTAGGTTTTCAAGTAGACAGAAAGACAGGATGCTGGGAGCTTTCCCAGAGGTGTAATTTGAGTTTAAAAATCTGTCTTTATTTTGAAAGGAGACTCATACGCACCTGTTTGCTTATTAGCAATCTCATCAAATCCTTTTCTTTTATTAAAGGATTTTTTTTATTTGATCATTTAAAGCTGCTATACGAGTATCATCTATTCTCATTTCCAAAGATTTTATGTCAATGTAGCAATTTTGCATCCATGCCTGTATGGATAGGAATGTGTGCACATGTGCATGGGTGTGTCTCCAAATGTGTGTATTAATGTGTTTCCGTGTGTCTCTGTAAATGTGTATGTGAATCTGTATGCACATAGGGAGGATATATGCAAGTATGAGTGCCTGTGAACATGTGTACGGGTGTGCATCTTTGTGTCTGGGCATGTGTGTGTGAGAGAATGTAGTATATATATTTAGGGGTGCATTGATACTCGATTGTGGTCATGAGTGGGTGTGTCTGCGTGTAAACGCAGGGACCAGAGAGTGGGTGGGGTTGGTGAGTGGATATATAGATAGATGCTTGGGTGTGATCTAGTCACCCGTGTACCACAGATTTAGAAATATTTTAAAATTACAGGTATAGAAATATCTCTGGAGTGAGCAGATCTGGTTATTAACCATGTGCATGAGAGCAGAGCCTGGGAAAGGACAGTAGAGAGAGACCCACCCCATGGTTCTCACCAGGATCTCTCCTACAAGACTCCCAAAATCTGCTACCTTATTTTAACATTTTCTAAGCCTCTCCACGCACTGCTATGTCACTTTGCCTTTCTGTCTGCCTTCCTCTTCCTCTTTTTTTCCATCTCACATATGCCGGCTAAACATGCTCTACTGGCTGCTTGCAGTGTGTTCCCCGCCCACCTCTCTTCAGATTTTAGTGAATGTATCACAAATTGCAGAGTAGCCGAGACCAGCATGGGGGAAAAATAGATGGTAAAGCTGGGTCCTTCTCTGCCCTACTCGCCTGCCCCTCCCTTGTATTCTGCAATACACTTCCTTGGCTTGGCAACATGCACGTGCCGGCACAAATACATCTTAGCCTCAATTTAAAAAAAATATTCTAGTGTTCTGCAGTAATTGCCCAAACAACTACAGCTCCAAGCAGGGTGTGGGATATTCCTGTAAAATACTGCAGTATTCTGCACTGCCCACTAGCACTCAATTAGTGTGTCAGCATCAGTGGTAGCTCCCTAGTTAAGACAGAGTTGAGTTTTGCACTTAAAGCAGGGATGCAACATCTTTGTTACTATACATAGGGGAAGCTTCCTAAAAATATCTTTTAAAGGCACCAAGGGTCAAATACTGCACTGGGCTACATAGGTGTAAATCAGAGGAGTTATCTCGGAGTAACTGCAAACAGAATCTGACTCTCAAGTGAGCAGTTTGGCATGGAAGGTGTGGTGGGGGAGGGGTGAGAAGCTCTCTATGTTTCTTTTTGGTTTTGGCTTCTCGTTTTTCCCCGTGATTAAAATAAACTGCCTCCCAGTCTCCACCTCCCATCCAAGAAAAGAGGCCAAATGGTACCAGTAAAGAGAATGAACTGGTTTCCAACAGGTTTGTACCATCCATCTTTTCCATCCCTTCAGAGCTCACAGAGGCGTGGTCCTCTGTCTCTCTACCAGCTGGTGCACAGTTGTCTAAGTGCTTGTACTAGGATGGGGATTGCAAAGATGGTCAAGGGGTTCCCCCCACCCCATAGCTAATTGCTTTTGCTATTAATGAATTACACTTGCTATTCGTAAAAAAAGAGCAGATAAGAAACTGTAGGTTTATTCTCATTCAGAAAATTACACCTGTCCCTGTAGCCATCTCAAAGCACATGCACATAAAACATCTCATTTATCAGAGCAAGAGAGAGAGAGAGAGAGAGAAAGAGAGAGAGCATCCTTATCAGAGAACTGGGTTCAATGGGTACCTCTCTCTTTTGGCATAAGAATTTCTTCTCATCCCATCTTTGAGGCAGAATTACCTCTGAGTATTTCTTTTCCCCCCACGACCTCCCACACTCACAACCTCAAAATTGGAGACAGCAATGTATGCAATGCCTCCACCCACAACCTTTAAAAAAAAAAGAAATCAAAAAAGAAATCAAAAAAGGTACATTTTCGGGGGTGGGGGGAGTGTTGCTTGTTTCTTCCATTCCATGAACGTTGCCCCTCCTCTCCCCACATCCCCAACCCCACCCAGCCAAAACTGGAATCATGAAGGGTGCGAGAAGAACCTTCAGTTGCAAGATGCTTAAGAATTGCAAAGAAGACATCAGTTTAGGAGTAGTTAAAAATCCCTCCCCCACCCCTCTCACACACACATCCAACAGCCTGGGGATTACTCAATAGAAAAGAAGTAGAAAATCTTCAGCTCTACCTGTTTTGTTCTTCTCATACAGCACAGCATGATTGTATTGTCCCCTTCCTTCCTTCTTCTTCCTTCCTTCCTTCTCCTCTCTTCTTTTTTCTCCTCTCTCTCTCTTATCTCTCCCCCCCACCCTCTCGACTCCCTCCCTCTCCCCCCCCCACCCTCTCTCTCTGCCTCTGTCTCTCTCTCTCTTTCTCAGACACACACACCAGGGCAGTTAGCAGCAACTGTAAGGTCCACAGCTATTGCTCATCACACATGCTCGCTCTCTCCCAGAATTGTTCACTAGCTCTCAATGACTAGTCACCTCCCCACCCCCCAACACCATCGATGCAGCCACCCCCTCCCAGTCCCCTGCCAGCCTCATGAATATTTAAACATCTCCAATCTGGACCCAATTAACCAACGACTTTCCCACTGCACTGAGATTACAAGAAAACGGGACGTTACAGATTGCTCAGGGGGTGGGGTAAAGTATGTTTTATGGGAATGCAGGGGGCTTACGTTTTTCAGCAACTCTTTTCTCCATTCACACCGGTGTAGTCAAAGGAAGGAGCACATGGCTACAGGCAGCAGGAGGTTTGTGTGTTAGGAAATCAAAGAAGCTTATTTCCATGGCATAAGCACAGAACATTTCATGACCAGGTGACAGGCTGGAGGTGAGGGTTGGGATACATGGAGAATGTCTATAAAGAATAATTGTAAATATGCTCCTTTCCCCTTCATGTACCTACACACACACAAACATATGTACATGCACATATGCCTTCTTGTGTGTGCACACCCACACCCTTATGAAAAGTCCTATAAAGTTTAATATGACTAAACTTTTCTATGGGCTTTTTTGGACCATTGTACAGAATGTAATGGAAAA
>QEPC01005447.1:4484951-4495951 GCA_003113815.1 Sphenodon punctatus
AAAAAAATATCTAATTCTACCTTCCAATGTGTTAGCTGCACCTCCCAGTTTTGTCTCATCTGTTGTGCTATATGAGCATCCTTCCCTTTGTGTTCTCAGGCACTTTAGTGTATTAATATGAGAACTATGAGTCTCAAATGCATCAAGAGAAATGAACGAGAATGAGGTGTGGAGGAAGCACACTGCATGCAGAGTAGGTGATCAGGTGTGGCGGCAGCAGATTTTGAAAGGGATGGAGATAGACTTCATAGATGAGGTCAGACAAGGAACTTTATGGGTATAGAAAGTATGAACATCAGTGTCAGCTGAATCTCTGATGAGCTACCAGAATTAGGGTTTAGGTATTTTTAAAAATAAAAATAAAATAAAAAAATCTTGATGTTGCAGCAAGCGACTGTCCTTCTTACAACTCATTTTAGCCTCAACACCAAAAACATTATCAGAGAGGAAACCCTGCATTCAAAGATCAGGAAGGCAAATCCCACTGACTCTGATGATGGTAAAACTTAGGTGAGGTTGCAACATGTTGTCCTGACTGAGTGGTTTTGGCAGTCAGTCGCCCTCTCAGTGCCACCTGTTTTATAATATAGGAGTATTAAATCAGCTGCTACAGTCACCTCCCTTAGATCCTCCCTTTAGCACTTGGGATGGCTTCTGATGTGAGCTTGCCTTTCCAGAGTTCCTACTGATGTTATGTCCCGTGGCAGACTACCTGGGATCCTGGGCCTGTCAGACTTATAGCCCTAGGAGGGGATCGGGATAAGAGTGATGGGCAGGTGAACTTCAGAAGACCAGCACCTACTGCATTAAGCATGTCTCTCCCCTGCAGCATCTCCCTAATTTCTAATTAATAATACCAAAAATGCTGACCCTATCTAAGGCTGCTTTTAGACGAGTGGGCCAATCTAGTGAATTGAAAAATCTGCTTTTAGAAAAGTTGTGCGGGGGGGCATTTACATGCACCAGAAGTCACTGGCCAGTGGCCACCATTGGAAACAGTGGCGCCCGGTGACCTGAACATAATTTTTTAAGCTGGATTTGTCAAACCCCAATATCAAGGAAACCCAAAGGAACTCTTTGGTGTTGATTTATAAGGCCCTTCACGGCTTCGGCCCCTCATACCTCAGGGATTGCCTTGCCCTCCGCGCCCCAGAGCGGCTCCTTCGGTCAGCTGGGGGTGCCTTCTTGGAGGTCCCCCGTGTTAAGCGGGGGTCCACAATGGAGAGGGCATTCTCGGTGGCCAGACTGTGCCTTTGGAATTCCCTCCTGGAGGAAGCTCGCCTGGCCCTGAGTCTTTTAACATTCCGGCGAGTTTGTAAAACCTGACTGTTCGCCCAGGCCTAGTGGGAGGGTGGGTTAATGGGTTTTTATCACCCTACCCTTCCTTATTATTATTTTTGTAAATTTCTGTCCTCCATGTTTTTGTAAGATTTTTATGATTGTTTTCATATTTTTAAAATTGTTTTAATGGAAATTTGTTAGCCGCCCCGAGCTGTTTGCAGGAGGGGCAGGATATAAATATATTAAATAAAATAAATACATAAATAAACCCACAGGCTGCCCAAACCATACCCAACCCAGTCTCTTCCTTTAGCTAAGAACTTAAGAGGTGCAATACTGGGTCAGACCAATGGTCCATTGAGCCCAGCATCCTGGGGGGTCACCCTCAGGTCCGCTCTGGTAGCAGCAGGTTTAGACAGAGGCACCCTGCAAAAAAAGGAAGTCTCCAGGAGGGTGCAGGTGATCCCTCAGATAGATGGGGCCCAGGCCGTTTAGGGCTTTAAAAGTCATCAGCAGCACCCTGAATTAGACCCAGAAGACTAGTGGCAGCCAATGCAGTGTACAGAGCACTGGTGTTATGTGCTCGTGGAAACTCGTCCCCGTAAGGAGGTGGACCGCCGCATTCTGCACCAGCTGCAGCCTCCAGATCGTCATCAAGGGCAGCCCCATGTAGAGCGCACTGCAATAGTCTAGCCTCGAGGTGATGAAAGCATGGACGACAGTGAACAGATCTGAGTCCGAAAGAAAAGGTCGCAGCCTCCTCACCAGATGGAGTTGGTAAAAAGCATTCCTGGTCACTGCCACGACCTGGGAATCCAGGCGCAGGAAGGATTCAGCAGCACTCCAAGGCTGCAAACCCGATCAACCAGAGGGAGCCAGTTCTCATCAATAAAAGGAGTCTCAATCCCCTGCAGGGCACCAGACCAGCCAACCATCATCACCTCAGTCTTGTCAGGATTCAGTTTCAGTCAACTCACCTTCATCCAGTCCCCCACTGCAGCCAGGGAGGGGTTAGCACCAAGACCGCAGGATCTGGGTTGGATGAAAAAGAGAGGTAGGGCTGCGTGTCATCAGCATACTGATGGCACCTCACCCCAAACCTCCAAATGACTTTGCCCAATGGCTGCATATACACGTTGAACAAGAGGGGTGACAGAATGGAACCCTGCAGAACCCCACAAGGGAGATCCCAAGGAGACGATGAGCAATCGCCCAACACCACCCGTTGAGACCTCCCGGCCAAGAAAGAATGGAACCACTCAAGAGCAGTCCCGCCCACTCCAGCCAGGTCCTGTAGGCGAGTCAACAACACCTCATGGTCAACGGTATCAAAAGTCACTGAAAGATCTAATAAAATCAACAGGGTAGAATTCCCCCAGTCCAGCTCCAAGCGAAGGTCATCGACCAAGGCCACAAGCGCAGTCTCTGTGCCATGCCCAGGATGGAAACCAGACTGCAAAGGGTCCAGGAATCCGATAGCATCCAGATATGCCTGGAGCTGACGAGCCACCGCCAGTTCAATAACCTTCCCTAAAAAGGGAAGGTTAGAGACAGGCAGATAACTGGCAGGAGAATCAACGTCAAATGATGGCTTTTTAAGCAGAGGCCGAACAATCGCCACCTTAAGGCAGCTTGGCACTCTGCCCTCCTGTCTTAAGTCAGTTTGGCACTCTGCCCGCTCTCTGCCCTCCAATATGACCCCATTGTCACTGTGCCATAATCAATTTCTGATCCTGAGAGACTTCCCGCACTCCTCAACTGTTCACCTGTGTTCCTAAGGTGACTCAGGGCTACTCCTGTATCTGAGGTTCTGCAGAGACCAGATAACTGCAGCTTGCGTGACTACTACAATACCTCCCTTAAGGAGTCTGCTGAGAGCACTCACCCATAGTAGGTTGTCCCAAATTTACAGACAATAAAAGTCACAGTCCCTTGAGAAATGGCCCGTCTTTCCACAATTAAAACAGGTCATGGGATTGGAACTCCACTACCATATACCCACCTCATTAGACTTGATGTGAGGTGGGCGGCTTATCTTACTTTCTCTGGTCTGTGGTTGCCTGTTATCATCTGTCTCTTTTTTAGAACATAGGTCTCAAACCCATGCCCCTAGGGTTCCTGGGGCTATGGCTGGCCCCACTACACCACTGACCCAGCTGCTTCCTTAGGAGGCTCCTTCACCCTGGACAGGCTACACACCATTAGGGCCCTTGTCTTGCCTCCAAACTTGTTCTAGCCCTGATCCTGACTCCTGAATCCACTCCTGACCCCTGTTCCAGCTGTCTGCCCACATTCTTTACTCCCTTCACCTCCAGCTCTTACACTTCCTAGTCCTTGTTGTCTTTGGGTGTTTTAGACAAACAAGGCTTGAGTGGGGGGAGGGAGGGAGTCCATGTTGGCTGAATGGACCAGCCACAGAGTGTCCTTGCACGTGGAGTGAGTGGGGCGGCTCCCTGAGACACTAATAAGTTTGTTATTTTTATGTCTTGTTATATTGTTAATGTTTGTTTTTTAAAAAGTTATTATAAAAGTTATTGCTCTCTTACCCTGAGTTCAGTCTTTCAGTGCTTGGGGGTCGGAACTGGATCTAGAGAGCAGTCTTTCTGCCTTTCCCGATGCTTGCTAGAACTTTCCTCTCAACATTTAGAGTCTGCCCTCCCACTGGCTGCAACCAAGCCAAGCACATGCACCTGAGGCTTCGCATCCACTTGAATGTTTTGTCCCTTGTCTTTCCCTATGTCCCCTCTCCTTGTCTCCCCCCTCTGAGTCTTTTAGATTGTAAGCCGTAGGCAGGGACCGCGTCCATCTCATTGTTCTGTATTAAAACCTATGGAACTAAATGGAATATCTAATAACTACAAAGGCCTAGTCCTACAAACACACTATAAAACTGAATCACTACACACTATCTCTATCTATCTCTACAACTAAGCTAACTCCTACATCTATCTATCTATCTATCTATCTATCTATCTATCTATCTATCTATCCACANTCTAATCCTACTCTAAATAAGTCCCAAAACAGGGGAAGCGAATCAGGGATGGAATATATAAAGGGAGGAGGGGAGGATTCAATGGCGGGTAGGGAGAAAGAACACAGGGATGGGTAAAAAATAAAAACACCACCTAAATCTATCTAATCTAATCTAAATAAAATGATACTAGGGAGGTAAATGTGTGGGACGGGTGAAATAGGAAGAGGATGGCAATGGATTAGGAACACAAACTGCTAGGAGAGGGAGACATCTGAAAACTCCTGCTGTCAGGAACAGTGGCTTGCTCAGAAGGTGTTGGAAGGGGCAATGACTTTTGTTACTTGCTGCGCCCACCTCACCGCAAGCCCCATTGGCTTTGTGCAGCCTAGCCCCCCCGTCCCCCATGTCCAATCTCAGACTGCAAAGCCAGTGGTCTGAGGAGAAAAGGGATGGTGATTGGACAGGCTCACTGGCTGCTACTCCAAGCCTCTCCACCCCTGGTGCCAGAAAGTCTGCTCCTCAGCTGCCTCCCACTCCCTGGGCCTTCCAGTCATGTTTTTATCACCCGAACTCATCCAAACTCACCTAAACGTGGCTGAACTGTTCAGTCATTTTCGAGTTCGAATTGAGTTCGGTTCTATCGGTTCGGGTTTGGTTCAGAAGTTTGGTTCGGTCGGCCAAACAGACTGAGTTCGGTCCAAACTCCGAACATCCGAACCGTGTTGGCACATCCCTATTCCCCTCCACCTGACAACAACCCCCACCCCAATCCCTACCCAACTGCCCACCCTCTGCCTTGACAACAGTCCCAGACATGGAAACATGTGCAGCAACCAGTAACCCCATCCTGCCCAAGATCACAGGAGCCGATGCGACCGCTGGCCCTTCTGGCCAACAACGGAGGCACATACTGAGCAGGATGCGGCTGTATGAGCTGCTCTCCTCCATGGCATTGGCTCTACTCTCATGTGTCGCAAGAGGGGTTTGTTGTGCTTTGATCCAACATGGTGTTGTATTTTGCACATGCATCCTTTAAGAGCTCCTCAGAGAGCTTCCAGCAGGGCTGCATACAGGACAGGGGAGGCAACCAGCCACAGACCTTTCTGCTGGCATGGGTGGGTGCTCCAGTTCATACGAGAAGGGGATACATAGGTGCCTGACCCCACCACACTTTTTTGGCTTCCCCTGAACAGGGCACTCTGTTTTTTTCTCCAGTGCCCCGTGAGTGGCCATGAGTAGGTGTTGCGTGGGTCACAGGAGTGCACCTCCACCGACACCACTTTCACATGAGTGGATGGTTGGGTGGTTGATGAGTGGACCTGCACAGTTGCATCTTGTCTAAAAACACCCTTTGTAGTTGAAGGAGGCAGCCTCCTAGGGTATCATTCCCGGGGGCCCTGCTGCTTGGTCACCTGCCACTCAAGGGGGAGGGGGTCTCCCCAGCCATAACTGAAAAAAGCCTCATCCATCTTCATAGCCACCTTTAGGGTCTCCAAGTAGAATAGTGACTGCTGTGGAGGCCGCCAGACATCTCGGAGCACATTTTAATCTGCTACAGGATTTCACACATGTACTTAATCCATGCCCTTGCTGTGAATGACACTCACACTGGTGCAAAAGGCTTGCACTGGTGTAGCCAGTAGGGGTGAAATGGCAAGCAGCAGCAGCAGCTCTTTTTGTCAGACATGTCCAATCCAACACCGCCTTCATGTACATGGCAAATCCCACTGAAGCAGCAGCATTTACAGATATTTTCTGACACTTTCTGTTTCAGAGACTCTCATGAACTTTCGTGAACTGTTGTAAATCTTCGGGAACTTCCATATAATTTTGTAAAATTACATAAATTGCCAGGAACTTCCGTAAATTACCATGAACAACCATGGGACAACTGCCAAAAATTATTGTAAATGTTGCTAAAACTGCCATAACTGCCGCAAATTGCCATGAACTATCGTAAATCCCATAAAGTTATGTACATTCCTATAAATTCCACAACTGCCGTAAATTATTGAAAACTGCCATAAATTGCCGTGAAGTATCATACATTGCCGTTCATTGTCATCGGCCCGGTAGCAGACAAGTCAAAAAAGCGGCAACCCAAAGCAGAACGGCAAACAATGCTGTTACTTCAGGCCTAGTAGCCAGAGGATCATGCAGAATATCTTGTGGACTCAAATCTAGGATGAACTGATGTGAACCTTATAAGCAACTAGAAAAAATCAGGATTGAGATGGGGAGCACATTCTCCCAGTCACATCTATTGCCATGTTTTTAAATACTCTGGGGCAGGCATGACAGACATTCTGCAGAAAGATGTCTAGCTTCTGAAGCCCTCTGGTGCAGTAGTCTGGAAATTCTGTGGTGGCTTCATTTAAATTTTAAAAATGTTGGTATTTCATGAATTAAATATGACCACTAAATAATATAATCAGGACTGCGAACTCTCTGTGTTATTTATTTATATATTATATTCAATTTATTTTGTGTTCTTTCAGCTTTTGATATGCCAGAGATGTTTACACTGACAAACACAGCTATCTTGTAAAAGTCGTTGGGGCGAAGCTGAAAATTTTGATACATGCATAAGGGCAGTTGAGGCTTTTTGCATATAAAAAGTATGGGAAGCAGATTGGGTTTCTGGGATTCGCACTTTGGCTGGAAGGTTGTGCAAATCATCATCAAGAACATCACTAATGCTTAAAAATTAATGGTCATTTTTAGGTTTCAAGGTTAACAGCCCATTGAGATAAAGGAATGCACTTCACGCCTCTCTGAATTATTGCTACAGACTGTTTACAGAACCAGGCATGCAATATTGCTTCAGTTTATATTCAGGCTACATTGCTGAAGTTTTCTTTGAGTTCATAAGGACCTTTTATTCAGTGAAACCTGGGAAATCATGCTTGTCAGAATGCTGTACTCTATGATCACTCAGGGATTTGTTTTCTTTTTGCAAAAGGAATAAAAATGAGAACACAAGACATGCCAAACTGTGTTGAACCAATGGTTCATCTAGCCCAGTATCCTGTCTCCAACAGTAGACAGCACCAGATGCTTCAGAGGAAGCATACAAAACAGGGTGTCTATGGAGCACTCCCTCTTTGATGTTCACTCCCAGCTTCTGGCAGTTGGAGATTTCATCCCTTGACCAAGTTGGCTAATAGCCATTGATGGACTCCATGACTTTGCCCAGTTCTTTTTAAAGCCCATTTATGCTACTGGCCTTTGCAACATCCTATTGTAATGAATTCCAGTGGTTGATTATGCACTGCATAAAAACACTTACCTTTGTTTGTTTTATACCTGGCTCCAGATAAGTTCATCAAGTGTCCCCTAGCTTCAGTGCAATAAGAAAGGGTAAACAACAGCTACTTATTTGCTTATGGGTGTATAACCTTTATCATATGAAATCCCCTATCAGCTTTCTGTTTTCTAAGATGGAGAGACCCAGTCTTCCAAGCCTCTCCCCGTGTGTAAGTTATTGTGTATGTTTGATCATCTTTGCTGCCTCTCTCATCATTTCCGGTTCTCATTAGCTTGTCTGCAGGTGGTATCAGAACTGCACACAACATTCAAGGTGTAGAAGCTCTATGGATTTACAAAGTGCTACAAGGGAAGAGCTCTAATAGGGACAGGTGGCACAGCTGCACCAGGACCCAGGCATCGAGGGGCCCAGGCTCCCTAGTGCAGCTGCATCTCCTACTGCCGGGAGCGTGTGGAGGGGGCATTCCATCTTCTCCACCAGGGTCCATTACAACCTACCTACGCCCCATTATTATTTTATATTATTATTAAGCATTTATATAGCGCCAGCAATGTACCTGGCGCTTTACAAAAAAACAAGTTAGACACGGTCTCTGCCCAAGGGCTTACAATCTAAAGACAGGGGGAGGGGAGACAGAGAAGCGGGAACAGAAGGAAAGACAAGGGATGCGACATTCATGAGGACGTGAGAACTCACATTCTTGGCTTGGTTACAGTAAATTTGGAGTTTACAGATGACAGGTGGGGGATAATCCTGGGTGGGGATGATTATCAGGAGTTAGGAAAGGCGGAGCGGAAGAGGTGGGTTTTGAGGAGGGACTTGAAGGTGTGGAGGGTGGGGGCAAGGCGGACGAGGGCAGGGAGGGAGTTCCAGGTGTGCAGGGCAGCAAGGGAGAAGGGACGAAAGAGGTTGGGGGAGCAGGGGAGGCGTGGGAGGGTGAGGGAGGGGATGGAAGAGGAGCGGAGTGCTCAAACGGGTTTGGAGGAAGATCAGGGCAGAGAGGTAGGGGGGAGCGAGGTTGTGAAGGGCTTTATAAGTGAAGACAAGGAGTTTGTGCACAATACACTCAGGAAGAGGCAGCTAGGGATGGGCGAATGCAGTTTGGGAGTTCACACCAAACTCGACCAGTTCGGTCCACTGAACTGAACTTCTGAACCGAACTCGATTTTCGAACCGAACCGAACAAAAGTTCCGAACTCGGCTCTGTTTTAGGCCCACCCCTAAAAGATAATATTCTATTTAGTTCAATGGGGTTTGAATTTCCAAACTTTGTTCGGAAGTTCGGAGTTCAGACCAAACTCAAATAGTTCGGTTGACCGAACCGAACTTCTGAACTGAACCGAATTTCCGAACTGAACCGAACCGAATTTCCGAACTCGGTTCTGTTCGCCCATCCCTAGAGGGAGCCAGTGGAGAGAGGAGAGGCTGCGCATGGTCAAAGCGACGGACTAGGTGGATGATCCTGGAACAGAGATGAGGGAAGAAAGGTGAGAGCGGGGAAGGCCAACAAGAAGGAGATTACAATAGTCGAGGTGTGAGATGACTAGGGCATGAATGGGAGGTTTGGCAGAGGAGACAGACAGAAAATGGCAGATCTTAGCAATGTTGTGGGGGAAGAAGCGGCAAGATTTGGCAACGGAGTTAATGTAGGGTTTGAAGGTAAGGTGCGAGTCGAAGATGAATCCCAAGCTACGGGCTTGGGGGACAGGGAGGATGGAGACCCCGTCAATGGCAATTGACAGGGAAGAGGGAGAGGCAGGATTGGGAGGGAAGATAAGTTTTCACCATGTTCAGTTTGAGTTGGCGTTGAGTCATCCAGGCGGAGATATCATTAGAGACAGTTGGTGAGATGAGCTTGAACAGAGGGGGAGAGGGAAGGAGTGGAGAGATAGTATGGGCATCATAATGCCCATACTGGCATTATGATCCTTTCTGTTTTATTTTCTTTCCTTTTCCCAATAATTGCTAACACTCTCTTTACCTGGCTTTTTGACCAGTGCATACTGAGTTGCACATTGGGTGGTGATGGTGAACTATCCACAAACGGTGCTTTTAGACAGACAGCAGCATCTATGTCTCTGGTTCTGCCTCACACTTGGGTGGCCCGTCTGTTTAAAGACAAGCCAGCCGGCGAAGCAGAAGCAGAGTCTGCTCCGCTCCAGCCTCTCTAGCAGTATTCCAGAACATCACAGACCACCACCAGCGGTCCAGACAGCCCAAACCTGAGTTACCAGCTGGAGGTGGAGCTGCATTCCGTCTACTTGTGGACAGCTGCTGCAGCTGCACTCACGGCCGGGGGTTGCCCCGGAAAATACACAGAGCTTCAGGTGGTAGCCTAAAGAGGTGGCCAATCCACCTGCAGCTCTATGTTATGGGGGAGAGGGACACCGTTTGGGTGGACCAAGGACTGCAGCAGCTGCTGGGTCCATATAAACCCAGCACAGCGCAGGCAAGGCCACACGCGGGAGACGCAGGGCTGGCCACCCCTGGGTCTGTCTAAAGACACCCAATGACTCCAAAAACGTGGAATGACACTGAATTTAGAACCCTACATTGTGTAGTCACACTTAGGATTATGTTTGTCAGTGTGCGCTACTTTGCGTTTATCAATAATGAATTTCATCTATCATTTTATTGCTTAGTCACTCTATTTTGTGTGAGATCCTTAAGTAACTCTTCATAGTCTAGTTTGGATTTAACTATCTTGAAAGCTTTTTTTTTTTTTTAATGTCACCTGCAAAACTTGCCACCCCATTGCTTACCCCATTCTCCAGATCATGAATTAAACAGCACTGCTCCCAATACAGACCCCTGAGAAACCCTGCTGGTTTTTTTACCTCTCTTCGTTGTGAAAACTGAGATATAGTAGAACTAGAAAAGGTACAGAGAACGGCAACAAAAATGATAAAGGGTATGGAACAGCTCCCATATGAAGAGAGGCTTGACTTCATAGGCTAGGGATTTTCAGTTTGGAGAAGAGTCAACTGAGAGGGAATATAATAGAAGATTATAAAATCATGAGTGATGTGGAACAAGTTAACAGGGAACAGTTATTTACCCTTTTAAATAGTACTAGAACTAGGGGACACTCCATGAAACTAACTAGATTTAAAACAAATAAGGGAAGGTATATTTTCATTCAGTGCACAATTAACTTGTGTAATTTTTTGCCAGAGGATGTGGTTATGGCTGCGTTTAAAAAATGGATTGGACATGTTCTTGGAGATGAGGTCCATTAATAGCTATTAGCCAAGTAGGTTTAGGGAATGTAACTTAGGCTGCTTTCAGATCTCACCCCCCACCCCCCATGCATATTCTGGCTGTGGGAGGGAATGCACAGCCAGGATATAGGGTGCCATCGGTCTGAAAGCCCGCCCCCCTGTGTGGCTTTGCTGGCAAACACCCACAGAGATACAGAGTAGGATTTCCTGCTTTGTATCGCTGCGGGTGTTTGCCGGCAAAACCGCGCTGGGG
>QEPC01005447.1:4515607-4530305 GCA_003113815.1 Sphenodon punctatus
TGGCCCAGTTCCATCTGAACGGCCACTGACGGAGTGCCCCTCGGGGCTCTCAAGAGCCTCTGCAGAAATCCAGCTTGCATTTTGTTGATTTCATGCACACAAAAAGGGGCCTATAATTCAGCCCCATAGAGTAGTTGAGCTTTGATTTTGCTGGAATGAACCTGAAGGGCCTCCATCACCGCCGATCTTCCCTGCTTAATAAATAGCCGCTTGATGGATTGCGCTGCACCTTTTGCCCCTCTGAGTGCCCTTACGACATGTTGTCACCAACTACCTGACCTGTGAAAAAGGACACTCAAGTACCGAAAGGCCGGTAGCTGTTGAATAATATTCCCTTCAATATCCCAGGAATAATTCTTGAGTTTGGTAGAGAAGACCACAATCTTAGATTTATCATAATTGATACTGAGGTGCTTGGCGTGCCAAAATACTGCAAAGGCCTGTAGCTGACGCAACAGGCCCACCCTTGTTTGTGAGAGTAATGCAACATCGTCAGCATAACAAAGACAGCTGACGTATCGTGCTGCTAACTTCAGCGGAAAAAAGCAGGGCTTGGCCATAGTTGGTATGACCTCATCAATAAAGTAGTTGAAGAGGGCTGGGGCCAACACACACCCCTGTCTCACTCCCTGCGATGTAGAGACTGGGGTAGTCACATGCCCTTGCTGGTCCAGCTTCACAACTAGGGAAGAGTGAGCATGTAGTGCCTGGATCAGGGCCAACAATCACTTGTCTATAATTGAACCCTTCAGCTTTCGCCAAAGGGCCACCCGATCTACCGAGTCGAATGCTGCCCTAAGATCCAGGAATGCCACAAACAGAGCTATCAAATGCTGCAAGATGTAACATTGCTCTACCGTCGACCGGCCCTGTTGGAATCCCGCCTGTTCCCATGATATAGCATTGGACTGAGACATCCAGGCAGACAGCTTCCCCAGCAGATATTTTGCATAAATGTTTGCGATAACGGAGAGCAGACTAATGGGTCTGTAGTTGGCAGGATCTGTTTTACTGCCTTTTTTAAACATAGGGACTACAATCGCCCTATCCCAGTCCTGCGGGATCTTCCCAGTGGTATTGATGGCAGTAAATACCACCGCCAATATCGGCAGCCACCAAGCCCTTAAGAGCTGTTCCACTCGAATAAGATCAATCCCTGGGATCCGATTATTGCAAAATGAATCAACAATAGGGTCAATCTCTTCCTCCAGGACTGGGGGCCATGGGGGGGGAGGTCCCCCATGTCACAATCCTTAAAATCCTGGGCCTCCTCCCCCCTACTGGAATTATAAAGTTCCTCAAAATGACTCATCCAGCTAGCCACAGCCATCCCTGGGGCAGAGGTCCCACGCTTCCCTCCCAATGCACCACTGGCAAGCTGCCAGAACTTCCTACTATCCCCTACATCTGCTTCCCGCACTAAGTTTCCCCATTGCTTATCCCAGTAAGCCCTCTTTTTGGCATTGATTAGGGCTCTATACCGTGCCCTAAGAGCAATATACTCCGGTGGAAGTGACGGTTGACTCATCTTCCTACAGCTATAATACAGGTCTTTCAGGTGCAACCTAAGCAATCGGCATTCCCTGTCAAACCACGGCTGACTGAGCCTGTGGTTAGGAGTTACCGAGCCTCCCCCCCAAACTTTGGGCATGGGCATGTAGATACAGTCAACCTAGCAAACAAATCCAAAGCGTCCTCAGGGCTAAGTGCCCCTAACAGATTCTCCCGCAGCGAGGAAATACGGGGCTGGACGATATAGTCTGCCACAGACTTTTCTGCGCTCTCATCCCGCCGGGGGCCCCAGATAATCTCACACCCTATCACTTCCAGATTATCCAAATCCCCCTGCCCACTCTCCGGGGCCAATCCCTGGCAGCATAAAGAGAGTACTAAAGGCAGATGATCTCCAACCACTAAGGGGCCTAAGGTAAAGTCAGTAATATATGGCAAGACCCCAGGCGAGACTTGGGCCTTGGGAGCCCACAAAGGTGAATTCCCGCAGTGGGTCAGAGAACCCAGAGCCTTTCAGTACATATAGATCTTGCGTTATGACCAACTTGGCTAACCTAATGCCTGACGCATTAATGCGTGTGTCCTTAGAACTCCTAGGGGGCGAGGCAGCTCCCCATGAGGGCAGAACATCCATCACAAAATGGAGCAAGTGTCTGGTCATCGGGTCCCATACGGGCATTAAAATCCCCATCTAATACTAGGAGCCCCTTGGGATATCTTGCCGTAATGTCATCCAATGTTTGCTCCAGGGACCCCCACATGGAGGCCCGAAAAGAGCCCGCGTTGCACGGCGGAACATAGGCTGAAAGAAATATTAATGTCTGAGGCCCCACCTTAAGAACAACACCCAGGAGAAAATGGGGGATATTTACAGTCTCCACTACTGCTGTCCTAAGATTCTGGGAGATAAAACATCCAATGCCCCCACAAGGCCAGCCTTTGGCTTTCCAATGAACAGTTGGAAGGAAGTGGGACACGTATCCCTCTAACTCCAGAGAGATTTTGGACCAAGTCTCTTGGATTAATATGATTGAGAATCCTGCTAGATAATTCAGAAAATCTGGACCCTGACAGTGCCTAGCCCACCCAGCCACATTCGACAAGCAGACAGACAGAGAGGAGGCAAGCACTGTCCGAGCTTGTCAGGATGAGGGGGGGTGCTGTTCGATCTTGTGCAACCGGGCCCTGCCATGCTACCTGCGAGTTCACCACCGCCCCCAGTGGCATAGACTCCTGGCTATCTACAGTTACCGGTGTCAGCGGGCTGACTGCCATAGCCAACTGTACAGCCATCGCCCCCTTAGGTAAACCCATATCCGGGGTATCCTGTAATTGAGAGTCTACTAGATAAGGGGTCTGTCTGCTTGTGATAGCTATGGTGCCTATAACCGGGGCCCTCACACTTTGGGGGCAATATTCGCAGTTATCCTTCTCAAGGTCCTTATAATTTACAAGAAGAGGGATATTATCCTCTGTATTATTAAACTTAGGGCCATGGGCTGCTGTGGCTACTTCCAGATCTGAATGTAAACCGATACAAGCTGGGGGGCCTGCAGATAGATCTACTGCTGCTGGGGATTGATAATCAAGGTTAGCCCTGCTTGGGTCCTTAGCCTTGACCTGGCCGACTGCTGTCAAGGGAGGGACATCCTTAGCTGAACTGTCTATCGGGGGGCCAGGCAATAGAGTTAATGCTTCCAGATTCGTATGAGATACAACAGGGACTTGAATGCCCAGAGACAGGTACTGTAAACTTTGGGGATGAAAGTCAGAGGTAGTCCTTGGTAACTCCTTGGAGTTTATTGTCTCAGGATGCTCCCAAGCAGACGCCTTATCAGCTGACTCAGGCTTCTTACAGGTGGGGAGAAGTGGCAATACTTCCATGGCTGTATATGCTCTGGTGAGGGAGATTCCCCACACAGCAAAAGCCCTTGACTGGGCTAGCAGTTCCTCAACTACCTGTGCAGAGGTAAAGTGAATCATAACTCGAGAACAGACCGAGTACACAAGTAGGTTGAGGTAACGAACTATAATCAGTAGCAGGAAAGGGATGGCCCAAGATGTTAGAAAGGTGTTGCCGTATACGATACTTTGCTGACCAATGGGGCAAATGGCCTGAGGGAAGCTGTGCAATATTAAAGACCAGGACACAAGGATCGAATCTCAAATGGGGCTTCCCCATAGTAGTGGGGGACTGCTGCCCCTCATTCCCCTGAATTGGGAGGCTATCCCCCACCCCAGGTCTATCACCCAGGGCGGTCTGGGTCCCCCGTGTAGACTTCACACAATGCCTGTCCTGGCTTCCTCCCTCTGTAAACTAAGTATGGTAGCTATTGTACCCAGCTGAATTCTCTGTAGTTCGAACTGCATATTAAAACTTTCAAGTTGAGCATAAAATTTTGTGACCATATCCCCCATAACAAAACATTGATCACTCAAGCAGTCCAGGGGATGGGTATCCGGAGCCCCCGAGACACTAGGGGGGGGTCGAGGGAGCTCTGGAAGGTGTAGTCGTAGGGGAGCCAGCCAGTAAGCGGAGGGGAGGTAGATCTAAATTCATAGGTCCCACCGTGATCCCCACATCCTCCCTCCTGTGGGCAGCCTCCATTACAACTTTCACAGTCTGGTGCCCTGGACAGTCCTCCTCTTCCAGGCCAACCCTGGGACTTTTGAGGAATTCTTCAAGGGTGGATTGGGTCACACAAGAGCACGCCCTCATAACCATCCCCCTCCCAGCTCTCTTCTTACCCATTGTTCAACCATAGATTGCATGGCTAACTGTCTCAATCCAAGCCAACCAGGAGAGAGCGCACGCTTACGCCTGGCCTGCGCCTAAGGCTGCGCCCTTGTGCACAATGCCCTTAGGCGTGATGCACACCAGCGCGCACCTCTGGCGCCGCCATAGGCTCTGCTGCGCGTTTTATAGTCAGTTTCCTCTGGGCAGTCACGCTCATTACCAGCACAGATGTAGGTGTTGCTCCAATCAGCTCCCTCATCCGGCACGCCAGTCACACAGGGACAGAGATGGTAACTGGGGGTGTATCGCCACACCACACCCCGGCACAGGTGTCAGGCTCCCAACTTCCCCCTGGCACAGTTCCTTTGCTGCTCCCCAGCAAGGTCTGACAACCTTAGTCCAATGCCAGATGGAGATCGTCAACCAAGGCCACCAGTGCAGTCTCTGTACCATACACAGGACGAAAACCAAACTGAGAGGGGTCAAGGAAACTGGTGCAGTCCAGGTGTTCCTGGAGCTGCCGTGCCACAGCCCATTCAGTCACCTTCCCTAGAAAGGGGAGGTTAGAGACTGGCCGATAACTGACAGGAGCATCTGCGGCAAGAAATGGTTTCTTGAGCAGGGGCCTAACCACAACCTCTTTCAGGCAATCAGGCACCCTGCGCTCCCGAAGGGAGGCACTAACCACCCCAGCCAGCAACGGTTGTAACGTCTCCTGGCTGTCTTTCACCAGGATGGGCATGGATCTTGTTCACAAGTAGTGGCACGAACAGATCCCAACAAGGACTCCACATCGGCAAGCGATGCCATCTGAAACCGATCCCACAAAACAGGACAGGACAGGCCTGCAATAACTGTGGTACTGAAATCGTGGCGGATGCGAGTGATCTTATCTACGAAGTACTCAATAAACTGGCCACAGTGGTCACTGGATTGCTCCAGGTCCAGGTGGAGGCAGGCAGGACTGACCAAGCCTTTCACCTCCTGGACAAGCTCTGCTGAATGTGACTTTGCAGATACAATGAGGGCAGCAAAGAACTGCTTCTTTGCTGCCTGCACCACCACAGCATAGGCCTTTACACTGCTCTTATGCTGCGATCGATCATACGCGTCACGAGTCCGGTGCCACTGTCGCTCTAACCACCTACTCTCCCACTTCAAACACCACAGGCCCTCAGAAAACCAAGGAGACCTGCGGGAGACTCGGGAGGGCAGCGGACGCCTGGGAGCCACTCTGTCAATGGTCTCAGCCAACAAGGTATTCCAGAAGGCTACAAGATCATTGACAGAGTGGGTGTCAAGGTCCAGTGGAAACTTCCCCCAGAGCATTCCGGAACCGGTCTGGGTCCATAAGTCTCCTGGGGCAGACCAATGTAATAGGTCCTGCACCCTGTTGGGGGCTGACATGCACCAGGATGCATGCCTTAAGGAGGTAATGGTCAGACCATGACAAAGGCTCCACCCCCCTAACTCCTACTAACTGACCCCCTGCCTCAAGGCCAGTGCAGAAAACCAAATCCAGCATATGTCCCTCCTCATGTGTGGGGCCACAGATGACTTGGGGCAGGCCCATGGTTGTCATGGAGGCCATGAACTCATGCCTCGCTCCTCCAAGATCGGCGTCAGCGTGGATGCTAAAATCCCCCAAGACCACTAATCTAGGGATTCGGAGGATCACGTCTGACACCAGATCAGCAAGAGCATATGGGGATGCCACCGGGCAGTTGGGTGCATGGTACACCAGCAGCACCCCTAATCTGTCCTCAGCGAAATCCAACACAAGATGGAGACACTCAACGCCTGGTGGAGCCTGCATTTTGATAACAATGGCTACACCCCCCACCCCCTGTCCCTCAAGCCAAGGCTGATGCTACACAGAGAACCCAGCTGGAACAAGGTTGGCCAAAATAGGGCCTGATTCATTGTCCAGCCAGGTCTCTGTAATACACACGAGGTCGGCGTCCCACTCCGGGATTAACTCCCGGATGGTAGATGACTTATTGACAACTGACCTCACGTTCAGCAACACCAAACCAAGGCCTGGGGCCTCCTGAGCCTCGACCCACAACCTACCCGCGTGGTGGGTTGAGAGGGGAATGGGCACAAGGCACCGCTTCCTCCTCACTGATGGAACACACCTCCCCTTTGGACCATATCTCCCCCGACCCGTAACAACCCTGATGGCTGTGGAAGCCCTCCCATTCCCAGAGAACTCCGTTAGACACCCACCCTCCATAGGCTTCCCCGACAGGCCAGCGAGAGGGACCCCACTCCCAACCCCCCCGCCCACCTCTGCCACTGGCAGGCAACCCTCCCCTCTGGAGTGTCGCCCCCACTCACACCAGGGATTCCCCTCCACACCTCCCCCCCACCTCCCTCTCCTGCTACAAGGGGGAGGCCACCAATCCCACCACCCCAAAAATCACCCCAACAGCACAATTCCAACCCCCCTCGCTAACCCCCACACCACGACCAACCCCAAGCCACCCAACCCACTACCCAAACTTTACACACACACACCCCACTCACAATTCCCCACACAACAAATATAACACTCCGCCCCTCAGTCCCTCCCTGCGGCCCTTTGGCACGCGGGGTGTGGCACCTGCTGGAGCTGAGACTGCTCTTCTAAGGGCAGCCCTGGGTATAGTTTATCCCTGGCCCCCTCCCTTTCAACGTATCCCAGGGGGCAGGATCACCAGCAGTGGCGATGATAGTGGCAGCAAGGGAACAGAGCCCTCCCAAGTATCTTCACCTCCCAGTCAGGGAGGCAAGGGTGTACTCCAGCAGCTGTGGCTGTGCTGGGGCCGTTTTGCAGAGTATAGATGATAGCCACCTCCACCGCCTCCGAAGTGACCGAGAATGGCCAATGCCAGAAACAGGATGCTGGGCTGCATGGACCATTGATCTTACCCCAATATGTCTTTGGACACTGACTCCCTGGCCAGCTATCAGCGGTCTCTAACCTTCCCTTTTTAGGAAAGGTTATTGAACGGGTGGTGGCCCAGCAGCTTCAGGGGCATCTAGACCGGGTCAGTTTCCTGGATCCCTTGCAGTCTGGCTTTTGGCTGGGTTTTGGCACTTAGACTGTCCTTGTGACCTTGGTCAACGACCTCTACCGTGAGTTGGATTGCAGTTGGTTGACCCTGTTCATCCTGTTAGATCTCTCAGCTGCATTTGACACCGTTGATCACGAGATACTGGTGGCCTGCTTGCGCGACCGAACCGGGGTGAGTGGGACTGTTCTTGGTTCCGTTCCTCCTGGCCAGGAGAACTCAATGTCTGGTACTGGGTGACTGTTCATCATCTCCCTGGGAACTCATGTGTGGAGTCCTGCAAGGTTCTATTCTGTCCCCTCTCCTGTTCAACATTTATATGCAGCCTTTGGGTGAGGACTTCAGAAGGTTTGGTGTGTGGTGTCATCAGTATGTGTTCTCAGTGGCCACACAAAGGCTGTGGAACTCCCTCCCGATGGAGGTCTGCTTGGCGCTGAAGTTTCCCTCTTTCTGTAGACAATGTAAGACTTGACTGTTCCACTGGGATTTTGGTGAGGGAGATGAGTGTTGGGTGGAGTGGGGGATTGGGAAGAGGGTTGGGAGGGTTTTTAACTCTGATGTGGCATATTTTATTGTGCTTTTATATTGTTATTTATATGTTGTTTCTTATGGATTATATGTTAATGTTTTTATTATGTTGTAAGCTGCCCTGAGCTGCAGTAGCAGGAGGGGGTGGACTAGAAACCCAAGCAAATAAATAAATAAATAAATAAATAAATATGCCACTTCTTATGCTCTTACTTCTCTAGTGACTGAATTAAAAAGAAGCCCAGCAGCTGTTCCCATAGCTTAGTTGTCAGACCTTTGAAGTAGAGCTAGAAGGACTATGGTTCCAGCTTTGCTCATGTCACAGAATATTATCTGTATGTGTGACATGTAGGGCTGAAAGTTTGTTTCCTTTTGTTCTTCTTTTTTTCTTTCTTTTGGTTCTCACTGAGAATCCAAGTTCTTGATTCATCTTGGGGACTGTGTACCAGCAGCAACTCACTGTGACTCTTGATGAGAAACAGCAAAGAATTTTTTTTTAAAAAAAATATTAAAAAATAAAATAAAGTTTAAACTCATTGTGAACTCAGGGGAGAGGGGGGAGCCCGGCCTCACTTCCAGCAGCAGGGGGCCTCCATGTCTTCTTGGGAGGGGCGTGCCTGGCCCGAAGATCAGCTGGCTGGCTAGCGCGCTGTGCTGGAAGCTTGAAGGGGGAGGAACCAGCCCAAGTCTGGGTGGCATCCACCTACCTCCTTGCCCCCTCCTCCCAAACTCCCAGTGCAATGCACTGGCTAGCCAATCAAACTTCAGGTCAGGCGCCCCACCCACCCAGAAGCAGAGGCTTCTCCGCTGCTGGATTGAGGCTAGCCTGGTCCCACAAAGCTCACATTGAGTTTAAATTTTATTTTATTTTTTTAAAAATATTTTGTTTGTTCATTGAGAGTTTCTACTGGGATCGAGATCTCGCCGAGGTCTTGGTCATGGTCCTCAAACTAACAATTTTTTTTGTCAGAAGCAAAATTCACTTCTCGTTTCAGCCCTATGAATGTCATTGCTTCCACTCCATTTTCAGGTCTGCCCATTTTAGGATGATGTGGAACCAGTCCATGAAACGTGAAAAAAGGGCTCTAAAAAACTGTTCTAATCTTGTATTCCATGCAATGTGAAATATAAGGAAAGAATCAAGCAGATACTTCCAAAGTAACCAAGATAATCAAGCAGATAATCCCAAGATGATTAATAAATAAAAAATATATATTTCTTGGCTTCTCATTGCTTTTTTAAACCTTTGAATATCTGAGCCCAGCAGCACTCCTAGCTCCCAAATTTTTAGCCATAGTTTATACTCTCACTATAGCCTCCTTCCCTCCCTATTTAAAAGTTGAATCATAGAAATGGAAGGTTACTCAGAGGTCATCTAGTCCACAGCTACAGCATCCCTGATAGATGGCCGTCCAGTCTCTGTTTGAAAACCTCCAGTAAAGGAGAGCCTACTGCCTCACTAAGTAATTTCTTCCACTGTCAAACAGTTCTTATCTTTGGGAAGCTCTTCCTAATGTTTAACCGAAATCTGCTTTCTTGTAATTTGAGCCCATTATTTCTAGTCTTGTTTTCAGGGGCAAAAGAGAACAAGTCTTTGCAATTCTCTCTGTGACAGCTCTTCAAGTAGTGTAAGACGGCTATCACGTCTCCCCTTAGTCTTCTCTTCTCAAGGCTAAACATACCCAGCTCCTTCAACCTTTCCTATTTGTCAACGTCCTTCTTAAAGTGTGGTGCCCATAACTGGACACAGTACTCCAGATGAGGTCTGACCAGCACAGAACAGAGTGCAACTATTACTTCTCGTGGTGCTTCTGTTAATGCAGCCTAAAACTGAATTAGCTTTTTTGTGGCTGCATCACACTGCTAACTTATGTTAAGTTTGTGATCATCTACAATCCCCAGATCCTTCTCACATGTATTGCTGCCAAGCCAGGTATCCCCCATCCCGTATTTGTACATTTGATTTTTCTTACCTAAATGCAGAACTTTACATATATCTCTGTTGAACATCATTTTGTTAGTCTCAGCCCAGTTTTCCAACTTATCAAGATCATTTTGAATTTTATTTCTGTCTTCTAAGGTGTTAGCTAACCCTCCTAGTTTTGTGTCATCTGCAAATTTAATAAGCATCCCTTCTACTCCCTCATCCAAGTAATTAAATAAAGATGTTGAACAGTACCAGACAGAGCCCTACAGCACCCTGCTCGACACCTCCCTCCAGATTGATGAGAAGCCATTGATGAGCACTCTTTGAGTACGGTTCATCCAGATTGATGAGAAGCCATTGATGAGCACTCTGAGTACGGTTCTTAAATTCTGTAAATTTACCTAATGGTATTATCTTCTAGCCCACATTTTACCAGCTTGTCAACAAGGATATCATGGGAGTCTTTCAAGATATATTACGTCCACGGCAAACCCATGATCCACTAAACTAGTAACTCGATCAAGAAAGGAGATAAGATTAGTCTGGCATGACTTATTCTTGGCAAATCCATGCTGGCTTCTAGTAATCACTGTATTGTTTTCTAGATGCTTACAGATTGACTGCTTTAGAATCTGCTCTAGTTTTCCAGGTATCGATGTCAGGCTGACCGGTCTATAGTTTCCCAGATCCTCCTTTCCCCCCTTTTTGAAGATAGGGACAACATTTGCCCATCTCCAGACTTCCCGAACCTCACTTGTTCTACAAGAATTCTCAAAGATGATAGACAGTCTCTGAGAGTATATCAGAAAGTTCCTTCAGTACCCTAGGATGTAACCCATGTGACACACAGAGAACTCTCTTCCTTTAGGCGTTTTTGGACAAGATGCTACCCTGCATGGCCACCCAGGAGCCACGGAGTCCACTGCCCATCTGAAGGTGGAGCAAGGGATATGTGCTCCCACGAGCCATGGAGCACCCACTCATTGACATGCACTGAGCACTGCCAGGAAATCCAGAGTGCTCCATGCAGGGCAAGCCAAATAGCTCCGTGGCAACGGGTGGCCCCAGAGCCCCTGCCCATATGAACTGGGGCAGCCAGCCACGCCAGCAGACCAGTCCACTGCTCATAGGCACTGTGGGTGGGGGACATGGCTTTTGCAAGTCACAAGAACTGGACGGGAACACTGTGGAGCCTGGGTTCCCCAGCACTCACACCGGGGACATGTGAATTGCAAAGGCCAGCCGGCACGCTTCCCCCTTCCCATGGTCCATGACAAAAGGAGTGCATGGCGGCTTGCCTCCATGACTGAAGTAGCCATGTTGGGAGCAACCTGTTTGAATCCCCCCCCCTCCCCCACGTACTCCACCTGAGTGGGTGCTCTGTAGCAATGCCACTCAGTGGCCACAGACCTTCCCCCATCGCCTTGCTTGTTTAAAAACTCACTCTCTCATTCACAGTGTGTGTGTGTGTGTGTTTTACAGGCAGAGATTTATGTTAGTGATGAAAAACATCTTTCATAGCTCAAAGTCCTGAATCCAAGTGAGAATGGTGAGGTTTTTGAAGAAAGACTTGTTTTAAAAAGCTTTAGGCATTATAAGTAACAGTTTTGACTTGGGTTCTATAATAAATTGGTACAAAACATTTGCTATTATATTAACCACATAAATAGAAAGGCTCAAATTCTTAATAAAAAAACATGTAGTTTTAAAGAAAAAGAAATAGATTGGTAGTTACATTATTAGCACTGTCAAATATTTTACTGACATATTTCAGGATACATACCACAAGCAAATGACTATATACAGCTGTACTGGTATTTCCTGTGACATACAATAAGCTATAGGCCTTGAGAATTCAAAAGAAAGAGATAAACATACAGACAGGAGGTTCTGCCTCTGCTTAAGCTATTATTCTCACAGAGAGAGAGAGAGAGAGAGAGAGACTTGGAAAGCAACTGAACAGCACAACTTTCAAGGAAGCTCTGGATCCCAGGAGGATGCAGTCAATCAATAATTTAATAATAATTTTTTGTAGATGTAGATTGACTGGACACCTATCTCTGGGCACCATTTGTAACCCAGGGTGATTTCAGACGTTACGGGGCCCGTTGGGCCCGTACCGAAATCAACCCATTTGTTCCCCGCCGGGGTCACCCCGTCACGCCATATCAGACGTGCCGGCGGGATCCCGGTGGGGAATCTGGGAGGGGGCGGGGTCGCGTGGCGCAGCGTGCGGTCGCAGGGCCCTGCCCCCTCCACGCACCCCGCCGCCCGCCCTCCGGGGAGACGGGCGGGCGGCGGGGCCAATGCGGCCGCCACGACCGGCCGAATGCGCCACAGCCCGGGATCCCGCCGGTGAACCCGGGCCGTGGTGAGCGGCCAGACGTTACTTTTTTTTGGTCCCTGCCGGGGGTCCGTTTGACCACGCTTCCCAGGACATTCCCCCGGCTAGCCCGGGAAGCGTGGTTCAAATTGACCCCTTGTGCAGATTGACCGTGGTGAACATCTGGCGGCCGCCAAACAGACGTTCGAGTCACAGTGACCACAGGTGGGTATTCACCGTGGTTCACTGTGATCTCGTAACGTCTGAAAATACCCACAGTGTGCTATTGACGAAGCTGGAAGCTGAAACATCTAGCTCCAGCTTCAGCATCAGCTTTTTATCTTTCCATCTACCTCTACCTCTGTTTTCAATCTACATCAACAATCTACATCTACAATATATATTTATAATTATATATATATATATATATTTAAAGTATATATATATAATTAGAATGGCTGTATTATTAGGAAGATGCTACTGCAAGTTATTCTAGTTGTTTTAGATACCAGTCTTGATTGACGCGCTTCCTTTTGGCGGATGCTGTCAACCCAGTGACCCAGGCAGTTATGTCCTTTCTGGTTTGTGCCTTTAATGCACGCCAGAAATTCCTCTCTTTTCAAGCCCAATAGGTATCTGGCGCTGCTTGCATTTATTGAGAGTACTGTTTGTCTAATTTGGGGTGGCCATGTGATTGTCGGGCTATTATGGGTTGTTATGAGTAAATCCAAACGATGTTTCCTTGTGTATTTAAAGTTTTATTGTATTTTAAGTTAAATTCCCAGCCTTGTTGGGGAGGTATTTTTTTGGTGGTGGGCTGGTCCCCCATATTTTGCTTTCCCCTTTTTTTTATATATATCAGGGCTGTTTTATGTTGCTATGCCTATTGTCTGTGTATGTTGTATGTGTTTGTTTATGTGGACAATGACCAATGGTTACGTTCTGAAATAAATTTGAATTTGAATTTGATACCAGTCTTGAGGGGCACAGTTACATAACATAAGGAAAGCTGGACAGCTCAGAGAATGGGCTGTAGAGCATTTCCCCTGTAAGCCACTGTATTTGTTCTGACCCTTATTGGTGGTGATTGTAAGCTATTGCCATGTGACAGCTCCTGGGTTAACGATATTAAATGACATGACCAGAGTGTCCTGAGCTAAGTATGACAGAACTACCCTCTCATAGCTAGTTGTGGTCCCTCTAGGGTAGGATTTGGCTAGGTTTACAGCCTGTGCTGTACCTCATGGACAGCTAAAATAAAGCCACTCACATTTATAGGGCTGTCAGTCCAATAGCTGGCACTGGAACTAAATAAATAAATACACCGATCAAGACATGAGAGAAATCTACCATCCTCCTGGCTGTCTCTGGCAAGGAAGAGTGACTCTAGTCTACAGCAAGAAAGATGCATCACTCACCACAGACCTCATGGCAATTCATATGGTGTGAACAAGTGTTGGCCTGTTTAACCACACAAATGGTACAGATGAAAGAGCTGCCATGCAAACCTCACATACACACATCATATTAGCAGCGTGCCTCATCTCTCCTGACTCTGTGAAAGGGAAGCTTGGTACTTACTCTCTGAGGATTTCAAAGTGTTTTACACACATTACATTTCAAAACCTCATTGTGAGCACTCTCTCTGCAAATTGCAGATCTACTACTGGTAATTTGAAATCTATTGCTAAAATCTGTCACTGTACCTGAGAACTGGAGGGTAGTGAATGTAATGACAATATTTTTAAGGGGTTCCTGATGATCCTGAAAACTAGAGACTGGTGAGCCTGACCCTGGTGCTGGGTAAAATGGTGGAAATGATTAAGAACAAAAATACTGGGCATATCGATAAACATGGCTAAGTGGGGAAGAGTCAACATGGATTTAGCAAAGAGAAGTCATGCCTCACTAATCTATTGGAATTTTTTTAGGATGTAAATAAGCATCTGGATAAGGAGGAGTCGGTCGATATAGGGTATTTTCAGATGTGACAGGCCCAGAGGCCCACCATGCTGAACCCTGAATCGGGATCTCTCTCAGATCCCTGTCCGTGATGGAGCCAGCATGTCTGTTTGTGATGAAGCCGGCCATCCTTCAGACGTGCTGGCTCCATCACTGTGGGGAATCAGGAAGGGGGCGGGGCTGCGCGGCACGACATGCGGCTGCACAGCCCCCCCCCCTCCCTTGACTAGCCACCCTTGGGGAGACGGGTGGGCGCAATGGCCAATGCGGCCGCTGCGCCCAATCCCATATCGCGGTTGGAGCCATGATCTGGGATGGGTCAAAGGTAACACACGTTCCTTTTGGCCCATCCTGGTTTGTGGCCAATTTAACCATTGTTCTCAACATCTGGCCGGTCAGAGGTCCAGAACTGTGGTTAATTTGATTCACTGTGATGAACATCTGGCGGGAGTCACACAGATCTTCACGAGAATGCCACCACCATAGGGAATCCACTGGTGTTCACTATAGTGAAAGGCATTTTCATAACGTCTGAAATTACCCATAGTATGCCTGAATTTTCAGAAAGATTTGATAAGGTCCCTCATGAGAGACGCTTGAGGAAATTAAAAAGTCATGGGATAGGATTCAGTGTCCTATTGTGGACTGGTAAC
>QEPC01005447.1:4540717-4560247 GCA_003113815.1 Sphenodon punctatus
TAGGAGTAGGCCTGTGTACTTATTAGATAATCTATTTAGTTCATAGCATTTAGAATAGTTAATAGCAGTTAGATTTAGTGTAGATAGATAGATATAATATTAGATTTAAAAAAAATAAAAAAACTCATATAAAAACAAAAAACCCAAATAAAAAACAACAGAAAACCATATAAAACCCAATAAAAAAACCAAAAAACCATATAAAAAACAAAAAAACACCCATAACAACATTTCCCGAACGGCCAAACAGAACAGCCGAACGGCCTAGCTGAACGGCCTGATCAGATGACCGAACCGAACAGCCGAACCCGAACCCGGCGAACTAACCGAACTGCCGAATCGAACAGACGAACCGAACGCAGCCGACCGAACGGCCAAAACGAACGCAGCCGAAACGAATGGCCGAACCCAAACCGCGACCTGTTCACCCATCCCTATTGCAGAGGTGAGAGCCTAGGCTAGCTGCCAATATGACCCAGAATACCATGGGTCAACATCCGGTGGCCAGGAACCACATGTGACAGCGGCCCACATGGTAAAGCAGGCCTAAGTGGGCCGCTGTCGCGTCTGGTTTTACCCAAAGACTAGTTGCTGTTTGAATCTTGGAATAATCATGGGGAGTGCTCCAGACTAGTCTGTTAACTACTTCCCTTTGACACTCAATTAACTTGAAGGTAAAAAATACTCATGTGGGCACAATAGTTTGTAAAGTGCCAGGTACACTGCTGGCGCTATATAAATGTTTGTTAATAATAATAATAATAATAATAGTATTCATAGGATGTTTTTAAACGAGATGCTACCACACATGGCCACCCAGGAGCCACTCATCTGACCGCCTGTCTGAAGGTAGTGTGGAGGGAGGCGCACTCCTGTAAGCCCCACAGCATCCACTCATGGTGCACTGCTGAGAAACCTGGAGAGCACTGTGCAGGGCAAGCCAAAACAGTGTGTGGCAACAGACAGCCATGCATTCCCTGCCTACTTGAACTGGGGCAGCTACCCACACCATCAGGGAGGTCCCCCGCTCATACGCACTGTGGGTCGGAGACACAGCCTTTGCAAGTCACAGGAACTGGCCGCAAGCACAGGGGAGGCTGGTACCACAGCGCTCATGTCTGGGACATGTCAATTTCAAAGGCCAGCCTGGCGTACTTCTCCCTCCCCCATGGTCAATGACAGGGGGAGGTGAGGCAGCTGCCACAGTATCCACACATTAGAATTCCTCCCCATTCACTCCACCTGAGTGGCTGCTCCGTAGCTGTCAGGGGCATAGCTATCATAGGGACAGGCGGGACATGTGTCCCGGGGCCCACCATGGCTGGGGGCCCACAGGTCCACCTGGCCGCCCATCATCCTATGATAGCTATTAAATAAATGTTTTGGGTTTTTTTTGTTCCTTCCACCGGGCCCGGCCACCTCGCTGGTTGACAAGGGGGTGGGCCCCGCCACCGTGCCCCGCCGGGCCCACACCCACGTGGACACACACACCTCACCAGCGGCGCCGCGCCGCTAACAAGCCGGGCCTGCCTGCCTGATGCAATGTGCGCTGGGGAATGCATTACGCATGTGTCGGCGTCACCTCCGGCGTGGCAGCACGGCGCACACAGCCACGAGGCAGGCAGGTGGCGATTCGGCGAGCATGGGGAATGAGGCACGGCTGAGGCTCAGTGACTGACTCCTACGGACGCGGACCGGACCCGCTGCAGGAGGCGGCCGCGGTGCGGCACAGCACAGAGGGACGGAGAGAGCATGGCACGCGGGCTGGGACGGTCATGGAGTTCGACGACGCGACGGAGTCTGGTGTTATGTGGCCTGGGGGGTAAGGAGGAGGAAAAAGGGGTTTGGGGGGCCCGGGGGCGGTACCATGGCGCTTGGAATTAGGGGCGACCCGGCGGTGCCAGGCGGGATGCACTGGCTGGCGGGGGTCCGGGTGGGCCGGAGCATGGCCCATGGGGGTGGTGGTTAAATAATAATGCCTCACACAGAGGGCCGGGTCGGTCGGCAGTGGGGAGAGAAGGCAGGATTTCACACAGCCAAGGGGATGAGGGGAAGGAGTCTGGCGGGGAGGGGCTGGGGGGTACAGCGCAGCCAGACACGGGGCGGGACGAGAGGGGGAAACAAGCACTTGTCTGTGCCCGGGACAGGGAGCAGTAAGTGAGGCGCGGACCGGTCCAAAGTAGCTCTGTGTGCCGGTAGGCACAAGGGATGGACTTGGAGACCAGGTAGTAGTCTCCCCGCGCGCGGAGACAGAACCCAGCCAGCCGAACTCTCTGGACCAGGAGCCCTAACCCGTCCCCTGCTCGCTTTGCCCACCATCTCCCCTTGTTCCTCTCTCCTTTCCTTTCTTCCTTGGTTCCTCCCGACTTAGGTCTCACTTTCCTTTCCACACTGGCTTCCCTCCTCCTTGACTTGATTTCATTCCTTTCTTTCTGCTGACTCTTTTCCTCCTCCCTCACACTCGCTGTTGGTCTCTTTACTTCTCTCCCTTTGCTCATTCCCCAATCCCCTCAGCCGTTCCCTTTTCCTCCCCCTTTCCAGCCCTTCTTCCCTGCCTCCTCTCCCTCACTTCCCCATCCTTGCTGTGTCAGATCCCTTTTCTGTTTCTCCCTACTAGCCTTTTCACATTCCCTGCTTCTTTCCCCAGTGTTTGCGTCTTCCTTCCTGTGCCCATCATCATGCTGCTAGGTCCCATGCCCCCGACGTAGGTGTACCCCCCTGAGCGGATGTGGTCTCAAAGCAAAGAGGGGAGCAGCCCCTTGCTCTCAGGGGTGCAGATCCTACCCCCATGAGTGTTTGAGGACTCCCCCCCCCCCCCCATAGGCAGCCAAAATTTCCCCCCTCAAAGTCCATACATTTAAAGAAAACTTCCTTCCCTAACCCTTTCCCCCCACACTTCCCCCTCTTCTCTCCCCACCCCAATGTGAAGAGTTGATCCTCAAGCTACTGCTCTGTCTGCACCCTCCCCTGTGCCCTAAAACAGGTGGGGCACATCTCTCTGTGTATAGGGTGTGGTGCAGAGAACAGTTCCCTTAATCTCTCTTCCCCCCCCCCCCCCATAACACCAACTCAGGATGGGACAAATCCCCTCTGCCATTTCTCTGAGTGGCACAGGTTTTGTTTGACTGACAGATAGGGTTGCCACCTAGGCAAATTTTTAAGGTACACTTATGAAAAATACAGGTTGCAGGGCCCTGCATTGGTGCAGGCCCTGCAACATGTATTTTTCATAAATGTTCCTTACAAATTTGTGTAGGTGGCAACCCTAGAACTGAGCCCCTGGAAGACAATTCATGGGCTTGGGGTGGGGGAGAGACCCTAACGACTTAAGTTCATGATTGGGATTTGTAAATTATTTTGAAGCTGCTGTGTTTTCAATGAATTACTGTAGAATTAACAAATGAAACGAGCACTTTCCGTAGGCAGGGAGCAGGCTTTTTGGGGAAGAGGCTTTGGGGTGCTGGTTAACTGGGGGAGGAGTGGAGAAGGTTAGTAGGGGGACACCAAACCCAGATAAACCTGTCTCAAAATAAAATGTGTTCCCCCTGGAGACTTTTGACAGGATAAATAGATGTTTTAATTTTTAAAAAACCCTGCATATGTGGTCTCAGAAATGGGCTCCCGCTTATATTCATTCACCCTGACTGAGGGTGAATGAATATAACCAGGTGCAACCCTGCCAGATGCGGTGACTTATTCATTTCATGGTCTGGACATGCTTTAATTTGCACATACACTCTCATGGAGGGAAAGCAGCTCACACTTGTACAAGTACAGAGAACACAAGAAGAAAAGAATTCCTGTTCTTTCTTTTTGATTCTGCCTTTTGCCTGTGCAACTGGACAATGATGAAAGCCTGCTCATTTTCTGTAGGGGAAATATGGTGTTGAGTCTTGAATCAGAAAGCAGTTCTGATGCTGCATTTGCATTCTCCTCTAAACTTTAACGATGAAAAACATTTAATCCTGTGTGTCTGAACATCTCATTTGGGATTGTGGGATGCTCTCAAGGTGTGTGCCTGGGCACCTCTCTCTCAGTGGTTCTTATCCCCACTTTCCAGATGTAGATGTGCACTTTTTCATGCCCTCTGATGGCCTGCCAGAGGTGGTATCCAACCCCAGGCTTGCTCTCTTCCTTCCTTCAGCATGGTTCTTCAGTATGGCCTGGTTTATCCAGTGACTGGCAGAGGAGTGCATATCCCTTTGCATCTTTGGACTCTGTGCTGTTGTACTAGGGCCCTTGATGGGACCAGGGCTTAGTAGGGAGAGGGACTTTGGAGACCCTGAGCCTCCTGAGTATTTGGAGCCATCCTGCAGGAGTTGGAGGTTCTTGTCTTTTCTCTCTCAAATTCATGGTCTCTTTGTCTGAGTGAGTTTCCCACCTTGGTCTCTGTGTCTTGGGTCACATCCACAATGGCCAACAGCACTTGCAATTGAGTTGTCTATGGGCAGCGTCTGGAAAGGTGTGAGGCTTTTCTGAATCCACATTCGGCTTGCCTGTGTGTTTCTCCATTGCATGAAGTGAGGTTTCTGTTCTCAGCTTTCACATTACATACATGTTTAACCTTTATCTTTACGTATGTGCTAGACCTGTAGACCCCTCCGTAGGGTGGAGTCAAATGTGTACTTGCTATTGCAGCTGTATCGAGCTTTATAGTGAGATGATTCAGACAATCTGCTTCGCTGCCCAGTTTTATGTTGTTGTTTTGGGCTTTTTTGCCATTTGGGCTGATGCTTCCCTGGGTTGCTTCTGTCACTACTCCTGCAACAGCAGAAGCAGCACAGGGACTGTCTGGAGAATCCGTGATCCCCCCTTCCTAGCGCTGTGTGACGCAATTGTCTATCTTGATTCTTGCAGGGTGCTTCTGCGACCTAGATAAGTCTCCTAGCCAAGAGCATGTGATTGCAGGGAAATGCGTTGATTTGAATTTTATTTAATAAATAACTTTTAATTTAATAAGTACATTTGTTGACCATTTTATACAATAAGGACATTGGGGTGAGGAAAGAGGGGAGGGAGAGGGACAGGGGAGTCTATGGTGATGAGGCGGGGAGGGCGGGGGGGCCCAAAGTCCATTTCTTGTCCCTGGGCCCATTCCAACCTAGCTACGCCCCTGGTAGCTGTGCCACTCAGTGGCCATGGACTTCCCACCCCTTGCTGGCTCGTTTAGAAATGCCCTTACTTGTGTTCTAGTGAATGGACCAGGATGTAAGTTGAATTGCCTTAAGTCAGTCAGTGGTTCAGTTCCTGCTATCACAGTTCAAGTTTGTTTCATTACCCCCATATTGATTTTAGGTGGTGGGATGTGGGGGAGGTATGGGGTGGGGTGTGCGGGGGAAATGGTGAATTGGGTGGGGAACGGAGGGCCACAACTCAGCTGTGAGGGGTGTGTGTGTATGGGCCTATGGGAAGAGGCTGGGAGGGAGTGCCATGGCCCCTTGGTGAGAGGGGGGGTTTGGGCACTGGGAACAAGGGGGGAGGAAGTGTCATGGCCCCCTGATGAGAAGGGGGTGCATGCATGGGGATGGAGGGTGGGGGAGCGGAGATGTTTCCCTATCTGCCGTTTTTGCTGTGCTGCCTCTGGGGATGCTGAACTTGGGAGATCCTCTCTGGCTACCCGCTTCCCGGGGTCCTTGTGGGCCATTTTGGGGGGCAGGGATTGAAAATGATATGCCAGAGGGGAAAGCCTGTGTGGAGGGAGTTGGGAGTGGGGCAGCTATTGGGGTCATGTTGGGCATGGGAGAGGGGGGAGGACAGACCATTGGGAATTTCAGGAGAGACACTTGGTATCCGTCCCTGTGTCCCACTCTCCCCATTTTGGGATATTTGGGCATTAAGGCCAGTAGGGCCTCTGATCTGACACTGATGCTGCTTAATGTGAGGTCAGTGACTAATAAAACATCAACAATCCATGATCTTATTCAAGATGAGGTTGCCAACCTCATCTGTATTACAATTCAGATCTGGCCACTGTCATTCATGCTTTCATCATCTCAAGGCTAGACTACTGCGTGGGATTGCCATTGATGCCGGTTAGGAAGATGCAGCTGGTGCAGAATATGGTGGTTCACCTCCTTTCAGGGCCGAGGCAACAGGTGCAGATTATACCAGTGCTCTGAAGACTGCACTGGCTTCCTAAAGCTTTCCAGGCACAATTCAAAGTGCTGGTTTTGACCTTTAAATCCCTAAATGGTCTAGGCCGCCATATTTGAGAGATTGCCTGTCCTTCCATGCCTCGCTGTGGCGCCTGCAATGAGCCAGGAGCACCTCCGTATGGGTACCATCTGTTAGTCTTGTTCGTATGGTGAGGGCTCACACGGGGAGGTTCTTGGTTGCTGCCCCAATGTTATGGAACTCCCTTCCCCCAGAGGTTCATCTGAGCCTGAGCATCTTCCGGATGAGACCTTTCTTTTTGTTAAGGCATTTAAGCAGGCAGGGATATGGGTTTTTGGTGGGCGTTTGGGGTAGGAGTGTGAGGGGGTGTTTGGGAGGATTTTGTGGTGGTGGGTTGGTGAGGAGAGAGGGGGAAGGTTGGGGGGGGTTGGGTTTTTATGCTGTTTTATATGCATTATTTTTATTAGTTTTGTAAGCTACCCTAGCCATCTGGGACGGGCGGGGTAGAAATCTAAATAAATACAGTTTAAATGTCTTGGCACTTGGGATCCTTCATGATAGATTTTAAAAAAATAATAATTTGTAAGGTCTCTCCTGCTTGAATCTTGAGGTTCTCTCAATTATCCCACTCACCCACTTGAGAGCCTTTGGCCTTCACCCCTTTCCCGAGTCATTCATTGGAAAAAAGCAGAATTTGTTTAGAAGTCATCTTTGGATTTCATTCCCTCAAGCCCCATTAGAGCCAGTCTCTGCAGATGTCTGAGGGGAGCTCTGACAGCTGACATACAGTGGTCCCCTCTGGGCCTGCCTGCCTGCAGCTCTGCATCTGCAGCTCTGAAGTAACCCATTGGATTTTGCTGGTGGCCATCACAGAGGCTATGGTTGAACAGCTGTTGGCTTATCAGACCATTCTGGTGGTGTTTGGACCTCATGTTTGCCACTAGAAACAGGAATTCCCCCCCACCCCTCCCATGACAGGTATATGTCAGAGAAACAATCCCATGCAGGCAGCACTGTTGGATACTACCGACGTTGTCTTCTCTCTCAGCTGCCTCTTGACCTTGTTGCTGCAGGCTAACGAATTGGCCCTATTTCCAAAACTTTCCAGGTGAATTTGTGCCTGGGCTCCTTCAGCTTTATCTCTAATTAGATTGACCTATGGAGGCTTTCCATTGAGTATTGAGGGGAAAACCACTTATCACAGTGACAGCGCCATATTGCCAGGTTCCCTCTATTCTCTCTCCTCCACATTCCTGGATTTTCCTTTGGATTTTTCCTTTGTCTGAGCAGCATTAAAGAAAGAAAAAAACATCACTCTCTTTCTTCCTTTGAGGCTGTAGGAGAGATGGCTTGACCAGTCTGTTGGTTGCTTCACTGTTTGCTTCTTTCAATTAATATTATTATTATTAATTATTATTTATTTAATTAATTAAAACTTGTATCCCACCCCTCCTGCCCAAAGGCAGCTCAGGGCGACGAGCAACACACAAAAAATTGAACAATTTTTTTTTTTTTAAGTGTCTGCTTTGTGTGTCTAGGGAAAGAACTTTAGGGAAGCTAAACTGAAGAAATAGATTTTGCATTTAGCTTGAAGTCACTGAGGTTCTTGGCAATTTTGTTACTTCTTGATGGCGTGGGTTTAATCATTTAGAACCACGTCCTGCGAAGTTCTAACCTCTAAAGTCACTCAATGAGGGGAACAATGTTTGTAAATGGATATCTATGGAAAAGATGCATTGAGGGGAGAGAGAAACGAAAGTAGAAATTAGGGAAGTTCTTAGTCCTTCTATTATAGAAAAGGGTTGATAAGTGTTCCTATTTACTTTCTGTGCATAACTCATGATCTTATATGCCTCTATTATATCCATTTTAGTCATCTCCTTTCTTAACTGAAGTGTCCTAACTTTTTTAGTCCTTCCCATATGGAACTTGCTCCATACCCTGATTATTTTTATTCCCTTCTCTGTACACTTTCCAATTCTTTTATAACTTTTTTGAAAGGAAATGAGCAGAATGCACACAGCATTCAAGGTATATTCCATAATAAAAAACCTTCTGCTTTACAAGAAGAGTTAAAGCTCTTGCAAATTCAATGATGCATTAAAAAGCATGATAATTGAAAGTTAAGCCTTAACTTCCATGCTATGTTAGCAGTAAAGACATTGTACAGTCTCACATATTGTGCTCACTTACATCTTAGGCTCCATGTACCCACATTTTGCCTTAGTCTTTCAGCCCCAATCCTCTTCCTCTTTGCATGTTGGGGGCAACACTAAGCTGGGGACAGGAGGGCGTGAACTGGCCCCTAACCTCCTCAGTTTCCCCTTTAAGAAAAGGAGAACTTAGGAGTTCAGCGTTCCATCCCGTCTCCCCCTCTAATCTACTTGATCCCAGCCCTGTAACAGAGAACTCAGGACTCCTGGCTTCCAGACTCTCTACCCTACTCTAATCCAGTAGGCTGCACTGCCTTCACAGGCAACTCAATAGTCCTGGTTCTGAGACTGTTCTTCTCAACCTTGCTCGCAACCTTGTAACAGACAACCCAGGAGACCTGGGTCAAAGTCATCCCTCTAACCCTGTAGCCCCCACTTCCCTCACAGAGAACACAAAGATCCTGGGAAATACAGTGTTTGTCTATATGTGTCATATGGAACAGAACTGTGTATGTGTGGAATGACAAAACAGGAGAGGAAATGGAATAACAGGGAGGAAGGCTATTGGATGTCAAAGGATAGGGAGTCAGCTATAAGCGGGTAAAGCAATAGGACTGCTCCCCCTGGTATCCCATTAGTCTTCTGAAACAGTTATTTCTGAATCAGTTATTTCACTCAGTATCTTGTTGTTATAACTATTTTTAATTCCTCCTGTCATTCCACTCAATTAATCCTGCACATTCCTTGTATTTTCCCTGTCATTTCAACATTCCACATACTGCATCTGGTGCCTTCCTCATCATTTCACAACCTCTTGCTAGGTTCCCTATGTACCCCCAAAGATGCAGCTTTGTCACTATTACTTATTTAGATGTTGGAATGACAATAGTATTTATTTAGATATTGGCACTGCTGTTGCCTCCATTCCTTCCAATGGTCATTCCATTTTATTAATTTCAGTGCATACCCAACTTAGTTTTCATTAAACATTTGTATATGACTCTACCCAGCTTCANGGGGGGGGTTGGGTTTTTATGCTGTTTTATATGCATTATTTTTATTAGTTTTGTAAGCTACCCTAGCCATCTGGGACGGGCGGGGTAGAAATCTAAATAAATACAGTTTAAATGTCTTGGCACTTGGGATCCTTCATGATAGATTTTAAAAAAATAATAATTTGTAAGGTCTCTCCTGCTTGAATCTTGAGGTTCTCTCAATTATCCCACTCACCCACTTGAGAGCCTTTGGCCTTCACCCCTTTCCCGAGTCATTCATTGGAAAAAAGCAGAATTTGTTTAGAAGTCATCTTTGGATTTCATTCCCTCAAGCCCCATTAGAGCCAGTCTCTGCAGATGTCTGAGGGGAGCTCTGACAGCTGACATACAGTGGTCCCCTCTGGGCCTGCCTGCCTGCAGCTCTGCATCTGCAGCTCTGAAGTAACCCATTGGATTTTGCTGGTGGCCATCACATAGGCTATGGTTGAACAGCTGTTGGCTTATCAGACCATTCTGGTGGTGTTTGGACCTCATGTTTGCCACTAGAAACAGGAATTCCCCCCCACCCCTCCCATGACAGGTATATGTCAGAGAAACAATCCCATGCAGGCAGCACTGTTGGATACTACCGACGTTGTCTTCTCTCTCAGCTGCCTCTTGACCTTGTTGCTGCAGGCTAACGAATTGGCCCTATTTCCAAAACTTTCCAGGTGAATTTGTGCCTGGGCTCCTTCAGCTTTATCTCTAATTAGATTGACCTATGGAGGCTTTCCATTGAGTATTGAGGGGAAAACCACTTATCACAGTGACAGCGCCATATTGCCAGGTTCCCTCTATTCTCTCTCCTCCACATTCCTGGATTTTCCTTTGGATTTTTCCTTTGTCTGAGCAGCATTAAAGAAAGAAAAAAACATCACTCTCTTTCTTCCTTTGAGGCTGTAGGAGAGATGGCTTGACCAGTCTGTTGGTTGCTTCACTGTTTGCTTCTTTCAATTAATATTATTATTATTAATTATTATTTATTTAATTAATTAAAACTTGTATCCCGCCCCTCCTGCCCAAAGGCAGCTCAGGGCGACGAGCAACACACAAAAAATTGAACAATTTTTTTTTTTTAAAGTGTCTGCTTTGTGTGTCTAGGGAAAGAACTTTAGGGAAGCTAAACTGAAGAAATAGATTTTGCATTTAGCTTGAAGTCACTGAGGTTCTTGGCAATTTTGTTACTTCTTGATGGCGTGGGTTTAATCATTTAGAACCACGTCCTGCAAAGTTCTAACCTCTAAAGTCACTCAATGAGGGGAACAATGTTTGTAAATGGATATCTATGGAAAAGATGCATTGAGGGGAGAGAGAAACGAAAGTAGAAATTAGGGAAGTTCTTAGTCCTTCTATTATAGAAAAGGGTTGATAAGTGTTCCTATTTACTTTCTGTGCATAACTCATGATCTTATATGCCTCTATTATATCCATTTTAGTCATCTCCTTTCTTAACTGAAGTGTCCTAACTTTTTTAGTCCTTCCCATATGGAACTTGCTCCATACCCTGATTATTTTTATTCCCTTCTCTGTACACTTTCCAATTCTTTTATAACTTTTTTGAAAGGAAATGAGCAGAATGCACACAGCATTCAAGGTATATTCCATAATAAAAAACCTTCTGCTTTACAAGAAGAGTTAAAGCTCTTGCAAATTCAATGATGCATTAAAAAGCATGATAATTGAAAGTTAAGCCTTAACTTCCATGCTATGTTAGCAGTAAAGACATTGTACAGTCTCACATATTGTGCTCACTTACATCTTAGGCTCCATGTACCCACATTTTGCCTTAGTCTTTCAGCCCCAATCCTCTTCCTCTTTGCATGTTGGGTGCAACACTAAGCTGGGGACAGGAGGGCGTGAACTGGCCCCTAACCTCCTCAGTTTCCCCTTTAAGAAAAGGAGAACTTAGGAGTTCAGCGTTCCATCCCGTCTCCCCCTCTAATCTACTTGATCCCAGCCCTGTAACAGAGAACTCAGGACTCCTGGCTTCCAGACTCTCTACCCTACTCTAATCCAGTAGGCTGCACTGCCTTCACAGGCAACTCAATAGTCCTGGTTCTGAGACTGTTCTTCTCAACCTTGCTCGCAACCTTGTAACAGACAACCCAGGAGACCTGGGTCAAAGTCATCCCTCTAACCCTGTAGCCCCCACTTCCCTCACAGAGAACACAAAGATCCTGGGAAATACAGTGTTTGTCTATATGTGTCATATGGAACAGAACTGTGTATGTGTGGAATGACAAAACAGGAGAGGAAATGGAATAACAGGGAGGAAGGCTATTGGATGTCAAAGGATAGGGAGTCAGCTATAAGCGGGTAAAGCAATAGGACTGCTCCCCCTGGTATCCCATTAGTCTTCTGAAACAGTTATTTCTGAATCAGTTATTTCACTCAGTATCTTGTTGTTATAACTATTTTTAATTCCTCCTGTCATTCCACTCAATTAATCCTGCACATTCCTTGTATTTTCCCTGTCATTTCAACATTCCACATACTGCATCTGGTGCCTTCCTCATCATTTCACAACCTCTTGCTAGGTTCCCTATGTACCCCCAAAGATGCAGCTTTGTCACTATTACTTATTTAGATGTTGGAATGACAATAGTATTTATTTAGATATTGGCACTGCTGTTGCCTCCATTCCTTCCAATGGTCATTCCATTTTATTAATTTCAGTGCATACCCAACTTAGTTTTCATTAAACATTTGTATATGACTCTACCCAGCTTCACTGTGCTCTGGGAGAGTAGTGGGTAAGAGGGACGCTTGTAAGCCATTAATCAGCAGTCCCATTCTCCCCAACTGAAATGAGAGGATAGAGGAAAAGGAGGAGGTGAGGGGCCAGCTCACACCCTTCTGTCTCCAGCTTCAGTGTTGCCCACAACCTGCAAAGAGGAAGAGGATTGGGGTTGAAAGACGAAGGCAAAGTGTGGGTGCATGGAGCCTAAGTTCTAAGTGAGCACAATATGTGAGACTGTACAATGTCTTTACTGCTAACATGGCATGGAGGTTAAGGTGGGAGCTTTAACTTGCAATTTCCATGCTTTTTAGTGCACGATTGAATTTGCAAGAACCTTAACTCTTCTTGTAAACCGGAGGTTTTTTGATTATGGAATATCCAAGTTTTTTTGTTCAATCAGGAGCCAGGTGCACTAGTCTCTGTCCTGCTTAGAGTGCAGGGATCCCCAGCCGCAGTGAGTGAGCGCCTGGCTCCTGATGCTGATCCAGGGGATGGTGGAGGGGGGAGTCCCTGCCCCATTTCTCTCTATGCGGGGATCACAAAGGGAAGAGGGAGGATCTGTCCATCCTTCTAACAGAGACAGCACTGAACAACCAACCCTCCCCCAGCTGAATGGACACCCCCCACAAGAGCAGGCTGCCCCCTGCCTGCTACCCCCCTCCCAGTCTGTAGATCCAACCTGCATGGAGTGTCATTTTATTAGAAAATTCCCCCACCGCCTCTCTCTAGGCTTGGTACACTCTCCCATTTGTGAGAATGGAAGGAGCCCCTCGAAGAAGAACTTTGTTTACAAGGCAGCAACATTCTCTGCAAAGGAGGGGACAGGGGGGGACTCTTCCCCCACCCATGTAGCAGCGCTGTGGGGCTACAACTGAGCTGTTTAAAAAGGTGGTGCTGGTGGTGCAAGAGAGACTCCTCCAGGACTCGGGAGCAGGGCTCCCTACTCCCACGGACACCGCATATGCCTGGGGCCAGCCCTGATCGCGGCCGGCCCCCTTCCAGGGCAGGGCACGGGTGCAAATGCACCCCCCACCCCACGCCATGGTGGCTACGCCCCTGCAGCGGACTCTGAAGCAGGTAGTCAGAGTCACCCTAAGTTCATTAATTCAATGATCTATTATTCAGCAGCATGGTGTATCAGGGACTCGCACTCAGTGGCGGAAGGCAGCATAAAACCGCTTGTGTTCACAAACTGCAGACATGCTGCATCTGTAGATGCTGCCAGCTGGTAATGCGGAATCGCAGAAATATCGAGGGGAAGTCAGCGGCAAGACACATAAAGTGCCGAGTTCTTGGAATGGAATGGCGGCACAGTAACAGCTGCTGTCACTTCAGCCCTAGCTGAGAGACAATGGGGCCATTGCTGATCGGGGTGATCAATGCTTCCCTGCGGGAGGACAGAATGCCAAGCTGTCTGAAGGAAGCGGTGGTGTGGCCTCTGCTCAAGAAACCATCACTTGACGTTGACTCCCCTGCCAGCTATCAGCCTGTCTCTAACCTTCCCTTTTTAGGGAAGGTTACTGAACGGGTAGTAGCTCAGCAGTTGCAGGGGCATCTGGATCGCATCAGTTTTCTTGATCCCTCTCAGTTGGATTTTCGTCCGGGGCATGGCACCGAGACTGTGCTTGTGGCTTTGGTAAATTACCTACACCGGGATTTGGACTGGGATAATTCAACCCTGTTGATATCCTTGTATCACCTGACACTGTGGTTGAGAGATCAGAAGGAGACATTCGCTGGAGCTAATGGTATATTCACATTTAAAGCAGGATAATACTCAGTGCTTATAGCAGAGAGAAAGGGTGGCTTTTGATTATTAATGTGTGGAATGTAAGTCTATCAGCAAAAGAGCCCTTGAAGAAGAGCTTTGCTTGAAACGCGTTGGGCTCATTGTACTTTTTTACTTATGATGTTTTATATTATACTTTTAATGTATATTATGCATATCATTATATAATTGCATTTGTATATTTTATATATTACATTTTATTTTATTTGTATTTATACTAAAGTTTATATGCCACCCCCTCCTGCCTCAGGCAATTCGGGGTGGCTCACAACATATTAAAAACAGTTTAAAACATATTAAAACAACAATTAAAAACAGTATAACACCCATCCCCCTACCCTAACCCAACCCACCCACCCCATCTCCCTCCGGAAAGGCCTGGCAGAACAGCCAGGTCTTACATTGTCTCTGGAAAGAGGGGAGGTCAGTAACCAAGTGGACCTCCAAGGGGAGGGAGTTCCACAGCTGTGGCGCAGTCACAGAGAACGCCCTCCTCATGGTAGACACTCAGGAAACCCAGGGGACCCCGAGGAGGGCCCCACTGGCCGACCGCAGGGGCTGATCCAGGACCTGGAGGATGAGGCAGTCCTGCAGGAGGTAGGTGGGGCCCAAGTCATTTAGGACTTTAAAGGTCAACACCAACACTTTGAATTGGGCCTGGAAAATATTGTCAGCCAGTTTAGAGAGTGAAGCACTGGTGTAATGTGTAATTTTACATTATAATACATTTTATTAGGTGTCTTTTGTTTCTTTGTTGGGTTTGATATTTTTAGATCAGTCAGCTGCATTTGACACTGCTGATCATGGTATGTTGGTGATGTGCCTGCGGGACTGTGCAGGGGTGAGCAGGACTATTCTTGAATGGTTCTGCTCTTTCCTGACTGGAGGAATGCAGAAGGTGGTGCTCGGGGATTATTTTTCATCATACCGAGACCTGTCATGTGGAGTCCTGCAGAGTTCTGTTTTGTCCCCTCTCTTGTTCGACATATACATGCAGTTGCTCGGCGAGGTGATTAGGGGTTTTGGTGTGCGGTGTCATCAATATGCTGATGACACCCAGCTGTACCTCTCTTTTTCAACAGACCCAGGCCCGGCCGTCTCAGTGCTTACTCGGTGTTTGGCGACTGGGGGACTGGATGAGGGCTAATCGACTGAAGTTGAATCCTGACAAGACGGAGGTGATGTTAGTGGGTAAGGTGATGGAGTTGACGGCCCCCATTATTGATGGGATCTGCCCCCCATTGACCTCCCAGGTATGAAGTCTGGGGGTGCTCCTTGATGTGCAGCTCCACCTGGATCTCCAGGTGGAGGCTGTGGCGAGGAGTGCTTTTCGCCAATTATATCTGGTGCGATGGCTTCAGACATTTGTCTCAGACTCGGACCTGGCCACTGTTATCAATGCTTTCATCACCTCTAGACTAGACTACTGTGATGCACTCTACATGAAGCTATCCATGGCGATGGCTCAAAAATTGCAGCTGGTACAGAATGCGGCGGCTCATCTCTTAGTGGGACTGGGTGGCTGGGAGCACATTACACCAGTGCTCCGTTCTCTGCACTGGCTGCTGGTGGTTTTCCGGGCCCAATTCAAGGTATTGGTCTTGGCCTATAAAGCCCTAAACGGCCTAGGCCCTGCCTATCTGTGAGATCGCCTCACTCCCCAGGTTCTGGATCAGCACCTGTGGTCATTCAGAGGTGCCCTGCTCGAGGTCCCCCGGGTTCTTTGTGGACTATGCAGGGGAGGGCATTCGCGGTGGCCACACCTCGACTGTGGAACTCCCTTCCAGTAGAGGCCTGACTGGCCCCAGATCTTTCCTCCTTTCAGTAAAGTTGTAAGACCTGGCTGTTCTGCCAGGCATTTGGCAGGGGAGATGGGTAATGGTGTGCGGGGGTTGGGGATGGTGGGGTAGGATTGATTTTTCCCTCCTTTTTATGTTGTTTTAATCAATGTTTTTAGTATTTGTAAGCTGCCCCAAGCTGCCTGTGGCAGGAGGGGTGGGGTAGAAAATATTTTAAATAAATAAACAAACTCTACCCTTTTCGTGTACCTGGGACCATTCCAGGCACACTCCGGCCCCAGCCATGTTCCTCCATTAGGGTGCCCCATTGGAGCCGCAGCCCAGACACCCCCACATTTTTGGAGGGGGAAGGTCTGTCACTGAAATCCATGTGCTCTGTTTCTGGGCGGGTTTAGGGGGCAAGATCAGCCACCCAAAACATCACTGTGGGATTAGCTAGCTCTGTTGTTTAGCCATCTCGGCATCCCTGGCTTCCAAGCCGAGGTGCCTGCCATGCAGGATCAGATCAGAATGACCTCTCCTTTCCACAGGCCTTTCTCTCCCCACCAAATCAGCTCTAAACATGCACACTGCCCCCTGGGAGGTGCAGTTCCCTCTCTTTCCCCAGCACTGATAGGCTCTAGCAAGCAGTGCCTGCTGGGAGTTGTAGTCCCCAGTATTCAAGTCTGTTTGCTCTTAAATAGTCTCTGCATTACACATAGAAAGTTCGCAACCATTCCACGCTCAGGATGGTCTCCATAGGCTAACACTGAATTTTCAAGATGTCATAACTTAAAAACTACTAACCGGATTTACAAAAAATAAACCAGATGGCACCCCCTGGCAGCCTCCTTGAATTTTCTAAAAGGCTTACACCTCCTCCCAACCAGCACAAAACTCCTTTACCCTGCCGAGATTGAGACAGTCTAACTTTTGAAAAAACAGGCTTCAAAGTGCAGTTTTCAAACTGTGATATCTCAACTGTAGCTCCTGTGCTCCAATAATATATTGGGGTGAGTTGGAGTTTTTGTCCTGTCCCCTCAGTGGGAAGGGGGGTACAGGTACGGGGGAAGAGGGGTGGAGTTCATGCCATGACTCCTCTGAGAGAGGTGGGGTATGTACATAGGGGATGGTGACTATTTGGGATGGGGGATATTGGTGTGGTTGGGATGAGTTTGGGGTGGAGGGAAGGAGTCTCACCTTGGGAAAGGGTCTCTTTTGGTTGGGGGAATGGAGAGGTTTTCCTGCCTGCTTCCTTCGCCCATCCACCTCTGGAGATGCTGGGCTTGGGGAGTAATCTTTGGCTGCCCATCCCTCTCGGGCCCTATTGGTCCTCTGAGAGTTATTGTTTTGAGGGTTGGGGACTAGTAATCAGGAGCAGAAGTGGGGGGCCTGCTTGTGGGGGGTGGAGAGTGGGGCAGTTACGGAAACAATTGGTGTCCTGTTGGGCATGGGGAGGTATGGGGGGGAGGGGAGAGAGAGAAAGGTCATTAGGGATTTCAGGAGAGGCACTTAGTGTCTGTTCCCATGTCCCACTCCCCTCGTGTAGCAGAATATTTTGAGGGTGAGGCTAGTGGGGCCCCTGATCTGAAGCTAATGCTGCTTAATGCAAGGTCAGACTGAAAAGACCATCAATACAGTGGAAACCGTGTTCTCCTGGTTTCTAAACTCAAACCAATAGCTCATCTGATCTCTCCCGGAGCCATGTTTATCTCAAACATAAAGGTTGTCATTTGAGTACAGGCGGCATGTGCAGGTAAGAAAATAAAGGCAACAAACGAGGATGGTCAAAACATAGGGCCACAGAGAGTTTATGGATACAGCATTCTATGCCATGCCCCAACTGCCTCTAGGGACTGAGGTTGTGTATTCCTGACAAGGTTTCCATGGGGAATATCTGTATCCTGGGGGTCCTGAGGGAAGAAATCATTATTGTCATTGTTTGACTAGAAACCCAAATATCACTAATTCTGGCAAGAGGAAATTACGCAGAATGGTTAAGTAGCTTCTGATGTCCGGCCTCTGCCAGTAATGACAGTGCAGTACCACTGCCCTCTTTCAGTTAGGGAGAAGGCCTGAGACCAGCCTGTAAGCAGCAAAATAGAGCATGGCATCCCCTCCTCCCTATTCAGTAAGCAGGGAAAGGGGACTGCTAGGAAGATGGACGAATGCTCTGCTGCAAGAGCCCTGCTCATAAAACTCTGTTAAGTGGATTACATATGAGACCATTCCCAGATGTGGGTCATATTCCATTAGAAGCAGGGTTCATGCCAAATGGCGTCAGCGGTGCCCGGATGGCAGCACTAATTGAAGCTTCCCTGCCACTTACCATCTCTGCTTGTGATCTAACTGCCTTGCTGTAATCCACAGGATTTCCCACCCCACTCCACATCACACTCTGGCAGGCTCATCAGTCATCCTGGCAAATTCCCTATGTGAGATAATCAAGGTCAGCGTTAGGTTGGTAGGAGACGTTGCAGGCTGACCCTTCCCTCCTTGCAAAGGTCCGGTGCTTTAGAACTGGTTATCATTAATTCTGAAAAGATGGCCTGGTTGTGCAGGGTGGTGGAGGAGGAACAGAATTAATGAGAAGAGGGAGAAGATGCAGTGGAAGGAAGGCTGCAGTAGAGAATATTTAGGCTGAGTGGGAGGTTGGGATGCAATCAGCTGGTATCATGAATACCAAATTTATCCCTTTAATAAGTCCAAGGCTTTCTGATTTTCAGAAATATGTGCTTTAAGTGTGAGTGATTGTGGTACGGAGAGAGTTAATTAATTTTGCCAAGGATGAATATATGTGCCAGTATTTTGTGTATTTATGGGTGTTACAGATGTAACACATGCTTAACACAGTCTGGGATCTGAACATTTATTTTTTATTTATTTATTTCAATTTCTTACTCCACCAAAGGCAGCTCAGAGCGGTTTACAATATTAAAATACAAAATATACACATAAAACATAAATACAAAAACATAAAACACCCCCCAATTCCACACCCCCACACCCACCTCACCCTTATCCCCCACACCTCCCCACCTACCCTAGCCCCCACTGCCAAACGCCCAAACAAACCTCCTCAGTAAAGCAGTTCCACAGCTGCGAAGTGGAGGCCAAGAATGCCCTCCTCGTTGTAGGGACCAGGTTAAAAACTGGTACCTCCAGACAAGCATCCCCAGCTGACCACAGAGGTCATGATGGGACATGATAGGCAAGGTGATCTTCCTGATAAGTTGGTCCCAAGCTGTTTAGGACTTTAAAGGTCAAAACCAGCACCTTGAATTGTGCCCAGAAGACTATTGTCTTCTGGGCACAACCAGCGCAGATTTCGGAGCACTGGTGTTATGTGATCATCCCGGCGACCCATCCCCATAAGGAGACAGGCTGCTGCATTCTGCACCAGTTGCAGCTTCCAAACAGTTTTCAAGGGCAGCCTCGCATACAGCGCATTGCAGTAGTCTAGCCTTGAGGTAATGAAGGCATGAGTGATGGTTTCCAAATCTGAAACAGAAAGAGAAGGCTGCAGCTTTCTCACCAGATGGAGTTGGTGAAAAGCACTCCTGGTCACTGCTAACACCTGAGATTTCAGGCACAGCAACAGATCGAGGAGCACTACAAGGCTGTGAACCTGAGTGACCTGGGGGTGGGGGCAGACCTCATCAATAACTGAGGTCCCAATCCCCTCCAAGTCACAAGGCCGGCCAACCATCATCATCTCAGTCTTGTCAGGATTCAACCTCAGTCAACTTACACTCATCCAATCCCCCACAGCAGCCAGGCAACGGGTAAGCACGGAGACTGCAGGACCTGGGTTGGATAAAAAGGAGAGGTAGAGCAGGATGTCATTAGCATACTGATGGCCCCTCACTCCAAACCTCCAAATGATCTTGCCCAGCAGCTTCATATACACGTTGAACAAAAG
>QEPC01005447.1:4578635-4590050 GCA_003113815.1 Sphenodon punctatus
TCTAATGTAAGGCACCTCTAGTTCATACAAGGGTTGCTGTTTTGAGATGTCCGCACACAATATTTGGCCTCTAGCCTAGCATGATCTGTTTGCATGCTACAAGGAGCAGGAGCACGTGCATATTGTTAGTTACCATATCCTCCCCATTCTCTTGCAGTTTGGGTAATTGGAGAGTCTGACTCCTCACCCACTTTCTGGAAAGTGACATTACTAGGCTAGTTTGAAGCAGAGTAAAAACATGAACATTGCTTTCCCATCATTCATGCTGGGCCCCATCTCCGTCCCTGAGTATTTTCACTTTAGGGAGTTATTAAGGATGGACTTCAGTATGTAGTTTTGTTTAATTTTTGTTTACTTTAGTATTTGTTCTGTTTCATTTCTGATTCGTTTTCCATTAAAGTCAATGGGAGCCTTTTCCCACTGAAGTCAACGCGAGCATTTTCCTGTAGAAGCCAATGGAAAAAGATCCATGGGGTTTCTAAAACCAGTAAAGTATCTACTAAAATCAAGTGAGTATGTGTCTGCCACTGTTTTTTGGGGGTGTTTTTTGGAGGGGGGGACACACTGGGACTGGAGGGAGCAAATGTCAGGGGCTGGAGACTTTTAGTGGCTGTGGGCGCTCTGGAGGTGGCTGTGGGGTGGGGACTTGTGGTTCTGGGCTGTGTTGCTGTGGGGTCAAAAGGGGCTGGCTGTGCCTAGGTGAGGGGCAAGGGTTAAGGAGGGGCTGGCACTAGGGCAGGGATGGGGAACCTTTTTCCTCCAGTGGGCCACTTTGAAAGCTTGCACAAGCTCCAAGGGCCACACAGAAGTTGGGGTAGGGGTGCTTAAGGAACGCACTCAAGGAAAGGAGGGCCAAAATCATGGATCTGTGCCATGGAACTGTCCTCTATCCTTGTTTGCATGACCTCATATCTGCTCCCTTCCCTTGAGATCAGTTTTTCAATAACTGGAGGCAAGAACTAGATCCAAGGGCCAGATCCAGGAAGTGGAAAGGGGCCACATAAAAACTTGCTGCGGGCTGCATTTGGCCCCCGGGCCTGAAGTTCCCCATCCCTGCACTAGGGGGTTGGAGGTGGCACTGAGTTTTGGGGGAAATGATGGGGGCTGGGGGCTTTTAGTGAGTGAGGGTGCTTTGTTTCTGCATGGCAATTAGCTCTTTAACCCCCTCTGCTTTCCTCCCCCAGCCCCACTGCGCTGTCGCCTTGTCTTACTGTACTCCATCCTAAGATCAACTTTGCTTTCTGCTTGTTCCCAGCCGCTCTCTTCAACTGCAGCTGGGGACAAGCAGAATGCAAGCGAGCATTGCAAGTTGATCTCAGGATGCAGCACAGGTGAGATGAGGCAGGTGCAGGGTGGTTGGTGGGCCTGAGACTGGACAGGGAGGGCCCACAGTAACCCAGGTTGGACAGTAGAACTGGGAGACAGAGCAGAAAGGGAGAACAGTGCTGCCAGAGCCCAGGTGAAATTGACCAGGATGCAATTAACACGTGGGGAAAGATGCAGAGCAGTAGAGAGCAAACCAGACAGAGTCCAGCAGATGGCAAATGGCAAAGACACCTTTTTCAGATAAATACTAAATGGAATTTTAGTATCTGCTGCTTGCTTTAGTACTATTAGTATTAATACTAAAGTGTCCGCTTTAGTGCATTTTAGTATTAATACTAAATTAGTATTCTTCCCACCCTAGGAGGGCTATAACCCTCCTTACTGTAGTATCTGAGCACCTCACAGATAGACTGGACTGCACCCGACCAAGTGGCAGGGGATGTAGCTGCACCAGGGATTGTGGCCCCCCCAGAGTCATGGGCATCAGTGTAGCTAGTAGCTACACCCCCTGTCCCCTTGAAAATACACTTATGCCCTTGAAAATAGCTATTTATCTTCACCCTCTGTCAGGTAGGGAAGTACAGCTGTCCCCACTTTACTGATATGGCATTGTGGCCAACTTCCTTGCCTGTAGCCAAATAGGAAGCAGTGTGAACTTTGGCAAGTCCTGGTGCAGAGAAGATTCTAACTTGCATCCTACTGAGAAATCCTATCTATCCTCTCTGAAAGTCTCTTTTATCCCTACTCTGTGTGCTAGATTATGGTCTTGCTGCAAACCAGGACTTAACAATGACCCTTTCCTTCTTCCTACCCTAAACCTCTCCCAGATGGTAAACCTGTTCCTAGCCCTCTCTCAGATCAAGTCTCATTCTGCCCCAGTCTTGTGCTCAAGCCTTTGATTTCCACTTTCTGGTAGGTGTCTGTAACAATCTGGCCCTGTTCCCCTGAGTAGCAGCAGAAACATGCCATAAAAACACAGTCCCAGGCTGCAGGCAGCTCTCCTTAGTCAGTTCACTTTCATTGACACATTGGATGTTTTCAGACAGATGGGCTGCCCCAGTGCTGGCAGTGCCTGCCTGCTTCACCCCTGGAGGGCCCATCTGCCAGATGTGCCTGTGGAGCAGGCACGGCCCTGCTGCTGGTGCTCCAGAATATCCCGGAGCACCACTGGTGGAGTGGGCCAGCCAAACCTGGGGCACTGGCCCGAAGCAGAGCAGCTGTCTATCTGAAACGTGGACCCATGCTGCTGCTGCTCTACTTCCAGCCAGCTGTTGCCCTGAGCAACACCACAGAGTTGCAGGCACCTGTAAATCTATTGGGGGGGGGGGAGCACTCTGTTAGCAGGCCGGGAAACCTGATCCTGACCCAGGTGGGGCTGGGAGTGGGTGGACACAGAAGTATACCCCTGGTGTAGCTCCAGGAGTGGGCAGCCCCACATCCATCTGAAAACATTATGACAGCCTATAGAGCATCCATACCTTGTGGACTCATGTGAGACCCTACATTAGACCCTCAGCAGTGGATCTGATCAGCACCCTACAGAGCTAGGGCATACCCCCAACTCTGCTCTGAGAGAGAGACAGGTACCAATTGCCAGAGCTCCAAAAGCTTAGGACTCTTATAGCCCCTGAAGGGAATGGGGCCCAGGTGACAGCCAGGATAACAGGCAGCCAGTCCATGCTCGCCTCATCACAGTGTTAAAAGAGCACTATTGGCATTGCTCCTCCCTAGTAGACCTGTTCTGAAGCTTAACGGTTTGATCTTTAATGAGACATCACGTATTCTCATGAACCTCTCATCTAGGATTATAGTCGGGAATGGTACCCAACAGACACTATCTTTCCTACCTGCTCTTCGAATGACCTCCTGCCTCCCCCCTATGATCTCCAGAACCCACACTTGGTTCAGTCTTAATGCAGAGAGATGTGGATATTGCTGCTGCTTGATAGCACTCAGCAAATGTCTCCATGCCATTAGTTAATTATAAGACCTGATGCAATCTAAGAGATATGGATATTAGGCAGAACCATTTAAGGACTGCCTCAGCCAAGGAATGGCAGGCACTAGAGCCGACAGCTGTGTGAGAACCCCTCATTCTATTTCCTGTGCTTCAGAGATACTCGGATTGTACTAAACAAATGCAAAGCCGCCCACCTACCACTCATGTATATGGTATTTAAGGCACTTCATAAATATGTATTTATAGAACATTAAGGCTCTGATTTAAACAAATATAAAATCTACAGGAAATTCAAGCTGTGGTAAGAGGGTCAGTTCTTTAAGACAAGCATGTCAGAACACATATCAGACTGGTGCTGAAGTTGCTAGTCCTGGTCATATAGATTGCTACCATTGTGGAGATGACTTCCATTTCCAGTTGGTCAGGAGACTGTGCCCTTCCCCTCTCAGTTCACAATGCAGGTTAAATTAGGGATGAGTTCCTAGTGTGGATAAAGCCTCAGATGCAATGATCCACATTCTTGTGACCTCAAGGACTGATTACTGCAAGCTGCCCCTAGGAATGCATCAGATTTAAAAAGAGACTATTTGGAAGTCTACAAAGAAACTGGACTGTAGAACTAGCACATTAGTAAATGCGGATGTATTGGTCATTGGCAGAAAACAATTAGCATTGTTGGAAATAAGAAACAGAGTGAAAAACTTACAGATTGCCTGTGATACAAAGCNAGCTCTTTAACCCCCTCTGCTTTCCTCCCCCAGCCCCACTGCGCTGTCGCCTTGTCTTACTGTACTCCATCCTAAGATCAACTTTGCTTTCTGCTTGTTCCCAGCCGCTCTCTTCAACTGCAGCTGGGGACAAGCAGAATGCAAGCGAGCATTGCAAGTTGATCTCAGGATGCAGCACAGGTGAGATGAGGCAGGTGCAGGGTGGTTGGTGGGCCTGAGACTGGACAGGGAGGGCCCACAGTAACCCAGGTTGGACAGTAGAACTGGGAGACAGAGCAGAAAGGGAGAACAGTGCTGCCAGAGCCCAGGTGAAATTGACCAGGATGCAATTAACATGTGAGGAAAGATGCAGAGCAGTAGAGAGCAAACCAGACAGAGTCCAGCAGATGGCAAATGGCAAAGACACCTTTTTCAGATAAATACTAAATGGAATTTTAGTATCTGCTGCTTGCTTTAGTACTATTAGTATTAATACTAAAGTGTCTGCTTTAGTGCATTTTAGTATTAATACTAAATTAGTATTCTTCCCACCCTAGGAGGGCTATAACCCTCCTTACTGTAGTATCTGAGCACCTCACAGATAGACTGGACTGCACCCGACCAAGTGGCAGGGGATGTAGCTGCACCAGGGATTGTGGCCCCCCCAGAGTCATGGGCATCAGTGTAGCTAGTAGCTACACCCCCTGTCCCCTTGAAAATACACTTATGCCCTTGAAAATAGCTATTTATCTTCACCCTCTGTCAGGTAGGGAAGTACAGCTGTCCCCACTTTACTGATATGGCATTGTGGCCAACTTCCTTGCCTGTAGCCAAATAGGAAGCAGTGTGAACTTTGGCAAGTCCTGGTGCAGAGAAGATTCTAACTTGCATCCTACTGAGAAATCCTATCTATCCTCTCTGAAAGTCTCTTTTATCCCTACTCTGTGTGCTAGATTATGGTCTTGCTGCAAACCAGGACTTAACAATGACCCTTTCCTTCTTCCTACCCTAAACCTCTCCCAGATGGTAAACCTGTTCCTAGCCCTCTCTCAGATCAAGTCTCATTCTGCCCCAGTCTTGTGCTCAAGCCTTTGATTTCCACTTTCTGGTAGGTGTCTGTAACAATCTGGCCCTGTTCCCCTGAGTAGCAGCAGAAACATGCCATAAAAACACAGTCCCAGGCTGCAGGCAGCTCTCCTTAGTCAGTTCACTTTCATTGACACATTGGATGTTTTCAGACAGATGGGCTGCCCCAGTGCTGGCAGTGCCTGCCTGCTTCACCCCTGGAGGGCCCATCTGCCAGATGTGCCTGTGGAGCAGGCACGGCCCTGCTGCTGGTGCTCCAGAATATCCCAGAGCACCACTGGTGGAGTGGGCCAGCCAAACCTGGGGCACTGGCCCGAAGCAGAGCAGCTGTCTATCTGAAACGTGGACCCATGCTGCTGCTGCTCTACTTCCAGCCAGCTGTTGCCCTGAGCAACACCACAGAGTTGCAGGCACCTGTAAATCTATTGGGGGGGGGGGAGCACTCTGTTAGCAGGCCGGGAAACCTGATCCTGACCCAGGTGGGGCTGGGAGTGGGTGGACACAGAAGTATACCCCTGGTGTAGCTCCAGGAGTGGGCAGCCCCACATCCATCTGAAAACATTATGACAGCCTATAGAGCATCCATACCTTGTGGACTCATGTGAGACCCTACATTAGACCCTCAGCAGTGGATCTGATCAGCACCCTACAGAGCTAGGGCATACCCCCAACTCTGCTCTGAGAGAGAGACAGGTACCAATTGCCAGAGCTCCAAAAGCTTAGGACTCTTATAGCCCCTGAAGGGAATGGGGCCCAGGTGACAGCCAGGATAACAGGCAGCCAGTCCATGCTCGCCTCATCACAGTGTTAAAAGAGCACTATTGGCATTGCTCCTCCCTAGTAGACCTGTTCTGAAGCTTAACGGTTTGATCTTTAATGAGACATCACATATTCTCATGAACCTCTCATCTAGGATTATAGTCGGGAATGGTACCCAACAGACACTATCTTTCCTACCTGCTCCCTTGGTGTACCCATCTTCTTCCAGCTCTTTGAATGACCTCCTGCCTCCCCCCTATGATCTCCAGAACCCACACTTTGTTCAGTCTTAATGCAGAGAGATGTGGATATTGCTGCTGCTTGCTAGCACTCAGCAAATGTCTCCATGCCATTAGTTAATTATAAGACCTGATGCAATCTAAGAGATATGGATATTAGGCAGAACCATTTAAGGACTGCCTCAGCCAAGGAATGGCAGGCACTAGAGCTGACAGCTGTGTGAGAACCCCTCATTCTATTTCCTGTGCTTCAGAGATACTCGGATTGTACTAAACAAATGCAAAGCCGCCCACCTACCACTCATGTATATGGTATTTAAGGCACTTCATAAATATGTATTTATAGAACATTAAGGCTCTGATTTAAACAAATATAAAATCTACAGGAAATTCAAGCTGTGGTAAGAGGGTCAGTTCTTTAAGACAAGCATGTCAGAACACATATCAGACTGGTGCTGAAGTTGCTAGTCCTGGTCATATAGATTGCTACCATTGTGGAGATGACTTCCATTTCCAGTTGGTCAGGAGACTGTGCCCTTCCCCTCTCAGTTCACAATGCAGGTTAAATTAGGGATGAGTTCCTAGTGTGGATAAAGCCTCAGATGCAATGATCCACATTCTTGTGACCTCAAGGACTGATTACTGCAAGCTGCCCCTAGGAATGCATCAGATTTAAAAAGAGACTATTTGGAAGTCTACAAAGAAACTGGACTGTAGAACTAGCACATTAGTAAATGCGGATGTATTGGTCATTGGCAGAAAACAATTAGCATTGTTGGAAATAAGAAACAGAGTGAAAAACTTACAGATTGCCTGTGATACAAAGCAAACATAGAAGTTTATGGTTCAGCAAATAACATTCAAGTTTAGGGTTCTTTTGCACTACACAATTCAGTTTAGCAAGCCAGGTTTTTTGGATATCACTTCTCATTACATTTTGTGTGTTGTGTTGTTCTCATACTGATATTGGCCACAATCCCAAACCCCTCCCTGTGGGCCCCACATTAATTCCATGTGGCACAATGCATTTCCAATGGACATGTGTCTGTTGACATAGTTGACAAAGATGTTTCCCAACCAGCGTATGACATATCTACAAAGCAATGCAAACCAGGATGTTCCCTATGGGTGTTACCTATGTTTGGGGTTTATAAATTAATTTAAGCTTGATGTGCATGCAGATTGTGTTTTTTTCCATCCGATGTTAACCCTGGGAACTCCTTGCTGCTGGGTTATGCCAGCGTTTTGTCAGTTTTGCCACTATTATGCCAGTGTTTGGGGTGTTTCCCTGTGTTTTGGGTTTATAAATTATTTATTTTAAGTTTGATGTGCATGTAGACTGTTTTCTTCCATTCAATGTTAATCCTGGGAACTCCTTGCTGCTGGGTTATGCCGGTATTTTGCCAGTGTTATGCCAGTGTTTTGAGTGTTTCCCTGTGTTTTGGGTTTATAGATTATTTATTTTAAGCTTGATGTGCATGTAGACTGTGTTTTCTTCCATCCGATGTTAACCCTAGGAACTCCTTGCTGCTGGGATATGCCATGCCACTGGCCTACCGTCCCCCTGGCTCCGCCCCTAGGCCCGCCGGCCTGACCTTACTGCCCCAGTGCCCCTCCAACATCAAAACCCACCAGCCGCCCCTGAGTTTATTACTTTCACTTTTGTCCTTTTTAATACTTAGAATAATTTTAAGTTTTAACTTTCATTATAACTATGTGACATGTACCTTTAAAGTACTTTTATAAGCCACCTATCAAGGTATTACTTTGCTTGGGAGTCTTGTCCCATAGGAAATGCTTTTATGTTTTCATAAATATTTTCAATTATATTTTTATTACTAATTATGTATCTCTCTTCCTTTATTAAGTCATTTCAGTCTCTCTGGGTATTTCCATAATTTGGCTGTTTGTCCAGGTTTTGAACCTGCGTGATTATCAATTAGGAAAAAGATCCAATGAATTAATAACTAAAATCAATATTAAACTAAAACCTGGCAACAATTGATCCTTTGCAGGCACCTTGCCTGCAGAGGCGAGTTGTCGCGCCCCTCTCCCAGCAGGAAAGGGGGGCACGACAGGGATGGTGGTAGGGAGAGGGGAGTTTAAGCGGAGGGCTGTGGCATCCCCTCTACGCTTGCGGTGGCCGGATGTGTGCACCCCCTCCTTGCAGGAGTATCTGACCCTGCAGCAGGGGAGGGGGTGGTGTGGTAAAGCCCGCATGGCGGGAACGCGATAGCTGAACCGGCGTGGGTTGCTAGGCAACCCTCGCCGCGAGGAGCGCTAAGCAGGCGCCTGATTGGTTGCCGCCCGAAACGGGCGCTGAAGAAAAGCAAAGCCGGCCGCGTGTCTCCTTAGAGTGGAGGCAGCGGCGAGACAGGCAGCACCCTCCCACCCGCCCATGCAACACTGTGGCTGAGCGGTCGCTTAGTAGGGCCAGGAAGGAATTTTGGGCGAACAACTTATTTGGCCCATTGTTTTTGTTGTTCGTTTTTTCGCCTTCCTCATAGTGTTTGGGGTACATTTGGCTGATTGCATTACCCATATAAGAGAGTTAATTGCTGCCCAATTGATTTGTCGCACTCTGCAGGGGTCCAGCACCAAAGTTAGGTAGGGTAAATATTTGATTGGGCATCTCCATAAGAGATGAGGGGAGCCCAGCCGCAATAGCAGGGTAGGGCAAGCGGCGGAGTCAACCCCTTGGGAGAAGTGACCGCGAAGGCCGTAGGGACATGTACTGTTCCCGGCTTGAGGGCACTATCCTCCTTCCTGGGCCCACATGGGTTCTTGTCCCCTTTCCATGAATTTTGTAGCGGGAAGGGGAGACGTTTAAGGTTAAGAGGGATTGGCACCCAATGGGATATTGGGCCAATCCTTGAGTTAGAGTTTATGTTAATTATGGGTGCTGGACCCAATTCAACGTAGCGAATTGCCCCCACCATTACGATTCGGATATCAGAATTTGTTCAATCTGAAATAAAGAGTGCGGCCATTTTTAAACCCACTTATGGTGTCGTGTCTTCCTTGGGGGGTGCGTCGACAAAGTACACTACCCCTGACCCCCCGCTAGGCCTACCTCCCACCCCCCCGCTTGCCCACCCTTCAAATTCCAAGCATTCTCCAAGGGTCCGAGAACCAGTCCAAAAAACACTCGGGACTAGTCCAAGGACCCTCAGAAATACATTTTTAAAAAAAATAAATTACTCAACACAGCACTAGTTGTAACCCAATCTGAGCGCTGAGGGAATAGGCAGGATACAAGTGTGAATAAATTTTAAAAATCTTATCTTCTCCAAGATTAAATGAAAACAGGCCCTACTAGGAGTTAAATTTGGTTTGGTAACAGGAGATCAAAGCCATAAATCTATAGTGGAGTTGGCTGATAGTGGGCAAGGTCAGAGTTCATATTCATACTGGCGCGAGGGTGACCCTAGTGGACCCTGGCCAAAAAAAGGGGAGTAGTGGATCTGTGGACCTTGAGGTGAGATGGTGTCGTCACACTGTAAATAAAGGACCCTGGTGAATAAAACATGTGAAGCGTGAACCGTTGGATTCTGGTCTGGAATTTGCAAAGTCTTTGGCCACATGGATACAGAGCTGTTCTCTTGCTAAAGGTGCCAGTCAGTTTTTGTAATTCAGTTTCAGAATTTGGAGATAATTATGAAATATGATAGCCTGCAGTTGATCTTTGTTATCAATACAAATATGAGAGAGGACTCTATTTCCTGTGCTCTTCCCCACAGTCTTTTCTTCCTGAAGAAATTAAATTTTAAAAACTCTATTGATATAAGGCTGCAGAGACCCTAACCCTAATTTTAAAAAAGAAAATTCATAAATGAGGGTTCGTACAGCAGCATTAAACACAGACATCTGGCACATCCCATATCTTCTGGACATGTAACAGCATAACTAAACTGAGTAGGAACCCATGTTTACTGCGTTTTCCCATTGCTGCCCATGGGGAAAATGCAGTGAGTCCTTGACTCAACCAACACACACTTAATAAGGAGAGCAGACTACATAGCTCAAATTCTGCTCTAGGTTAGACCCTGCAGCCTCATTAAAATCAACAGCAGTGTACAAATGTAAGTGTGTGTGAAATTGGATCTGCTCTGTGCAGTGGAGCTGGGATAACTTTGCTAGAGGAGCCTTACCCTTTGTATTGCCTGACGTTTTAAATTGGATGTCCCTAATAGTGAATTAGTGTAGCTTGTGGCATTGTTTTTTTGTTTGTGTTTGTGTTGCTATTGCAACTAACACAGTTGCTATTATAAAACCCAAGGCATTTCTCACAAGCTCCTACCATTTGGGCTAAACAAAACAAAACAAAAGAAAAACATGTCTTACAGGCTCTTTTGCATATTGCAACACATGCAATTCCATCCTACCCACTCTCACTCATGGGGGAAATCCCCTTCCCCATCTCTACCTAAACATCTCTCTGTGTTAGGGCTCGGTACCTTCGGCTCCGACGTCGGCGGGGCCAGGGCCAACCCCAGGCGGGGAGGCAGAAGCGGGTAAAGGGGTCTATTGCCGAAAGGGCGAACCCCGCTATATCCGCCCCAAAAACACCCCCGCTTATGACAGGGAAGAGCGGCGGCTTGGATTCCCGGGGCGCCGCTCGAGCTAGGAGGGCGGGGCTAGGACAGCCCGTGCGTCGTTCCGCACGTCTCCAGGCGCAAAAGGGGGTGGAGCTACACCCTTAAAACCAGAGGACAGGGAAGGCAATGTTGCTGGAGATCAGAGCACTGTGAGACCGGCCGTGAAGCTGAGCAGAACTAGATACGTGACTGTGAGAATTGTGTGAAGTGATTGAGAGTGTGAATCTGAGAGTGAGTGAAGGTGCTGGGTGGGGCGGTGGCAGTGGGTGTGAGCCGGGTTCAGGGTTTGGCAAGTAAGAGGTAGGATTAGTCACTAAAGGTAGGTGTGTGTGGTGAAGGGATACGTGCGGGCACACCCTTCCCTTCAAGTAGAAACTGTCCTTTCGTATATTGTGTTGTGTTCCTGACCCCTTCATTCCCTGGTCTGGGACCTTTCCCGGTGCCCTTCACTTCCCACCACCCGTCTTGTCACCCTTACACAGATTAGAGTGTGAATAATTGTGGTACATAGGGAATTAGGCTGCCATAATAGGGCAGGTTGTGCACTGTGGCTACTCTCCCCCCAATGATGATCTTGCCTCTTCTCTAACTTAGAGAACTAGGGCTCTATAAGAACCTGAGGGGTTGTTTTTCCTGCGTGGTGCACTCCTCCCTCTTGGCAAACTTAGGTTATTGGTGTTCCTGTGGGTTGGGGTTTTTGAGTCCTTCCCCCCTCTCCTTCCTTACGAAGGTCCCCTTTC
>QEPC01005447.1:4626906-4639528 GCA_003113815.1 Sphenodon punctatus
AGAGGGGAGAAGGAGGGAGAGGGAAGGTGAGAGATTAGGGCAGGCATGATGGTGGGGAGGATAAGTAATAGAGAAGAGAGAGAGAAGAACGAAGTGGAGAGTGGCTGGCCTACTGGCCACCGAGGAGCCACCAGGTGGTAGAAGTACCCTTAAGCTTACCCTTAGCTGTTGTTGTTGTTGTTGTAGTATTCTGCTGGTGAGTGATCTTATGGCACGTGCCTTTTGGGTCGCTGGAACTCGGGCAGCAGAAAAGCCAAGCTCCAGGAGGGTCGTGGTGTCCTCAGGTGTTGACAGCCAAGGCAACTGGGAGAGTATGCAGAAGAACTGCAACCTCACCAGTTCCTGGCTTGCTGGTCACTGGAACTCGGGTGGCAAAAAAGCCAAGCTCCAGGAGGGTTGCAGCGTCTTCAGGTGTTGACAGCCGAGGCAGCTGGCAGAGTATGCAGAGGAACTGCAACTTCACCAGTTCCTGGCTCGCTGCTCACTGGAACTCGGGCGGCAGAAAAGCCAAGCTCCAGGAGGGTCGTGGCATCCTCCAGTGTTGACAGCCGAGGCAGCTGGGAGAGTATGCAGATGAACTGCAACCTCACCAGTTCCTGGCAGCCATGACAAGATACTGCAAATACATTTGTTTCAGATGGGCTGCCTGAAGATATTGTTTCAGGCAATACCCTTTCATGTATTTGAGGAACTTCAGACATATCTCCAAAGGAATTCAGTAAAGGACCCTTGATCTGCTCTGTAGCAGGGGGTCTTCCCAGGGCCCCGAAGGGGTGCTGGGTTGTTGCTAAAGAAATTAGCCAACCCCGCAGTCATGCCCATTCAGCCCTCAACCTGGCTGTATCCCCCAAGTAGGGGGTGCACTCTGTGGAGTGTAGGGGCCCCACCCTTGCCCTCCTACTGCCCCTCACAGCCAAGGCCTACACCACCATATGTGCACACAGTCTCTATATGTAGGGTTTGACCCAAAAGCCCTCTTAGTTCTCCATCTTAGCCCTTCATCTAGGCATGGGTCTGCTGCTCTAAGCAGACCCTTCACAAAGGTTACTTTCCTGGAGCAGGGAGCTCACAACCCTAGCTCCTACTCTGCCCCCATCTCATCTGAGCTCAGGCCCTTTATAGGTCCTGAGCATGCTCAGTTCTCCACGTCCCTACTGAGCATGTCTCTGTACTTGGAGCTCAGAGAGGGTTAGCAAGCCCTACTGAGCATGCCCAAGCACGTAGAGCTCTGAACAGCCCTGAAGCCTTTACTGAGCATGCTCCCTGGCTATAGTCTGGCTACAGGGCTAGTAGCCGAACCAAGCTGCCTTCGCCAGGGGGCTGGTTTCCCCAGACCCACACATATGCACAGTCTCTAGGGCTGGCCCACTCAGCCCCTCTTAAAGGGGCCAGAGCCCCAGAGAACTGTGCCCTGCTACATGCTCCTTTCACTCGATATCCATGGGATTAGCAAGGCACTACTTTGTACAGATACTTTTTAAAAAACCTTAGAGAAAAATAAAAGTAGAACCTTGTATTACAAATTTACAGTTTTACAGTTATCACATAGGCCTACACCACAGTTCACTTACACAAGAAAAAGGCAGGGTTTTTTTTCTTTCTTTCCCTAAAACAGAAAGTTGGGTATGAGGAGAAAATTGGGAGGAAAGGTGTGATCAGAAACGTCTACGGACCAATTACATACAGCACCTGGCAGTAGTGGATGGACAGACTAGGCTCAGGAGAGGTTGCTTGCTTGGAGAGGGGGAATGGTTTCTGGCTCAGAGGGGAGAGACACTAGCTTGTGGGAGGTGGGATCCATAGTTGGGCATAAGACTTGCTCTGAAGGAGGTTGCTGGCTTGGGGAAGGGGGAATGAAGCTGCCAAAAACTCACCATTTCTCCTTGGTTGGGCTGGGCTCAATCTGGCTGCAGTGCTGGAGACTGCCGTTCTGAGACTGGTGGCAACTGCAGGTGAGGAGGGCTCATTACAGGCTCCCCCAAGCAGGCGACCTCAGATACCACCATTTTGGATTTACTCAGAACCTGAATACACAGCCTTAGTATTTGTGTTTCAAACATGGAAGCCAAAAGGGGCTTTGTGTTTATTGTGTTTTATTAAAACCTGGCTGTGCAGCCCTACTCATTTCTATTGATTCTTCTCTATATTCCCATTTCCCTTCCTGTTTTTGGACACGGTCATACTCTCCAAGTTGCCATGGTAATACCTGCTACTTCCTTTTACAAATAAGCTTCTACAAATAAGCTTAGAATCAGAATGGGGAATTAGAACTAACAACTCCAGTGGGGTAAACCAAATCTTAGTTACTCAGTCACATCTGGGTAACTTACTGGAGACGTGGGTAAACTCTCTAGTGGCTGAATTAAAAGAGCCTGGCAGTGTTCACATAGGCAAGTCATAAAGTACTGAGCCACAGTTCCAAAGGGCCAGAGCTTCAGCCTGGATTATACAAGGGGATGTTTTTTGTGCATGTGATCAATTGTGTTTTTCAAGTCAGGAAATAGCCTTCAACACAAATCTGTAATTCAAATGTGGGCAGAAGCCAAAGACCTTAAAGGGCAATGCCACAGTTGCGGGAGAAGAGGTGGTGTGGCTGTGCTGGCATTTGCTGAGTGGGGGCATATTTGTAAGGACAGAGTGTCTGCACTGGGGGATTTTGTAGGGTAGTGTGACTGAAGGGGGTGTTGGAGACTTGGGAGTAGTGTGGCTGTGCTTTGGGGGAACAGGACCTCATCATCCACCTTACTAAAGTTGCTCCCGTATTTCACATACAAAATGTTACAGAAGGAGACATTCTGCTCTTTTGCTCTCCTGGAGACTTTATTTTCTTTCTCTCTCTCATCTAAGTGGAATTATATGATTTGTACTTTGTTTACAGAAAAATACTGCATTGTGGGATTTCTTTTTTCTATTGAAAAACCCAGAAAAATTCCATTACAAAAATGTAAGCAAGAGAATGTTACGACTGAATAACTAAGCCCCCTAAGTCAGAAAATGCCAATGCTCAGCTTGCCCATGTATGTATTTTAGCCAGAGATATACAGAAAGTCTTGATTAAACTGGATGTGGAAGGAGAGAAATGTTAATGAATCTATTTTCTATTTCTAATCTGTTCCAATTGTGAGATGCTTTTATTACATGACTACCCACCCTGCTTCTCAAGTACTCAATATAATAGCAAACATCTTTTTTCTGCTCTTTTAGACACTAAATATATTTGTAGTAGAAAAATACTACTATGTGTATGCCAGCAAAATGCATCCATGAAATCCATTTACATGAGAAGTGTATGTTAATCAGTATTATATTGTATAAGAGAAGTTTAATTATATCATGATAGAGTACTATTTGAAATTTGTTGGCATATTCAGTTGATCTAATTTCACAGCTAATTCGGCTTCATAGTTAAACGCCTCTTCCCCTGACTTGTACTAAAGAAATATTACCTCATACCTTGTATGTAATAGCTAAATTAACTTTATATTTAACCAGCTCATCCCCAGAATAGCACCTCAGGAAGGATGGGCTATTTGTAGAAACCAATGCCTTTGTTCTTCAAGCTGTTAGCAGCGCCGCCAACTCTGATAGACTTGACAAGCATTGTGGGTGCTCACCACATCTAAAATACTGAATAAAATGGAGTGCTGACTGCAATACTGATACCTCAAAGAGATGAGAACTTGTCATGTTTAAAGTCTACCATCTGACATCTGACCCAGTTGCATTACTACAGGGTGTGGAATTTTCAGGCACCTGGGCATTGGTGCCCAGAAAACTGAGGCTGACAACCGATTCAAGGGTAGTGGGACAGGAAAGGAGCAGATTCCTGCTATTCGCCCCCCGTCTGGTCCCAGCGAGGGTCCTGGGAAGTAAGCCTTGACAGGGAGGGAGACTCAGCAAGTGACTGCAGCCGCTTCTGCACGCGGCAAGGCATAGCTATAATAGGGGCCACAGGTGCATCTGCACCTCGGCCCACAACCTTAGGAAGACCCAGATGCAAAGCAGCTGCATCTACTGTGCCTGTGTCTTGTCCTGCTGTGCCACTGTGACTGGCTGCCCCATCCCTGCTGCTTTATCTGTGCTGCCTGCGAGTGCTTCCCTGCAGCACTCAATACAGTAAAGAGGGAGGAAGGAGGGAGTGGAGAAAGAGGGTGGGGCCAGTCTAGAAGCCTAGGCTACATCTCCCAGACTTCCCATCTTGATGCAGCCCCGTCCCACCCCCTGGTTGTGCTATGCAACCAGCTTCATGTGCCCAAGAGTTTCCCCTGACTGTGCCTGCATACAGCCCCACTTTCCTGCCTGGATGCCAGCCTACCCACCCACCCACCCGCCCAATCTTGTTGCCCATCACTTGCATGCCTCCCCCTTGCTTACCCTGCCAGTTAGTCCTCTATTGATCTGCCCCACTGCCTTCTCCAGCTAGGGACACCTCCCTGGCTACCACTGGTCTCTGCAGCTGCTCACCGACTTGATTAAGTGGACTTGGGGGGCCCTGGCCAACTGGTGGGGTGGGGAGAGAGTCTTAATGGGGGCCCTGGCCAGCTGGGGGGAGGAAAAAGAGGGGGGCTTAATTTATTTATATTTATTTATTTATTTCACAGCTTATATCCCGCCCTCCTGCCTAATGGCAGCTCGTGGTGGCGTACAATAAATAAACAGAATATAAAATACAGTATAAAACACAATATAAAAACCATTAAAAATTTTAAAATCAAACCGATGTGGCCCAAGTAACCCTACCCCCACCAAGAAAAAAAAATCTACCCACTACCCGTCCCCTTCACCGAACACCTGGTGAAACAGCCAGGTCTTACATTTTCTACAGAAAGGGGGGTGGGGATCCAGAGAGAGGTGAACCTCCACCGGTAGGGATTTCCACAGCCAAGGCAAGGCCACCGAAAACACCCTCTCAAATGTCGCCCCCTGGGTTACCCGAGGGACCTCCAAGCGAGCATCCCCCGTTGACCTCAGGGTCCGATTCAGGATACGACGGATGAGGCGGTCCTGCAGCTATGTGGGGCCCAAGCTGCATAGGGCTTTAAAGGTAATAACCAACACCTTGAATTGGGCCCAGAAGACTATAGGCAGCCAATGCAGTGAACGGAGCACCGGTGTTATGTGCTCATGGCGACCCGTCCCCATCAGGAGGTGGGCAGCCGCATTCTGCACCAGCTGCAGTCTCTGGGTCGTTACCAAGGGTAGCCCCACATAGAGTGTGGTGGATCCTGGCTGGGTCTTGAGCTCTGCATTGTTCTTTTTCAAACCTCGTGTTGTTCACATTGTTGTTTTCATATAATCTAATGTTTGTCTTTGGCTTATATAGTTATAGTAGTTATATTTCCAAATTTTGATTGCCTATGTGTTATCCATTGCAATCTGCTATGTATTAATAATAAAGCAGTTTTAATAATAGAAAATATTAATGCCTTATACTAGGACTAACTAGTTTTCCTAAGGTGGGAAAAGCTACCTTTTCCCCAGGACAGTTAAAGCCAAGTTTTTACCTGATAAAAAACACCCCCAGTAAATACTTTGTCAACCCTGCTTCTGACAGGCTAAAGGTGCGATACTGTGATTCCTTTCAATATTTGTTTCCTTTTAAAAACTTTTACAATATTAGGCTGCTGTCCTATGTGGCTGGTACTTTGTGTCTGTTTTGGATTCATTTACATGCATGCATGCACGCACACCTGCATGCGCAGGGTTTGCAGCAAAGCAGTTGGATGTGTCAGATACAATGGCCATTTTTAGATGGACCTGCCTCCTGGCTGGGTCCATGTGCACTGGGTGGAGTGCCAGCTCTCTTCGGGTGGGGGTGGGGGGTGTTCACACTGTGGGGGATGGGTGTTCTCTGGGTGTGCAGACACACCCATGCACCACCCACCCATGCCCTTGCATGGAGCAACTGGGAAAAACCCGGGTTGCTCCGTGCGGGAACATGGGTGGGTGGTGGGTGGGACGCGGGAGCATGCCTCCACCCACACCGCCTTCGGATGGGTGCCCGTGTCTGTGGGGGAAGGGTGGACCCACGTGGGGTCATCCCATCTAAAAATGGCCAAAATCAGGATTTGTATCTTTGGTTTCAAGCAAATGGAATTGACGTAGGCACTTGTAGTTCTTATCTGTTTTTAGATTGTACATCAACCTGTGTTTTATCACTATTTACAGGAGTGGGGGCACTTTTTCCCCACCAGGGGCCACTTTGAAAATTAGCACAAGCTTCAAGAGACCCGCAGAGAGGTTGGGGGGTGAGAGTGTTTAAGGGGTGTGTTCAGAAAGAGGAGGGTCCAGATCATGGATCTGTGCATACCTTCAGCTCTGCTCCCTGAGCCTGAGTTCAGTCAGCAGCCCCTGATTTTAACCATTTAGCTGCTGTTCTACAGTGGGGTATGTAAGCCTTGTGATACCATATTAGCCTGGCTATTTATTTCTCAGAGCTATTAAACCCTGCAGCTTTTAATTCTTGTCTGTACTTGTTTAAGCCATAGTATAGTTTGGAACAATACAATTCAATATTTGTCTGTTACTTCGTATTAATATCAGGATAAAGTCTGCCAACTGAATTTGATGGTGGGGTTGTTTTGTTTTACTCCTGGAGTTGGATCTGAAATTTCACACCCTGATTACTAGCTAAAGGAGTGGACCAGCTATTTTTCCATAGGCAAAGGAAAGCCACAAAACTTCAGTCTGCAATAACCCATTTTGGAGTAAGGAGAAACAATGGCAAGAAAAAGTAAATTCTCAGGAGTGAGTACAGTGTGATTCCAGGATTTGTAACAGGCTGCAGAAAATCTGTGAACAAAATGGCTGTCACCTGTGGAGACAACCAGAGTTCTTAGACTTTTAAAGATGCAATACACACAAAAAAAAGTTGTAGCCAGATTCTCCGCTGTCTTGCTCTATGTGTAGTACTTTACACCTGTGCACAGTAGGTGTAACACAATACCTGTATTTTTTGCAGACGTAATTCACTACACAGGTGCAAGACAGTGGGGAATTGTGACCACTGGGATGGAAAAGTTGCATTGTGGAGGTGACTGTGGCTTTCTTAGCTGGTGACAGGCCTATAAATGTCAGTGAGCATTTCATTAGTTTGGGAAGGAGAGACACGTGTAGACTAATAAAGATAGCGCCAAGACACAAGGCTAACAGCAGCTTCTACCCTGCAAACATGACTGGCCCACTCCTCTGCCAAACATAAAGACTGATTGAATTCACTATCAAAGTATAGTGCATTAACCCTCAACATACGGGCTCAGGTCCAGCCATTTAACAACTTGAGGACTAGCTATTCAACTGACACTGCTTTTAGACGACGGCGCTGAAAAGCGCCTCCGGAGCCACGCGTTAAGAGAGAAGCCGCGCTGCGCTGCCAGAAGTGACGTGCTCCCCGTTGCCGGCAACGGTGGCAGCTGGAGACGCAGCGCTTTGCAGAAGCGCGTTCTGGAGACCTCAATTTTCAGGTCTCCAGAACACGCCTTTGCAAAGCACCATGTCTCCAACTGTTGCTGGCAACGGGGAGCACATCACTTCCGGCAGCGCGGCTTCTCTCTTAACACGCGGCTCCGGAGCTCTCGTCTAAAAGCAGTGTCAGTCTCAGGTGATTCTGTCCTAAGGGATAGAGATAAGGTTTCTGGCTGCTGAAAAGGGCCAGTTCTGTCCTGGTCCTTTTTGACAACGAATTGTTCGACAAGACAACGAACAATTTTTTCAGAGTGCATTAACTCTCTCTGTTTCTGCAGAACTGCATTCTGTACAACAAATTGTATAAAGTTCTCTACACTGACATTGTTAACAGTTTATTGTATAAAGTGTATACAATTTCTATACATGTAAAGAACAGTTACACTCTGAAAAAATTGTTCGTTGTTGAATTATGATAATTAAAGTTTAATAATGAAAAAATGTTAAAGTTTAGCTATTGATAAATATGAATAAGAGTATGTATGTATGTTAAGGAATTAAGTACATATATTACATTTATGTTGATGATGATCAAATATGAAATATTCCTAGAAAATTCTGAAATAATTTCCATGCTTTTTGGTGTTTATGTCTTGTTGCAATGTATGGCACTGAATGTTTTTTTAATTGTAATTGTAATGAAGTTGTATTTTTTTTGGAGTAAGCTAAAGTCAAAATGACTTTGTGACGTTTTTGAAGAGGAAAGTTTTTTGTTTTAAAAACTGTTGTGCATTTGGCAGTTTTTTAAACTGTAAAGTTTTTTGTTTTGGTAAATTGATGTAAGGCTTGGTGAAGTCTGTGTAGCTACCTCCTTCATTAACCTTCTCCCCACTTCCATTACAGAGGACATGAGCGGGCATGATGGAGTAAAGTGTTACTTTTACACTGCTGCACTGGACAGATACGTATAGCACTGGGGGGATTTGTGTGTGTACAGCATTTATGCTGTATGTATGAATGTGTGTACATAAAATGTGTGCGGTGTACTTTTCCAGTGTTGTAGTGGTATAGGTTGTGTGGTGTTTTTTGCTGGTAAGCACACCAGTGCGTGGGAGTGTGAACTTGCATGTACGGTGTTGCATGTGCATAAATATTTGGTGTGCTGGAGGTGTACAATGGTAGATACCATAAGCACAGGCTTGTTTGTGCCATGCGTGAATGTGTGTACAGATGAAATTTAATGTGGACAAGTGTAAAGTGATGCCCATAGGGAAAATAACTCAAACTATATGTATATGATGCTGGGTTCTAAATTAGGAGTAACCACTCAGGAAAAGGATCTTGGAGTCATTGTAGACAATACATTGAAATCCTCATCTCAGTGTGTGGCAGCAGTAAAAAAAACCAAAGAAAATGTTAGAAATCATTTGAAAAGGGATAGAAAATAAAACTGAAAATATCATAATGCCGCTATATAAATCTATGGTACGACTGCACCTTGAATAATGTGTGCAATTCTGGTCTCCCCATCTTGAAGAAGACATAGTAGAACTAGAAAAGGTACAGAGAAGGGCAACAAAAATGATCATGGGTATGGAACTACTCCCGTATGAAGAGAGGCCTGATAGGTTAGGGTTCTTCAGCTTGGAGAAGAGACGACTGAGAAGGGATATGATAGGTTATAAAATCATGAGTGGTGTGGAACATGTGAGCAGTTATTTACCCTCTCTAACAGTGCTAGAAAAAGGGGACACTCCATGAAATTAACTGGCAGCAGATTTAAAACAAATAAGAGAGAGTATTTTTTCATTCAGTGCACAATTAACTTGTGGAATTTGTCAGAGGAAGTGGTCAAGGCTAATAGTATAGTGAGTTTTAAAAAGGAATTGGCTAAGTTCTTGGAGGATAGGTCCATTAATGGCTATTATCCAGGTAGAGCTTGGGGACACAACCTCTTACTGTTGGGGGCTGGAACAGCAGGGAATGGATTGCCCATTGTGACCTGTTGGGTACTTCTCCCAAAAGAAAGATGATATTCACTGTCGGAGACAGGATACTGGGCTTGATGGACAATTGGTTTGACCCAGTAATGCACTACTTATGTTCTTACATTAGGGGGGAGAGAATTATTCCAAGACCATTTGCCATTATCTGGAAGCAGCAAGGTCTAGCTGAGTGGGGAACTACTGCAAGACTAGTTCTAGTCTACAGCTCTGACTCAAGCTCTCTGCTCCTCATTTTCCTGGCCTAAAAAATGAAACAAATTCATCTTGGGTTGTGTTGAGATCTGCAGACAGAGGGTGAAAACAGACATGATGCTAACCACCCTTTAACCACCCTAGGTGGTTATTTATGCATGTTTCAGGGCTGCATAGGGCACCAATACAGCCCTGCAACATGCATAAATAACCACCAAGGGTGGTTAAAGGGTGGTTAGCNGGCTGCATAGGGCACCAATACAGCCCTGCAACATGCATAAATAACCACCAAGGGTGGTTAAAGGGTGGTTAGCGTCATGTCTGTTTTCACCCAGAATGTCCTGCTTCATGGCCTAAGTGCCATTTGTCCACAGGTATGCTGTTCATGAGACATGCAGAGAAAAAACATTTTCCATTTTTTCGTAAGTGGATCTCATGACTTTTTCATGTAGTCGCAGCACAGGATCTGGTTTTATACCATATAAAAAGAAATCAAACATTGAATCAGAATTCCAGTCTTATTTGCTGTAAACATTTAGAAAAAGGGGATGGGGGGGGAGTAAAAACAAAAGGTTAAAACTGAAAGGGAAAAAAAAAGCCCTTACCCTGGATCTTAGACACACAGATCCCATGGGCCCTCATCACCCTGGGAGGTGGCAAGAGAGAAAGGATGTATTCTCAGATTTCACTGACAGGATGTGCTGAAGGGGGACAGAGTACACTTGTGTGAGTGAAACAAAGATGGTGCTGCTTGCATTCAATGGCGCCAGAATACCACCCCATTCCCGAAAAATTAAATCTCCATTTTAAGTCCCAGCTACAGTGAGCTGCTGCAGTTTACTGCAATCAGAGAGCCTGATCCTGTAGCACAGATGCCACTGGGGTCTATGCCCCCAAACTCAATGTAAGGAAACAGCATTAAAACATTAGTGTGCTATAATTTCATTGCCACAGAGAGGGGCCAGAGAAGCCCAGTGGACATGGCTTCCCTTTTTTTGAGACATCACTCTATGGGTCTTGAAAAGGGAGGAGGCTGCTTCTGAGAGGTGCAAAGAGCAAGTGAGACTGGAGCTAAGAAAATAAATAAATAAAATGATAGATCAAACCATTAACACAAACCAACCAAGAGGCCAAGGGTTATGCTTTGATTTGTGTACTCGTCAGCAATCTGTGACCCAGTCTGACCTTCTTCCTCTGACCCTTTGTCCTTTGCAGAATCGCAGTCACAGGACAGAGTCACTCTAAGCAGAGGTACCAGACACATGGGGCTCTGGTGTAGTTCATGAGTGCTTATGCAAGCACTCTTACACAAGGATCAGAGCCATTTAATTCCAGGCTTCACTCACAGCAGATCACAACTTTCTCCCAATGGCAGGCCTGATGAGAGGTGGGGAGTGGGGGTACAATTGTACAGCCCCCGCAAGCACAGAAGGGGCCCAAAAGAATGAAAATATTGGTTTTTTTCTTAATATACAGTAAAATAGGAGTAAAATAATATTTGCAAATAACATAGGTGTAAATAAAGTGCCAGTATGGTCTCCAGAAGTTGATTTCAGAAACTGATGGGGTGGGAGGCAGGGGCACCCAGCTACAAGGGTGTACCAGGGCTCCAAATTTTCTCAGCAGATCCAACTTGACTCCTGTGTTACTGAGGATATGCGGGTCTCCATGTACTTACATTTGGCTGATCCCAGCTGAAATGGGTCTGAGCGCAGCTGGGGCCGACTGCCCAGAGTTCGTATTAAAAAGGGAGCTAATCTTATCAGAGGCCTTCATTAATGAAGACTGACTGCATTTCTTCCAGGTCTGAGCCTGTCCCACAGGAGGGAGAGTAGGAAGGCAGAACTGAAAGAGATTCCTTGTTCCCACTGAGGCATCTCCAGATTTGCAATTCAATTCAATAAGAAATGGAACAGACTGCTGTGCTGCTGACTCTAAAAGGGTCAGCAGGTTCCATGGTGGTAACAGCAGGGAATGAGAGCAAACGGAAGAAGCGTAAATGCTACTATCTATCAATCCAGGGTGAGCCCATTGCCCAAGGGACACGGGAAAGATCACAGCTTTGATTGGATTACCAGCAACCCCTGGGGAATGATAGAGCACTGGGTGCCGAACATCAATTTCTGTGCACTTACACCTTCCCAAAGCAGCAGAGCTTTCAGTTGATATATAGATAGAATCACAGGGGAGGCAGCGGCTCACTCTCAGCAACTTGGCATAGGAACGTACAGCTCGTCATCAGAGCAGCCTGCTCTGGGGTCTGAAAGAAAATTTCTTCCAGTGGTGCCTGGCCCCTGCTCTACCACAACTCACAAAACTTCCATTGTTCTCCATGGCACATTCCCACTAAACAATCTACTGCAGTGTCACTGTCCACTTGATGTGTGGGTGCAGACAGAAAACCTGAGCTTCTGTTACTGCTCTGGCATTATGAGCTACACCAGCCCACTCGAAAAATGCTTACTGGGGTGTATCACGAGGAGGGGGGAACATCTGGTGGCAGTCGGCTACATGATGCACTGCATTGCATGGCCCAGCTGCCCAGAGTGCATTACGGCTACCCAAGTCGTAGTAGCCTTCCCACGGAGTCTCGTGTGGCTGCACCTTTAGTCTTCATTTTTCTAGACTAAACATACCCATCTCTTTCAACCTTTCCCCATAGGACTTACACTGCTTTTAAACGAGGCGCTGAAAAGTGAGGCTTTCAGAACGCGCCTCTTCAAAGCAGCACATCTCCAGCTGCCATCGCTGCCGGCAGCGGGGAGCACGTCACTTCCAGCAGCGCAGGGAGCGTGTAAACACTCCCCACGTGGCTTTTCTCTCAAAGCAGGGCTCAGGAGGCGCTTTTCAGTGCCTCATTTAAAAGTGGTGTTAGTTTCCAGACCCCAACCATCTTTGTTGACCTCCTATGAATCCTATGAATTAGGGATGGGAATTTCAGTTTCGGATAAAACCGAAAGTCCCCACTCGGTTCCCAGCGGCCCCCCAGCCCAGCAGCCCCCACTCCCCTCCCAGTGGCC
>QEPC01005447.1:4666670-4685454 GCA_003113815.1 Sphenodon punctatus
GCGGCCAAAGGACACGGCCCTTTGGGGACCTTCGGGGCTCTAGGGGGCTGTAGTAGGGGATTGTTATATTCTGGCCCACTATAACTGCTACTGTGGGCTTTATACTGACTGTTCTTTTTAGATGCTGGGCCTAATTAACAAGGGAAAGTAAGTAATCAGACGGAGATATAGGCACTTCTCGGGTTGTGAAACCATGATAGGAGTGACTTCTCATCTTGGTCTGGGGAACTGTCATCCCTAACTTGCAAGTGGGGTGTTACTCTCCCGTTTTACCTGACCCTCCTGTAGCCCAGGGCTATTTGAAGGAGTAGGGAATATGACAAGAAAGAGGAAGCAGCAGGGTATGCTGACGAGAGCTCAGGTCCTTGCAACACAACTGAGCCTGGACGACTTTGTGACAACTGCCTGCTCACGGCCCGCCCTAGGGCTGGCCTTAACATCGGATGCAGCTCCAGATGTGGTGGATCTGCTTGGCAGTTCGGAAAATAACGTGGTGTAAGAAACTCCTTTAATCCCCCTCGGCCAGGACTTGCCACTATCACCCCTAGAGGGAGGAGGGACCTTCCACACATCGCCTTTGCAGAAAGCGATTGTGGATGCATCGTTATTGGATTTAATGAGCAGACAGTGCTATTTAATTGGTGACTTGGTGGCCAAACTTAGTGCCCAATTGATAGATTTTGATAATCAGCTTGGTGGCCAGGCACAGCGCCTTGATGGACTGATTAATCTTTTTTGGGCTCTATAGAGAGGAGATTTGCAGGCTTGGACACCCCAAATCACCTTGTAGTGCTGCAGCCTCCACCCAAACTCAAACACAGGATCATCTGGATTTTTCACCAGATGTGCAGCCTCTGGGGGTGGTGGACTGCAGGAGGTCTAACCAGGGTATGCCCATTAGTAGGAGGGGGGTATCTCCCCAACTTGAGGATGCAGCTTTGGCCCTTAGTGTTAGTGCTCTTCCATCTGGGGCCTTGCCAAAATGGAACACCAAGTGAAATATTTGTTGGCACCTCTCAACCATTTTGGGTTATCCTTTTTTTCATAGGCAGTTTTCTCGCTTTGCTTTCCTCCCATCTCTGCCCCCCCCCCCCTAATCAGAGAGTGGTGATATTCTTTAACTCCCCCGATATAGTTAACAATCTACTGGCTCACGCTGATTTATTTAGATCATGGGGTGTTCAGCTTTCCAGAGTCTATTCTGACCCGGTTGTGCACCCATTACTCTCCACCAAAGTAACTGGCTGGGGGCCTAGGGGGGCAATAATAGCAAGACCATCAAGCCCTCTTTGCTCCCCTTATAGGAGCTTGCAGGCTTCAAACCCCAATTTTCCTTGGTCTGCCTAAGCGCACCTTTTGCACACTGCCCCAAGGATCTATTAACACCCGACTGAGGAAGTTGGCTGGGGATAAGAAAGATTGCAGACCCCAGGTTCCCCATGACCCCTTGTCCATTAGCACCGGTGATTCTAGCGCTACCTCTACCCTTGGGGTATGCCAGCCCCTTTCTGAGGCTCCCCGTTCGGAAGCCCGCTTGGAAGCGAAAGTTGGCCAGAATATCCTGCCTATGACCAACGTTTTCCTAGATTCACTGGACCATGCAGGAGGAAGGGATTGCCAGGTAGTTGAAGATTGGGCAGCCAATGCAAAACCAACATTGGCGAGTCCCAGTCAAAATCTAGGCAGATTATCTTTACTGTCAGTGGAAAGCCCAGAGAGCAGGAAGCATGACCCCATAAGTGTGGAGAGGCTGGGTCCAACTTTGAGTCCTGACTCATGACTACTAGGTAAGGATTATCTGAAGGGGCTTCGGCTATGTTCGTGGAACATAGCCGAATGGGAGAAACACAGGGAAGAAGTGAAGCACCTAATCCAATTGCAAGCATGTCAAATAATTTTAATGGAAGAAACATGGGCTAAGGTGCCGCTGGAATTGGAGGGCTATGTGGCATATGATGTTCCTGCTATAAGTTACAACGTCAGACGTTGGGCCTGTAGAGGACTGGGCTGTCTAGTTCAGGAAAACCTGGAGCTGAGGGAGTTTAAACTTATTCAAGCGTCACAGATAGCCTTTGGTTTCTCTGTCAAGTTTGGCCCTTGCATTCTGATTATCCCCTCAATTTATATTCCCCCCTCAAACACCAACTCCTACAGGGATTTGTTATGGTGTGATCTAGAGACTCTGCTGGAGGAGCTCATGTATGCTCACCCTGAGAGCCTCTTCTGCATCATGGGAGATTTTAATGCAAGACTGGGTAAGGATGATGTAGCTCTGGCCCCCTATTGTGACTTGCGCTCTAGGGACTAGATAGATTGGTTGGCCCCAAGGACCTCCAAGGATGGGGGGATAAATTCTTCTGGAATTAGGCTGGCCAAACTAGCTGCCGTCTTTAACTAGTATATTTTAAATGGAGCTGGGTTCATGGATGCGGGTGGGGAATTCACTTATATTGGATCCAGGGGATCCAGTACAGTGGATTATGTCCTTGCATCTGCCCCACTCCTTCCCCATGTGGAATACTTTGAGATAGGAAACGAGCTGGTAAGTGATCATCTTCCACTATTATTATTGATCCATTTGCCTGTGGAAAAAGGGAGATCCATTGGTTCACTCCCCAGCGAAGCCTTTAACCTTGAAATCCACAAGCCTCGAAAGTGGGATGAACCACTGGTCCAAGTTTTAGAAGACAAGCTGGCATGCCTGGAAAATGTCCAACTTAGGGAAGCCATGCTTGGGAACCTTGACTCAGAGGAGTTGATAGGTGATTTCGAACAGATTAACGTTAACCTCACTAATGCTCTTTTTAGCACAGACAAGGGCACGTAGGGGCACGCGCCTCAAGCATGGGCAACCATGGTATGATAATGATTGCCGTAAAGCTCGAAGTAAATACATTCTCATATACAAGAACTATAGGGAAAGCTCTACATCTAAGCTACCCCTAGAATACTTTATATGCAAGAAGCAGTACAAACAGCTTATTGCGCAAAAGAAAAGAGCGTACGTAGAGGGCAAATGGCTGAGCTTAATGCAGGCAGCAGCACAAAAGGATGATAGGAAGTTCTGGCAGCTAGTAAGGGGGGCAACCTCGAAGTACAGCAATGCCGGTGTAATTCCTATACCACCACAGCATTGGGTGGAGCACTACAGGGCAGCACAGGAGGTGATCGATGCCGCGACCAATAACTCATCTGAGGTGGTCTGGGGTGACTTTCACCCCTGGCCTCCAGTTACAGTTGAGGAGGTAGAGCAGGTAGTGTCCACTTTTAGGAATAACAGGGCCCCTGGCCCAGACAGGATTCGGATAGAATTCATCAAGGAGTTCCTGGATTGGTGGTTCCTCCTACTGGCCGTCCTATTCACAACAATAAACAAATCAGGTAGAATTCCAGAGTTATGGACCAGGGCAGTGGTTGTCCCAAATTTTAAAAAAGGCAAGAGATCAAATTCCGCTAATTATAGGCCTATTAATTTACTATCTGTCATTGGGAAAGTCTACACTAAACTTCTATTGGGTAAACTGCTGGACTGGATGCAACAGGGAAAAATCTTGGCAGAGGAACAAGCGGGATTCCAGAGGGGCCGCTCCACAATAGAACAATGTTACATATTAAACCATCTAGCCCGTAAGTACTGCTCCTGCATTGGCTCACTTTTTGTCCCCTTCCTAGATTTAAGATCTGCCTTTGACTCTCTTGATAGGTTCATCCTATGGCAGAAGCTCCAAAATACATCTATAGATCATAGACTATTCAATTTAGTTAAAGCCCTGTATTCTAAACCATCTTTAGTAGTCAAAATAGACGCCCAAGGCCACATCACCGAGCCCATAAACACTTATACAGGTGTCAGACAGGGATGCATGCTGGCTCCAGCCCTCTTTAACTTTTATGTTAATGAGGTAATCCCAAGAGTGTCAAACGCAGCCTTTTTCCCACCTAAATTAGGCACCAGAGCATTAGGAGCATTGGCATATGCGGATGATATAGCACTTTTATCCCAGACTCGAATTGGTCTGATGAGACAACTCAGGGTCTTCGCGTCTTTCTGCGAAGATCATAAGTTGACCATAAATTTTGATAAAACCAAAGTATTGGTCTTTTCAAAAAAGAAAAAACAGCAGACCTGGCACATCCAAGGGCACCCCATCCAGCAGGTGAACTCCTTTCGATATCTGGGCCTTTTGTTTCACCAATTGGGCTCGTGGAATGAGCATATTTCCAGAGCCATCTCAGTTGCCAAAAACACGATCCATTCTATTTATGGCCTTTTCAGGCGACTGGGCCAAACTGCAATAACTTCAGCTTTAAAAGTCTTCAACAGCAAGGTGGGTGGCCAGCTCATGTATGGAGCAGAGCTTTGGGCCCCCTTCCAAGCGCATAGAATAAATATTGGCCAGTCTAGATTTTTGGCTGAATTGGTTGGGAGGTCTATTGGCACCCCAAATGCAGTCCTTAGGCTGGAAACAGGAAGTGCCAGTCTCCAGGTCTGAGCTATAGCACAAGCACTGAGTTTTTGGCCTAGGTTACTTACACAGCAGTGTTCGTCATTGTTGAGTGAGNGACTGGGCTGTCTAGTTCAGGAAAACCTGGAGCTGAGGGAGTTTAAACTTATTCAAGCGTCACAGATAGCCTTTGGTTTCTCTGTCAAGTTTGGCCCTTGCATTCTGATTATCCCCTCAATTTATATTCCCCCCTCAAACACCAACTCCTACAGGGATTCGTTATGGTGTGATCTAGAGACTCTGCTGGAGGAGCTCATGTATGCTCACCCTGAGAGCCTCTTCTGCATCATGGGAGATTTTAATGCAAGACTGGGTAAGGATGATGTAGCTCTGGCCCCCTATTGTGACTTGCGCTCTAGGGACTAGATAGATTGGTTGGCCCCAAGGACCTCCAAGGATGGGGGGATAAATTCTTCTGGAATTAGGCTGGCCAAACTAGCTGCCGTCTTTAACTAGTATATTTTAAATGGAGCTGGGTTCGGGGATGCGGGTGGGGAATTCACTTATATTGGATCCAGGGGATCCAGTACAGTGGATTATGTCCTTGCATCTGCCCCACTCCTTCCCCATGTGGAATACTTTGAGATAGGAAACGAGCTGGTAAGTGATCATCTTCCACTATTATTATTGATCCATTTGCCTGTGGAAAAAGGGAGATCCATTGGTTCACTCCCCAGCGAAGCCTTTAACCTTGAAATCCACAAGCCTCGAAAGTGGGATGAACCACTGGTCCAAGTTTTAGAAGACAAGCTGGCATGCCTGGAAAATGTCCAACTTAGGGAAGCCATGCTTGGGAACCTTGACTCAGAGGAGTTGATAGGTGATTTCGAACAGATTAACGTTAACCTCACTAATGCTCTTTTTAGCACAGACAAGGGCACGTAGGGGCACGCGCCTCAAGCATGGGCAACCATGGTATGATAATGATTGCCGTAAAGCTCGAAGTAAATACATTCTCATATACAAGAACTATAGGGAAAGCTCTACATCTAAGCTACCCCTAGAATACTTTATATGCAAGAAGCAGTACAAACAGCTTATTGCGCAAAAGAAAAGAGCGTACGTAGAGGGCAAATGGCTGAGCTTAATGCAGGCAGCAGCACAAAAGGATGATAGGAAGTTCTGGCAGCTAGTAAGGGGGGCAACCTCGAAGTACAGCAATGCCGGTGTAATTCCTATACCACCACAGCATTGGGTGGAGCACTACAGGGCAGCACAGGAGGTGATCGATGCCGTGACCAATAACTCATCTGAGGTGGTCTGGGGTGACTTTCACCCCTGGCCTCCAGTTACAGTTGAGGAAGTAGAGCAGGTAGTGTCCACTTTTAGGAATAACAGGGCCCCTGGCCCAGACAGGATTCGGATAGAATTCATCAAGGAGTTCCTGGATTGGTGGTTCCTCCTACCGGCCGTCCTATTCACAACAATAAACAAATCAGGTAGAATTCCAGAGTTATGGACCAGGGCAGTGGTTGTCCCAAATTTTAAAAAAGGCAAGAGATCAAATTCCGCTAATTATAGGCCTATTAATTTACTATCTGTCATTGGGAAAGTCTACACTAAACTTCTATTGGGTAAACTGCTGGACTGGATGCAACAGGGAAAAATCTTGGCAGAGGATCAAGCGGGATTCCAGAGGGGCCGCTCCACAATAGAACAATGTTACATATTAAACCATCTAGCCCGTAAGTACTGCTCCTGCATTGGCTCACTTTTTGTCCCCTTCCTAGATTTAAGATCTGCCTTTGACTCTCTTGATAGGTTCATCCTATGGCAGAAGCTCCAAAATACATCTATAGATCATAGACTATTCAATTTAGTTAAAGCCCTGTATTCGAAACCATCTTTAGTAGTCAAAATAGACGCCCAAGGCCACATCACCGAGCCCATAAACACTTATACAGGTGTCAGACAGGGATGCATGCTGGCTCCAGCCCTCTTTAACTTTTATGTTAATGAGGTAATCCCAAGAGTGTCAAACGCATCCTTTTTCCCACCTAAATTAGGCACCAGAGCATTAGGAGCATTGGCATATGCGGATGATATAGCACTTTTATCCCAGACTCGAATTGGTCTGATGAGACAACTCAGGGTCTTCGCGTCTTTCTGCGAAGATCATAAGTTGACCATAAATTTTGATAAAACCAAAGTATTGGTCTTTTCAAAAAAGAAAAAACAGCAGACCTGGCACATCCAAGGGCACCCCATCCAGCAGGTGAACTCCTTTCGATATCTGGGCCTTTTGTTTCACCAATTGGGCTCGTGGAATGAGCATATTTCCAGAGCCATCTCAGTTGCCAAAAACACGATCCATTCTATTTATGGCCTTTTCAGGCGACTGGGCCAAACTGCAATAACTTCAGCTTTAAAAGTCTTCAACAGCAAGGTGGGTGACCAGCTCATGTATGGAGCAGAGCTTTGGGCCCCCTTCCAAGCGCATAGAATAAATATTGGCCAGTCTAGATTTTTGGCTGAATTGGTTGGGAGGTCTATTGGCACCCCAAATGCAGTCCTTAGGCTGGAAACAGGAAGTGCCAGTCTCCAGGTCTGAGCTATAGCACAAGCACTGAGTTTTTGGCCTAGGTTACTTACACAGCAGTGTTCGTCATTGTTGAGTGAGGTTAACAAGGACCCCTTTTCCTCTCCCTGGCTGCAGCGAATGGAACTCAAGGTCAATCAACTGGGATTATTCCAAGAGTATTTAGTGCACAAACCATTTAATACCGTGCGTAGGGAACTTCTTACCAAGGCCACAGATATCGGGTGGCAGGAGGATGTGGGTAGGGTCAGAGACTCGCAACATCTGCATACCTACCTGGACTGGGCCCCCACGCAGGGAGTGATCACATAGTATCTAGAAACTCCCATTTCAGGAAGGGCCAAGGCTTTGTTTCTTTGTGCCCGGGTTAACGTTATGCACTCACGAGTTACCGAGGGCAGGGTGCAGGGAATCCCTTATATGGAACACTTGTGTCCATATGACATGGAAGCAGTGGAGACGGTATCCCATATCTTTCTATACTGTCACCTATATGATGCGATCAGTGAGAAGTTTTTGGCTCCAGCTCTCTTGAAACTATGGGGAAGAGGTGATGAAAATTTACTTGCCTTTCTGTTGGATAGCACTGACCCCATAGTTATAAAGGAATTAGCTGCTTTTCTTGTTCAGGCCCACCGTTGTAGAGACAATTTTTTGAAATTCAGACCGGTTTTGGGGGTTGAAGCTCCTTAACCTCTGGGCATAAGACCGTCACTGTGGTACTGTTCACTAAGTTAGAGCAGTTAACATTATAGTTTAGTAATGTTTTTATTTATATTTGTTAAATTTTATGTATCACACAGTTTATCAATTATCTTGAAATATGTCTGGTATTCTATGTGTTGTGTTTGTTTGTGTGCAATGGCTTGGAGCCACGCAATAAAAACTTATTGATTGAACTTTGCAAACCCACTATACAAACACTGTGCATGTGCTAAGCAATTCTCATAAATCTAACTATTGCAAATGTGCCTCCCCCTAGCCTAGGTTATTTCCAACTCCGAATTAAAACTTTCTCTTGGTATCAGGCTCAAACTACTGATAAGGGAGCTTCTCAAAACACTACATTCCTAGCCTGCCTTGGTACCCTGCAAAACAACTATTATGGGCTATACAAAGCAGACTACCAAAAAGTCATGCATACAGCTCATAACAAACAAGATGGATTCCCAAGCAAGAGCAGGCCATATAAGACATATAAATGTCCCTAACTGGCTCCACCAATTTACAATGGGTCTTCCACGATCTTTCACTACACCGTGTCAATGGTCATGGTCAGGATATCATTCCACAAAGCAACAGCTACATTGGCAGGGTAGCCATCAAGGTCAGAGACTTCTGGAAACCATTTGGATCCATTAGTCTCCAGGGGTGAACCAATTTTATTGGTCCACCACCCCGATGAGGGTATAGGAGGGCAGGGATCTGGGCCATCAGGAGGTAATGTCTGACCCTGACAACAGTGTTGTAACAACAGCCCCAATAATCAGACCCCCTATTTCCAGGCTGGAGCAAAACATCAAATCCAGCATGCGTCCTGCCTCATGTGTCAGGCCAGATATTATTTGGGATAGACTCATAGTTGTCATGGAGGCCATGAAGTCCCGTTCTGGCCCCCAAAAGTTAGTCTCAGTGTGTATATTGAAGTCACCCAAGACTATAAGTCTGTGGGACCTTTGAGACCACCTCTGAGACCAACTCAGCTAACTCAGTCAGAGAGTCGGCTGTGCAGTTGGGTGGTTGGTACACCAGAAAAATCCCCAATCTGTCCCTGGCCAATTCCAACACAAGATGGACACACTCTATATTGGATTAGTTAGACACCAATATAAGCACCAAAGGTATCCACCTTCGAAAGGTCAAGGTGTCTTTACAGAGCACTACCACTAGACACACACACACACACCAGCCCGTAATCCTAGACTGGTGCTGCACTGAGTGCCTGGCTGGTACCACCTGGGACAATATAGGCCCAGATGCTTCATCCAGCCAGGTCTCTGTAACGCACATGAGGTCAACAGCCTCATCTAGAATAAGATCAAAGATGGCTGATGTCTCATTAGCCACTGACCTTGCATTAAGCAGCAGCAGCCTCAGGTCAAGGGTCCCACCAGCCTCAACCTCCAAATATCCCAAGATAGGTGGGGAGTGGGACACGGGAAACAGACACTAGGTGCCTCTCCCAATGTCCCTGATATTATCAGCATAGACAAATGTTTAGTGTGTCCACCCAGGTGCATAGGGCTAGAGGCTACCTAATATAGATGGAATGAGTCGTCAATATGATGTAGTTGTAAAACAGGAAAATGCTGTCCTGGGATGTATTAGGTGTGGTATTGTCATCAGGGATAGGAAGGTATTGTTGTCTCTGTATAGGGCTCTCATCTGATCACCCATGTTTAAGAAGGATGAACTTAAAGTGGAATAAGTGAACCATAGTGTCACAGAGGAACATAGGGTCACACACGTGTGATATTGGCCTACATGTAGGCTACAAGCCTAGTAAATATGTAAAGCAAAACATGCAACAGGTATGCAATGTTACAACTGAGAACTGTAAAACCCAAATCAGGACTGTGACACTTGACCAAGTTCCAGGGAATGGAAAGACAGTTTGTTGATTCGCCCCAGACGGGTGGCCAGAGACATTTATATGCTAATGCAGGCAGCCATTGCCTACATGCAAGAGACACAGAAAGCTGATAGCAACAACAAAAGGAATTCTAGAAGCCTCGAGAAGATACGAGGAGTTTCCTCCTGGGGATATAAGGAGTTGTACCCCAGAGGAAAGAAAGACTATCAGGAACTCACTCACCATCTTGCCAGCAAACAAGGCTGGAAGACAGAATTGAGAGAAGGGACTTTGCTCTCTAACAACTCTAAGTCTGAAGACCCAGTCGCTTACATCAAGGACTGAGAAGAACTTATGGACCTTTGTAGGGTAAGATGCTTATTTAGGAACTAAACCAGCATAGGTTAGGAATTCATTATAATTACTTTTGATTTCTAGTAACCACTCTGTATCAACTATCTTGCTTATGTAATCAATAAACTAACTTCTTATCTTTATGAAGAAGTGTCTGTGTCTAACATTGGAACACAAATGAGCAACAAGAGTTCTCAAGCTCTTGCGAACCCAGAGATTAAAGAGTCTGTAAAAGGGAAGGATCGGGCCCTTAAGTGACAAAGGGGTTGTCCCTGCGGCAGGCTTGAATCAGCCAGAGAGAGAAAACTGGTTCAAGTGGGCTGTACGTGAGGGAAACTGAGTCACACAAACCCAGTAAAGTGGGGGTGCGGACCTCCAACCCGTGACACATAAAGCTACCAGGATGATTAGAGGGATGGAGTATTTATCCTATGAGATGAGGCTGAAGGAGCTTGGCTTATTTAGCCCATCAAAAACAAGGCTGAGAGGAGATATTATTACATTGTATAAATATATCAGGGGAGTTGACGCAATAGAAGGGGAAAGTTTGTTCAAACTAAAAGAGAGCGCAGGTACAAGAACTAATGGATCCAAGCTGGTTATCAATAAATTTAGGCTGAAAATTAGAAGAAGGTTTTTAATAATTAGAGCAGTGAACTACTGGAATAATCTTCCAGGGGCAGTTGTGGGAGCAAAGAATCTCACTAGCTTCAAAATGGAGTTGGATAAATATATCTTGTGAGGAGGTTTTTATTATTTGATGCTACAGGACAAAGTGTCCACCCCTCCCGCACAATACATGTTGGGTCTTTTCCCCTCTCCCTTTCTTCCTGTAGCATCAAAGTTGTCTGCAACTGGAGGTGGGACTGTTGGGGCATTCTGAAGCCTGGGTACTATATTGTATATCAGCTGCCTGCGCGTATGCTCAGGGTCCAACTGATCACCATATTTGGGGTCGGGAAGGAATTTTCCCTTGGGGCAGATTGGCAGTTGACTCTGAGGGCTTTTCAACTTCGCCTGCAGCATGGATGTGGCTCGCCTGTTTGGGACATCTGGATCCTCTTTTTCTAACATTATTTCCTGTTATTGCAGGCATCGGTGCGCTCTGGTTGGTCCCAGTCTCTACTTGTAGCTATTGTTGGGATTTCTCTATGCGGATGATTGGGGTGTGGCAAGTCCTGCAGTGATGCAAGGGACTGAACTAGATTTTTTTTTCATTTCATTTTTAATTTGTATCCCGCACTCTCTTGTGAAGGCGACTCGAGGCGGCGAACAACAAAACGAAAATACATAAGTACAACATAACATCAAAATAGGTCCAATACCATACAATTCAATTCAAAACAATAAGACAAAAACCCTCACAATTCAAATACCATGGTTCTAACAATCAATCTAATAATCTAATTCAATTTAAACTTGACAAATTATACCACAGTATAGCATCCCCTCCCTAATCCCCCCACTAATTCTAGTAGCTAAGTCCATCTATCCACACTTCATCCACCACCCACCACCCCTCCTGCTGCCACCAGGAGACCCATCAACCCCCCATTCTCCTGCTCTCGTCAGGGGAGGGAGGGGAAACCCTTCAATATACCAGAGCTTACAAAAACTACCATATACATAATACAAATAGGTACAGCAACCTATAAATCTATATAGCCAGCCCCAATAAACAACAGCCCATCATATCCACCCCACCTCATCACCATATCATCTCCAATATTACATCATTTCCCACCTTACTTCCCATCCTTCCCATTCCTTCCTCCCCTACTACTAACAGAGGACCCACCTCCTCCTCCCCTCCTGCTCTCACCAGGGGGACATCCCTCTTCTAGCCAACTCCCCTTGCCACCAAACAGTAATGATGTTAAATCTCTGTTCCGGCCCCAGCCATCGTGCCCCACCAAAGGGCACGCCCCTTTGGCCGTGCCCCTTCAGCACATGCCCTCATCACGGCCGCCGGCCACCCCCTGTTCTTGTTGGGGTGGCCCGGAAGCAGGTACTCCCCTGCCCTGCACCCTTGTTCATTGCGGAAGTGGCGTCGTCTCTGCCCAGCCACTGACTGTGTGTCCCTGAGCCTGCTGGTAAACGGGCTCCAGAAAGGGAGATAGCAACCTCCTCCCCCCCAAATTCTCATGGGGGGGCGATGATACATCCCCTCGGTAAATGCCCCTCCACAAACAGAAGGGGACCATTCACCCTTGCCCTCCTCCTCTTCATCAGACAGTGTACACACTTGCCAAGCGCCCCCGCATAAGGTCGGCGGGGTTGCAGTCCATAGTCAATTCCACTTGCAGTTGCAGTCCCCGGGGCATGCCTCCTACCCAACATATCCATGTGATTGCCCGAAGCACCTGCATTTATCAAGGCCAGAGCAGAGACATCAAGTGTAGACCTGGTTTGGGACTTGAACCAGACCAGGGGCTGCATGTGGGCTGAGCAGTGAGCAGCCAGGGCCTGGGCACGGGTTGGTCTGGAGCGGCTTTCTGCAGAATACAGGGCTAGCCAGGAGGGCACAGATACGCTGCCCAACTCCACTGCCCGTATCAGGACATTTCCCTCTTATCTTTCTATGGTATTTGTCTGGGCAGTGGAGTGCGAAGTGCCCTGGACCCCCACAGCAGAGGCACAAACCTGCCTGGCGATGTTGATCACGCTCCACTGGGCTCAATTTTCACCGTTCAGCTCCTCTGCTTTGGCAGTTGGTACAGGAGGTCTTGATGGGAACCTTTCCCACTGCTTCTCCAGCTGTCACTCAACAAGCCGGGTATTGATCCGGATGCTGAAGCAGATTGGGTTCCAGGAGTGCAGGGACCTCAATACGGACCAGCTCGTCTTTCACTTTCTTCTTAGAAACCCATAGAAGTGGTGGCCTAGGCCTGCCTCTTTCCAGTTTCAGCTGTCAGTCAACAGAAGTGAGCAGCATATTCTGCAGTCAAACGCCATCCTTGCTGTAGTGCCATAGAGCAGGTCCAGTAGGGGTGAACGAGCAAGGTAAATTCACAATGGCCTCGAAGTCCTGAAACAATGGGCTGTTCTCTATCAAGCGCCTCCCCTGACAACAGGCGGATGAGCAATGACACCTTAGTGCAGTCTGTGGGGTAAGTATGAAGCGGCAGGGTGAGCAGGAAGCAACATTGGTTCAGAAAGCCCTTGTGATCCCCATGAAAACATTCGGACAGTAGTGCCTTGGGATCCGTACTGCCCCTTTAGGTCCCTTCCAGCCTTATGACTTTATGAATACTTATGAATACACGTGAGATCCCTGGTCAGCATATCAGAGCTGTCATCTGCCTGCATGCTAAAGGCTTCCCAAAGACAATTAGAGTGTGTGTGTGTAATATCTGCAAATCCTGATGCTGACTCCCTGCCAACACACTGATCTTCCTGATGTGAGTTATTGCTTTCTTCTAGTAATTATTGATAATGCACCTGGATGAATAACAGACATTTTAAAATGAGTTAGATTGCATGTACATGTGTATCTCTCTATCTCTCCCCCTTCCCCCACCATGGGGTTCACAGCTCTGAAATGCTGATACATATTCATTACAGCTTCTAAGACTTGAAAGGCATAGCTAAAGGGAGAGCTCAAAACAACGAGAATCAATGTGAAAACTGCAATGAGATCAGGAGGTGGTGCTGATGAAAGAACAGAGGAAAGCAACATTTCTAATGGCGAGAAGAGTCAGGAAACCTAAGTTCTAGTCTCAGCACTGCCACTGACTCTCACTGTTATGCGATACAAATCGCTTAATATTTCTATGCCTCAGTTTACCCATCTATAGAGAGGGGGAAATAATAATAATCCCCATTGGACCATGAAATGACATGGATTTCTCAACTGTATCATTAGGCAAAAACAGACATGACAGTGGACCGCTGTGGCCTGGGACCCACTGGCATGTCTGTTTAGGTGCTGCCAGATGTTTGCCTGGGACTGTCCCGGGATGGGTAGGCAGCTAGCCTGAGCTGCTTCCTTGGAAACATAGTCCAGGGCTAAGGGCTGCCCACACTGCCAAACACGGGTCAACGTGGGCTCGTATGTTTGTTCTTCCCCACCTTACCTGCCTCGCGGCAGTGGCTGCCATGACCAAGTGCCAAGGCTGGTCATCATGGTGGAGGGTGGGGCACTGGGGGCAGGACTGCCTAGTTAGCTCCCAGTCCTACCCAGGCTGTAACTCTCCAGCCGCAGGCACATTTGTTCAGAGTCCCTCCCTGACCCAGGCCATATAGGCTGCGGTTTCCTGTCGCAGGCTGGGGACTGCTGCACCGCCCGCACGTCGGTTTTTACCCATTAACTCTTTCCTACCTGTCAAACATCACACAGGGCACATGCAACCTTGTGTATCCTAGATCACTCTTAGCATGTGCCCTATGTTGTCACGCTGCTACGTTTCTGATCTGTGGACACTGAACAATAGCAAGATTCTTTCACTTAGCCTCTTGTTCATCTTTCTGGCAATGCTCTGGCTTTTTTCCTAATACATGCCCTAGATATTGTCATCTTTTCAAGATAACTTTAAAGATAAGAGATTATTGAACTCTGTTATGAATGTCTCAGCATTTGTTGTAAGTTCATTCCATTTTATGCTTCATAATTTCCTAAAGCATATACTTTCAACTGAATTTACACATCTTTCTATATCTTTCCAGCTTTCACATCCAAATCTTAAGGTGTAAATAATGTTTAAATTAAAAATGTGCAGCTTGATCTTCAAGTTGTAAATTTGTGATAACCAGATTTTGTATAAAATAATTAACGCAGCTACTGCCATGCCAGTTTGTGACATTGGGTGCTTTATGATGGAGGCAGAGCCTGGCTTCCTCCAGAGCTGTTCTGGGGGTGTACCCCCCCCCCACACACACACACATCTGCCTGCTTTCAGCCCCACCTGAGTCCACAACAGATGGACCAGTGGTTTCCCCAGGCCATGGTCCACCTGTGCAGTGCCCTGCCCTATCCACACCATAGACTTGTGTGTACTTGTCTGATGCTCTAGGCTGGTGCCCGCAACTCCATGGTGCTGAATGGGGCAAGGGACGGCTGGGCATGGAGCTGCACCATGGGTCTGCCCAGCAGACAGACAGCAGCTCCATGTTTGGCTGTTGCCCTGGTTTGACCAGCACACTCCAGGATGTTCAGCACAGCCAGTAGGGCTGTCCTGGACCAGGCTATGACTGCTCCACTTTGAATATCTAGAGGGCAGCTTTACATGAGCCGGCCAACCCGGGGGTGAAGTGGGCTGACGCAGGCCGAAGTGGAACTACTGTCTGTCTGTTTACACCCCTTGTTCCTTCTGGGCATCCCCATTGGTTTGCCTAGCGCTGCCAAGGTTTGTGAATTGACTCACTTCTTGTATTACTTTGCCTTCCAAATGAATGATGAGGTTGGGAATTACTGGAGTTCTCATGATTTCTTTTCCCATAGCTGATTATTAGCCTAATCTTTGGTATAATGTTAGACAACCTGTGGGATTTTGTTTGAGCTGCTAGTTAGAAAGCTGTTTCATCATCAGCCAAATCCAGATCTTCAAGTGGACGGTTGTTGAACTATGCAATGCTTGTGTTGGTTTTGATGTCATTGTCAATGGCAATGCTAAACAGGAAAGGAGAGCGGATGTATCCTCCTTTGACGCAAGTGTCTATACTGAACCATTCCGTCACGCTTGCAGTTACTTTGGCTGAACAAGCTGCACTTTGATATTAAGCTTTAATTATATCAATTATTTTTGTTGCCATATCATAACACTTCAAGATGTTTCCATAATGACTCATGATGGAGGCTGCCAAGTAATTTCTTAGTGTGAAGTTTATAGTGACAGGAGTTTCTGGTTAATGCACTCTTCAATTATTACTCTTAGGGTAAAAATCTGGTAATAGAGTCATAATGCTGGAAGGCACCTCAAGCCCACCTCTAGCCCAGCCCTCTGTACTGATGCAGGATTCACCATATCTAAAGTGGTAAAATCCACCAGTGGAGAAACGGAGCCTATAATAAAAATCTGCCACAAGTAAAGATTGGGAATGACCAGTGTAATGCCTTGGGGTCCCTCTTTTCCAAGCAGGAGGAGAGGCAGAGACAACCAAACCAAAGACTCACTGGATTTAACAAGTAAACCTTTAACTCTAATAACAATTCAAACTATATTTTAGATTATACATTCAGCTAATGGTTTCTATAAAGGCTAGGGACCAGTTTCTTCTTCGTCCCTGTTAGTTAACAATAGAACGGGTTTTAACAGTTTCTTAGAATAATCACTACACATTAACAGTTCTAATGTCCCAGCTAATAAGCTCACAAAACTCCACAAATCTGCGCTCTTCTGCTGTCCTGGTTTCCAGCTGCTCCTTGAATGCTCATGAACGGCCTTTGTATTCCAGCTGCTCCTTCAATACTCATGAACGGCCTTTGTATTCCAGCTTCTCTCCCAGCTACGCAACACCTGGTATTCAGATCCCCAGATTCAACTCCTTGTCCACTGTCCCGGTGATGGCAGCTCACTCTTGGTATTTGGAAGGGGTGATTGCATCAGAGTTCTCCTTGAACTTCAACCCAGAGTTCGCTATCCGTGGATTAAGAGGGTGCTAACTAACATCTTATTTGACAGATTACATCTCCCTCCATTTTCTCCCTCGCTCCAACTCCTCCTCTTCAACTCCCACCTCTCAACATTCAACTCCTTTCCCCTCCCCTCTCAGGCTTCTACTTGCGTTCTTTACAAGTTCCAGATTTTTGCAGGTCAGAGTCACTGCACCAGCACACACCAATGCTTGAATAACAGGGAACAATTTAAAAAATATATCCAGATGACTCAGATTACTGAACCATGTGCCATGCTGCAAGGAAAGACAAAAAAACCAAAATGCTGTCAACTATCAATTTGATCTGGGCGGAAAATTCCTTCCTGACCCAACATATGATGATAAGTTAAACCTGGCCTAATCCCACAGCTGAGGCAGCCAACATATAATAATAGTGACCCCATCAGTCCCACCTCCACTTGAGGGTATCTTTGATTATTCAGAAAGAAAGGGAAAAATATGTTAAGAGGTTAAAAAAAAGTTCTTTCTATGGCATCAAAAGCAAAACTCATAACAAGTTTTGTCTCATAGTGTGTCCACTCTGTGTTTTAGAGCTAGTCAGGTTCTTTGCTCCCATGACTGTTCTTGGGAGCTTATTCCAGAATTTCACTGCTCTTATAAAATCATGAGTGGTGTGGAAAAAGTAAATAGGAAACTGTTTTTTGCCCTTTCTCCACAATATGAGAACAAGGGGACACTCTCCGAAGTTAAATGGCAGCAGAGTTAAAACAAACAAAGAAAGTACTTTTTCACTCAGGGGACAATACTATTGTGGAACTTGTTGCCATAGGAGGCTGTTAAAAACTAGCTTCAAAAAGGAACTAGATAAATTCTTAGAGGATAGAGCAATAAATGCCTACTAGCTGGGGATTAACCCCCAGTGGCTACTGGTAGTTTGGAGTGGTTAGCAGGAGATGGATCACACCTCCATGACCTGTACATGTACTTCTTGAGCTAGTATAACTGACTACTGTTGGAGACAGGATGCTGGGCTCAATGGACCATGGGTCTGACCCAGTATGGCACTTCTTATATTCTTATGATGATTAAAAACCTTCTAAATTTGAGCCTAAATTTCTTCATAACCAGTTTGCATGCATTCATTCTTCTACCCATATTTACGTGTAGTTTAAATGAACCTTTCCCTTCCATTAAGCTAAATCCCCTAATATATATGTACAGCATAATCATGTTTCTTCTCAACTTTCTTTACATTATAAAAATTTTTATTGCGTTGTAAGCCACATGGCTGTCACAACAATTAAACAGGGGAACTGAGCATGTGCAAGTAGCAGCAGCAGGGCAATGCGAGCACTCCTCTGAACCATGGCCTAACGTGGCTCCAAAACAATTGAAAAAGGAAGCAGACCTTCATAAAAGTAAGCAATGGCAGGGGGAAGCAAGGGGGGGGGGAAAGCCTAGAAAAGAAACCCTGCTGGAACGATATTGCAGGCAGCAGCCTGGAGAGAGGGCTGAAGGGGAGGCCCCAGAAAAAGTGCGGGAAAAGATGGCAGCAGAGGCAGCAATGGAGAGGGAGGAAACCCCTGATGAAACTGAGCCAGAGAAGGAAGCAGGGGAGAAAATTAAGAAACTCCTCCTTGAAATGAAAAGGGATTTTAGGAGAGACATGTCTAAATTAAGAGCTTCAGTAGAAGCAGGAAATAAGAAGCTTAAAAGGCTGGGGCAGAGGATTGATAATAGTGGAGGAAAGAGTCTCCTCCTTGGAGGATCAAGCAGTGACTATGGAAGAACAGGCCACAAGCCTTCAAGAGAAGGTACAGACCTTGCTTTTAAAAACAGAAGACCTAGAGAATCGGTCACGAAGAGACAACCTAAGATTTGTGGGCTTCCCTGAAGGATGGAAGACTCAGGAAGTAGTAAAGCTGTTGTGGGACTTCCTGAGAGAACAGTTCCCAGAGTATCAGCAACTACAAGAGCCAGTAATTATCAGAGCCCATAGAACAGGGAGGCAGCCCAACAAACATTTTCCAAAACCCAGAACCATAATAGCCAAGTTTATGAGCTATACAGTGAAGGAGGAACTGCTGAAAAAAGCCAGGATGAAAAAAGAAATGAAGTTCAGGGAGGAGACCATAAAAATCTTCCCTGACTATGCCATGGAAACTATGGCTAAAAGAAGAAAATGGGGGAAATACTTTCCTGAATTGAATCAAAGAGGCTGGAAGCCTGTATTGAAATTCCCAGCAAAAATGGTCTTAA
>QEPC01005447.1:4703893-4725132 GCA_003113815.1 Sphenodon punctatus
CCGCGGCCGCTGGTGCTGGGGGGTGGGCTCGCCTCTCAGTCTGTTTTTAAACAAAAATCCAGGCTGGGCAGGGTGGGTGGGGGGTGTCCCCCCTTCCACCCACGCAGCCTGGACTCGGGGAGGGTTTGTTTTTTTTAACTTAGGGCTTGAAGTTTTTACATTGCAGCCATTTTAAAATGGCTGCAATGCAAAAAAATCCAGTACCCGGAATCCGGTACCCCGGACCGGATTACCGGGTCGAATCCGATAATGCCGGTACGCCTGGTACCGGCATTATCGGATACCGGATTTTACCGCTTTCCCGCCCCTAGATTCTGACCCATGGCAGCTGTCCAGACGTAACGGCGGGGGTCACCACGACGGGGAATCACATTCACTGCGCAATGACCTCCGGCACCGCCACTTCGGCCGCTCACACGGCAAATGTGATTCCCCGCCATGGTAACATCTGGGGGGAAACATCCGTTTCCCCCAACAGACATTACGTGGTCGCTGCCACCACAGGGGATTGTCTGTGGTGGCCTTTGACCACGTAATGTCTGAAATCACTCATGTATAAATAACCACCAAGGGTGGTTAAAGGGTGGTTAGTGTCATGTCTGTTTTCACCCCTTGTTACAGCACATCATGTCTTCTTCCTGCAGCATGAGCACAAACAAAATAGGAGCTGTTTCAGATGTTTTTATTAAAACAAAATTGAATGGAGGTTAAACATCCTGATGTTTTTGTGTGAAAATGTGTTAACATTTCAAATATCAATTTGACATTTCTGAGGTTCATTTTAGAGTCAATACAAAATATAAACAGTGTTGAAATAGAATTTGAAATTTTCACCAAAATAAAATTTTTCTATACAAAATTCAGTTTTCAGCTGTGATTCCAAATTTTTATTTATTTATTTTTTAATGAAAACATTATTTCAGTTTCCAACCAACACTAGTTTAGGTTTCATTGTCCTTCCCTGTAGACACAAACTAGAATAATCAGACATGATGATCCTAACCAATATGTGCACATCCATGCATGCAGTCTTTTGCTCATCATGCATAAGTAGACATGAGAAAACACTGTGATATTGGCCCTTTTTAAATGGACGGCACCCACCCACAAATCTGGATGTACATGCATGGATGAGTCTCATGTACATGCTGTGGCACGTGGGTGTGCATGCACTCCCACGAACATGCATGCACACTCACCTCCACCCATCGCACACACACAGAACCACCAGCAAAAACAGTGATTGCTCCGTGTGTGTAGATGGGTGAACGTGGGTGTGCGCCTGTCTACACCCTCCCCTCACCTATCACACAGGCACCAGTGTGAACACCGACACACCCACCCCACACATGCCCATTTAAAAAGGGCCATTGTTGAATTTTTTTTATTTTATTTATTTAAATAGACTTATATCCCGCCCCTCCTTTTAAACAATTAAAACAATAAAATACATTAAAATTCAGGTAAAAACAATCAAATATTCAATATAAATATTAACAGGGCTAGACAAAACAAATGGGTAGAGAATTTAAAAAAAACCTCCCTACCCTCCCCCAAAGGCCTGGGCAAACAGCCAGGTCTTACAGTTCCGCCGAAATGTTAAAAGGCTTGGGGCCAGGCGAGCTTCCTCCGGAAGGGAGTTCCACAGCCGCGGCCCCACTACTTGGGGAAATGGCAGCAGCAATTTCAAATACTCCAAAAGAAGAAAAGCAGAGTGATGTAACAATTGGGTCAAACAGATGGGAGACAAGAGACTTTAATATTCTTGGCTTTACCAATGATTCTCAGTGTGGCCTTGAGCAAGTTACGTTGCCTATCTCTGCCTATTTTTCATCTTTAAAATTGTATGTTTTACCTGAGATAAAAGGCAAATGCTCTACATTCTTGCTCCATTGAAGTCAGCATGCTTGCACAGTCTAAGAATCTGGTCTATTACTACATGAGGAACTAGCTATTAAAGGTAATGTGTTTTTCAATATATATGCCCTCTTGCACCATAGTTTTTTATCTCCAGTGTACAGTACTTGCTGAAGACATCATACATCCTTTCCTAGAGGGAGTAAGTTCAATGGCTACAACAAAAGACTAGGAGTCAGAAGACTTAAGTTCTGTTTCTTACTTCAGTCAGCTTGTTATGCAGTCTTGTGCTACTTAACACATCCACACCTCAGTTTCGCCACCTAGAAAGTGAATACAATTCCCATTTGTGTATTCTCTGTTGAAAGGGACTGTACAGGTGCCAAAGCACTGTACTGTCACCTCTTATTGAAGGTGCATCCTTGGCTAGCACACTTTCTTCTTAAGCAAGTAAATCAGTGGCTTTGAGTTACAGTAGCAAGACAGTCCTGGTTGATGAAAGGCTGCTGTAATGTGCCTTTTATCACATCTTCCTCTAGAGATAAGGAGGCTGTCAAACAGATAGCAGCAGTGGTTTAGGGAGTACTGGCTGAGGCTGCTCTAAATTAACAGAGGGGGCAGCCTTCTTTGATATCTCTTAAAAAGATTTGGTGGGATGAGCTGGGTGACGCTGAGCCACAAGGACTGTATTATTCATGACACCCGTGTATTAGCAGTGTCTCTGCTGTCTATTGATTGCATATTCTCTACCACAACTATTTCTTAGGAGTTGATTAGAGTCCTAGCAGCCTGTATATATTCTAATCCAATAACAGGTTATTTAATCTCATGCTGTAAACATTTGCAATTTTTGACAGGCTCTGGCTGCCCTGAGGGAAACAAAACTCAGATACCAGGGTGAAGGTGTAGGTGTGACTTTTTTTTTTTGCCTTAACATTGTAGGATGGCATGCAAGCTTCCCTTATTTTTGAAAGGGGCCATTAGACTGGAAGACCCTCCCTACCAACAAAATGCAGTTTTATAACTTCCACATCATTCATGTTGATGCCACAAGGATATCATGAGGACACTTGGAGTGTCCTATGATTCAGGAGATAACATGTTGGTTCAAGAGATTGCGTATTGGACTTGGAACCATAGGTCAAGTTCAAATCCTAACCTCAATGGATGTCTTTAGGCAAGTCACCATTTCTCAGTCTTGCTTCCCCCTCTGTGAAAGGGGACTGCCAATGACATGCCTAACCTGATGTCTGGCGTAATGTAGGTGCACTCTGGGAGCCACTGACTCCTTGAGATAAGGTCTGGAAGATGCACACAGTGTGGTAAGTCTGTGAAATAGTAGGGACTCTTCAGTCATGTGGTCTCTCACTTTTTCATGCTGGTGAAGGATGCTAAACTAACAGCCTTGAATACTAAACTCCTCTGTCCATCAGTCACAGCATGAGCAATACTGGTCCAAACTTTACATTAAATTTCCCACTAATATGCTTTCATCCCAACATGAATTAGGACAATTGAGCCCTTCCCCACACTTCCAACTAATGCTAAAAAAAAGAGCAATTCTTTAAAAAGACTAGGGCTGAAACTCGATTCTTGGATTCTTGCTTTTCTCAACAAGCATCAGGGTTCTCAACTCATTCTTGCAAATGAGAACGAGCCAAGAAATTTCCTGGATTCTCATTGAAAACAGCAAGAATCTCAAGACAGCCCTCCCCACCCCCACACTTGAAAAAACAACAGAAAGGACCTTTTACAGTCATTCTTCCTCTCCCTCCCCCATCATGTACCCCTGACTGCTCCAGCTGCTGGGTCTCTCAGCACTCCACTTTTTTGCGGGGGAACAGGAGACACAAAAAGGAGGCAAAATATTTTAAAAATTCACTGCCCATGCACAAAATGTCCACCAGGGCCGTTCTGTGCATGTGCAAATGGTGGTGTGCATGTGCAGAACAGCTGCCCTTTTCCAAAATGACACCGATGCTGCCAGCGCCATTTTGAGAAAGGGCAGAATGGCCGCAGTGGCCACTTTGCACACGCACAGTGATTCCCCCCACCCCTTTTTTTTTTTTTTTTGCAAGGTATCTCGCAAGATCTCATACTGGGGTGGCCAACTAGCTGTCACTTTGCATGGGCAGGAGGCGCTGAAGAGGGGGGAAAGTGGTGCCTGAACTTTCAGAGAGACAGCCAGACAGCCAGCCTCACAGCAGTGGCCGAGGGGACATCCTGCCTTGGATCAAGAAATTGTACTAGATGGTTTTTGAGGTCTCTTCCATCCCTATGATACTAAATAATATCCAATTATAACAACTAGACAATATTGCCTCATAAGAAATAATATTTCATATCATTTCTACTTACATGTACTTCTCTTCACCACTAGATATGAGTTTCTTCTCCCTATGATGGGGTCAACTCCCAGGAGAGTTCCTCTCCGAAACTTGAGCAGGTTTTCAAAGCTACCCAATACAAACTGAAGCTGCCATAAAACAAGCTTGGATGTAGGATCATTGCCTCTCACTGTGAAAAATCAAAAGGCCTGAGGATAGAAGGTTAATTTTAGATGCTAGGAAATAAATTCAGAAAAAAGATAAGTGGAAACATCCTTGACTGGCAGCCTCTCCTCAACACACACGGCTATTTAATTGCTTTCTTGCAACACCCAGGGGACTAGGCTACTTTCGTAAACACCTGATTTCATCTAACTGTCCCATCAGGTAGTGAGTGATATTGATCTTCTGGACCGATGATGAATGGAAATCGTTAAAAAGAGTAAATTCCCAAGAACAGACTTTCTCCTTAAATCATAATGTAAGCCACTACCTTTTCCTGGCTTCTGGGAAGCATCTTTTATACCAGGTGTTCAGAAGCAGTCTGAAGGAGTTTCTGGCATCTCAATGAACAAGTAATAATGCTCATGTAGTGCTGCACAGTGAAGAGGAAGCAGGTAAAAAAAAAGAAATAGAAGTACATTCAGGCTTGCTTCATATAAATGTTGCAAGAGGGGAATGATCTCCATTTTAAACTAAAGCATGGATTCTCTGGAATACATTAATGTCCATTAACAAATAGGCTGAATATGGGTTAAAATAACTTCCTAAATTAAGTAGTCCAAACCCCATCATGGGAGACATTTAAAATTAGACTATGAAAAGCCCTAGAGAATATGCATACAAGTGTCCTTAAGAAACTGTGGAGCCCAGTAGGTCCCTATGGATAGGCCTTGGTAGGGCCTGGTGTGGCTGCACCAAAAGCACATGTCTAGGGATGCCCTGTACGTTGTAACTAAATCCAAATGTATTTTCCTTTAATTCTTATCTAAGGAGGATAAGAAGCTTCTGGGAAATAGCATCCAAATAAAAATATCTATATTACCATTGGCACTAACTAGCCCCCATGTGGTGAGATTAAGCAGAGAAGAAAGACTGAAGAGGTTTGTTTTAGGGCTGAATCAAAAGTTCTTCTGTTCTTGTGAGATACTGCGACCTGGGGAACTTCCTGTCATTTGGGGAAAGGCTGCTCTCCCCTCTCCTGCATCTCCTGCCCATACAAAGTGACAGCCAGACTGCCACAGCTGCTGCCATGGGGCTAGCTAACTGTCTGGCTGTCACTTTGCATGGCTGCTGCCCTGTCTCCCGTGCCTCCCATTTGGGAGGCACTGGAGAGGGGGAGCTGTACCCACACCTGCAGAGCGACAGGCAGCTCCATGGCAGTGGAATAGACCAGCTGGTTGTCACTCTGCACAGGTGGAAAGTGTTTCCCTCAGGAGCAAACCTCCCCCCATCAGCTGTTTTCTGGGTGGATGCCATGCACCAAACAACTCATGGGGGGGCAAGAGCACATGGGGGGCTGAGAGGAGGAGCTCCAAGTCCAGGCTCCCCTGATCAGCTGTTCAGCAGGGTCAGGTGAGCGTGCTCGTCTGGGCCTGATCCACAGACCTTGCCTCACAGTGGGACTGGGCAAGCCTAACAAATTTGCAGGCCCACGTTGTCCAACATTGGCCCAGGTGGGTGGCCCTAGACCTGGAATGGTCTCCCGGGACCTTCTGGAGGACACACGGGACTACATGTTTGGTAAATGTGTAGCACCAAAGGTTTCACATGTATGTAATGTTACTTTACATGTACACTATGTAATGTCAAAGGTTCCACGTGTTTGTAAGGTTGAAAATGAGACCTGTAGAACTCAAATTAGGCCTCTCACACGTCACCAGTCTACAGAAACTACAAGAGATAACAGAAAGTGTATTCAAAACATCTGGCTTGCTAGACAGCCTGTGGAGATGCAAATGAACTTCCATGTTTGCCTGGGTTGCATACGTGCCCTGACCCATGATCCCCAAGAGGGGAAATCCAAGTCAAAGGAGCCTAAATTCCTATTTAAATGGGAGTAAGATACAAAGAACAGACACTTCTTGCAAAAGCTAGCTTGAGCATCTGCATATGAAAGGCAGGAGCTGGAAGCCATGAACTGAGAGGAAGGACTTTGTTTGCTAGCAACTATAAGTCTGGAGACCCAGTCGCTTACATCAAGGACTGAGAAGAACTTATGGACCTTGCTAGGGGTAAGATGAATAACTTAGGAACTCAACCAGTATAAGTTAGGAATGTGTTATATTTACCTTTGATTTCTAATTACCACTCTGTTTAACTATCTTGTTTATGTAATCAATAAACTTACTTCTTAACTTTTATGAAGAAGTGGAAAGTGTCTAATATTGGAACACAAGTGAGCTACAAGAGCCCTCAAGCTCTTGCGAACCCAGAGAGTAAAGAGTCTGTAAAAGGGAAGGATAGGAACCTTGTGTGACAAAGGAGTTTCATTGTGACACACTTGAATTAGCCAGAGAGAGAACTGATTCAAGAGAACTGTGCGCAAGGGAAACTGAGTCACTCAAACCCGGTAAAGTGGGGGTGCAGACTCCCAAACCTGTGACACCCATGTTGGCCAACATTGACCAAGGTGGGTGGCCCTAGACCTGGAATGGTCGCCCAGGACCTTCTGGAGGACACATCCCGGGCCAGTCTGCCTAACTGCCCTGGGGTATACACGGCCTAACATCTGGCACTGAGGAGACAGACATGCAGGTGTGTCCCGGGCCCAGGCCGGCCATAACAAACCAATGCAGGCCACCGACATGTTTGTTTTCACCCAATGACAGATGCTTGTCCAGCTGGCATTTGAAAACATCAAAGAAATGAGATTCTACATTCTCTTTAGGCAACCTGTTCCATTGTCCTCTTGTTCTTACAGTTAAGAAGTACTTCCTTATATAATTCAGCCTAAATTTATCTTGCTGTGATGTAAGCCCATCACCTCTTGTTCTATCTTCTGTGGAAGTGGAGACTAACCATTACCCATTTTTGCGGCAATCTTTTAGATAATTGACTGGGAGCAATCATGTCCTCACCCCCAGTCTTCTTTTCTCTAGGCTAAACATTTCCAATCTGTTCATCCTTCCTTTATACAATTTTCATCCCATATCCTTTATCATATTTGTTGCACCCCACTGAATCCTCTCCAATTTGTCAGCACCCTTCTTGAAGAGCCATACCCCAAATCAAACAAAATAATCAAGGTGAGGTTTCATTAGTGCTGAATAGAACTGTACCATTACGTCTGCTAATGCAGCCGAAAGAGACATTTGGTTTTTTTGTAAGTGTCCTATTGCCAGGGACCGATGTTCACTGCATTTTCCCAATTGGCAGTAATGGGGGAAATGCAGTGAATACATGGTCCCTGCATATTGTTGGCTTATACTCCATTTGTGATTCACTATAACACCCAGATCCTTCTCCGTAGTGCAGTGTCCAGCCAAATCTCTGCTCCCTCATTTTATACTTGTGCATCTTCGGCCCCCACCCCCCATTCCTATGGGTACATTGTATTTGTCTTTGTTAATTCTCATTTTATTTCTCCTGCCTAGGACTCTTAGTTACCTAGATTGTTTTGGATTCTAATCTCCTCCAAAGTGTTTGCACCCACTCCCAGCTTTGGGTCATCAGCAAATATGTGAGTGTGCATTCTGCTCCCTCTTCTGAAAAATTAATATAAACATTGAAGAATTCTGGACAGACCACTGCAGGGCCTTACTTGACGCTGCCCAGTTTGACACCAATCTGCTCCTCAGAGGCAGTGTGGTTTAGTGTTCAGAGTAGGGAACTGGCACTCAGCACTGCTGCTGGATTCTCCTCCTGGTTCTGCCACTGACTTGCTTCATGACCTTAGGTAAATTAGTTTCTCTTTCCACAGTTCAGTTTCCATATCTGTAAAATGACCACACTCCCTCATATGTCACAGAGATGTTTTGAGGCTTAATTCACGTGAAGAAATCTGATATTCTCTGATGGAAGGCATTATTTACAAGTGGGCAAAGTATTTTTTTCCCATCTGCCATTTAAGGGCAGTTTCCTAGACTTTGCAGCACCTAGGGCACTCCTGTAGAGTATCTGAAAGGGTAACCACTTTCACAAAACAAGGATACTCCAACAGAGAAGTAGACCAAACTGTAGAATGAGCCACCCAAATCCCTCGAGAGAACCTGTTAGAATACAGAAAGAAGGAACCCTCTTACCGTACACCCCTTGTCGTCACCTACCACCCTACACTGGAACCCATACATGGCATCATCCAACAGCTACAACCCATACTTGATGGGGAGAAAACTCTAAGGAAAATCTTCCCTGAACCACCTCTTCTGGACTTCAAACAACCCCCGAACCTCTCACAACAGATCATCTGGAGCAAGCTACCAACCACCCAAGACACCCCAACATTAGCAAGAACAAAACTTTCTACCACCACCACCACCACTGTCAATACCCCCCATGGGAAACCATTCCACATACAAAGAAACTACACCTTTAAATCCCAAAATGTTGCATGCTTCCTTCAGTGCACCAAATACCACCATAGAAACTACATTGGCGAAACCCAGCAAACCTTGCACCAATGAATGAACTCGCATAGACATACAATTATAAACAAAGTCACTGCCTCTGCAGTGGGTAATCACTTCTCCTAGCACAACCACTCCATAGCAGACCTTTCAGTTCTCATTCTCAAAGGAAACCTTCACAACACCCTCAGAAGACGGGCCTGGGAACTAACTAACATTCATAACTTTTATTGGACACAAAAAAAAAAACCTTAAAGGTCTCAATTTCTCCAGCCACTACAAAAAAATGTAAACTTTGACACTAAAAGCAATGGACTTAACAAGGACCTATATTTCTCCAGTCACTACAAATATCTGTAATACCTTACAGTTACTGCATTTTTAATTTCTGTTATCCTCTGTACCAAGTTCCTAGATCATTCTAACCATTTTATCTCCTTCTCTGTAACTGACCCTGTCAGCTGTCTACCCAACCATTCAGGAAATTCACATACTGTGAACCCAGTTCCTTTGATACATATGCTCCCTTCTGATAATCTGTTTCCCCACTATATCCCCAAACTAATCATTTGCTATCTCTGTGTGTTTACCACCACCTATTCTTCCTTTATCCTTTACACCAATATATAATTGTACAGCTGTTTTATAAATGTCTGCCATCTCTCTCTCTCTCTCTGTTAACCGTCCTCACACCTTGCTCTGTTTATTTCCACCCATTCTATGCCCCCTCATATATACTACTCTACATTCGCTCAGTTTATGTTTTTCTACTGGCTACGCTACATGTCTGATGAATGACCCTGTGTGACCAAAAGCTTGCTTATTTCCACCAACAACAGTTGGTCCAATAAAAGATAGCATTTAAGCCACCTTGTCTCTTTTTTCAAGGCATCAGTTTGCAAATTTGAGAGCTTGCAGCTGGTCTATAAGCCAGAACAGCAGCAAACTGAGGTTGTGGACAAATGATGGAATTTGACAGGAATAAGGCTTACAGCAAACACATGCACGCAGAGCAAATCAACTCTTTCAGGAGACCTCCTCACACACAAAACCTCCTTAAAAAATCATAAGACTAGCTAATACTAGACCACCAATAATGGACTGAGTGCAATGCCCTAGATCATTAAGTCTCCATGGCATTTTTCTGATATAGCCATATTTTGTGGTTGAAAATGGATACTGTGCTCAGAACTCAGGTGATCCTACAACCATTTGCTAGGATAAAAACAGGTTAAAACTGAAAAGACCATTCACATCACCCATGTTCCCCTGGAAAAGCAAAAACCTCATGGCAGTCACTACACACTGCAAAATCCCTGGCACATGTTATCAGGTATGTTCAGTTGTATTTGGGGGGCAGCAATTATGACACATTTTGGACTGACTTTTTCCAAAGCATAAAGTGACTCAAAAAAGGGCAAGCATAAGCCAGCCCAGCTGTCAGTTCTTATAACATCTGCTGGTTGATATTTAGCAGCAAGTGCAAAGGTCCTCATTAGCAATGACCAACTAAAGAAAGAAGTGATGCACAGTCCAAAAATATGCTCATAATAAGACACTTGAAGCTATACATAACGTTGTCAGCCTTGGAAAGGAAGCTTTTACTTTCATTGAGATGCTGTGTTTAACTACAGTAAATGACAGCATTCTCTTATGTTTGGAATGCAGCAGCACACTAAGGGGTTGCTAGTACAATAAAGAAGTAAAGGTTCCTTTTTCAAGATAGCCATTTGGTAAAAACAGATGAGACAGTAGCCCAGTACCCCTCCATATGGGTAGCCACTGTCTATTAGGTGGCTGCCAGATGTTCACACACACCCGCCCGCCCTGCATCTCCCACTCACGGTGTCATCCTGGCAAATGTGGGGCCTGCTGTGTGGGCAAATGCTGACTGATGCAGGTGAATGTGTGCCCATGTGGCCACTTCCCATCTGTTAGGATTCACACAGTCTCTCTGTGTGTGAAGGTCCTCCAGGACCATAGAGTCCTGGGCAGAGTACCTAGAGTGGTCCAGGGCGTGACCACATCTCGGTAGTAGAGGGGATGGGTGGAGCACAGCAGGGTAGAATACCTGCTTGTCTGCCCAGTTCATTGCATGGAAACTGAGTGACAGCTGCTCGCATGGGCTCCATGGAGTGACCCCACACTCCAGGGGGCTAATCTCTTATTAATTATTATGATTATAAGCATTTATATAGCACCAGCGATGTACCTGGCACTTTACAGAAAATAAGATAGACACAGTCCCTGCCCGAGAGCTTACAATCTAAAGACAGGGGGAGGGGATCTATTGTCTGTTAACACCAATTGTCTCCAAGTTTAGGGTCATACAGCATGTCAAGAAAAAGACACAGCTTAGAACCAAACCCTCCTAATTGATTTACCATTGCCTTTACCCATTGCACCACCCTGCCTTGAATTGCTTACACTAAGGCCATGTCTTCATGAAACAGAGGGGTAGTTATTTTGTGGTATTGTACAGTACACCCTGTGATAAGTAGCCCTTCTCTGGAACCTTCACACAGTCCCCTGACTTACATCAGTTTACTTCCTCAAGTAAACTGCCCCCTGCTTACATCACCGCCAAGCAGGATGATTGGGCATATCCTACAAGGCATGGTTCCAAAAGCCACTACTAGCAGAAGAGCACAGAGAGGACAATGTGGCCAGAGTCAGTCACACACAAACTGAGAGCTGGGATGCTGTATGGGTGTAGCTGGGGGAGTGCTTTGCTCCTGGAATCTTCACAATTTTTTTTACCCCCAGGGCAAACTTCCCTTAGAGACAAAAAAATTCCAAGTGGACCCAGAGGTAACAACCTTAGGCATAATACCCCCTCTACCTTCTTCCCTGCTCCCCTTCCCCAATTGTGTGAATGCAAGCAAATTACCCCAGTGTAAACATTTCAGTGTGTGTGTGCATGCATGTGGCAGAGTGGGAAACCCTTACTTATTATAAGAGAAATTCTTGGCTGTGTTTTGGGTACACACCGCTGTAACATCTTCAGATCTAATCCTTGTTCTCTCCAGCTCACTGTGCATTGCTGAGAAAAACAAGATGTGGACCAAGGAAAGGGAGCAGGGTGTATATACCTTCACTTGGCTTCTAGTACAGCCCCATGTGAACTGTGAACTTCAGACAGTGCATCTTTCAGGCTGCTTTAATTTATTATGTGATTTCACCCAGCAAATATAAGCATCCAAGATAAATGAGAGGGTACAGAAGGATAGTTTGTGGTCCCACACAACCCTTTTTTTGGTGTTGCAAGCAAATTATTGTTTGGGGTGGGCAGTGGGTGGGAAACCCTTAGTTATTATAAAAGAAGTTTCTGGTTGCGTTCTGGGTACACACAGCTGCATATCTAATCCCCTGCATGAGAAGACACAGAAGGATACTTCATGCCCAAAGTCCCAGGATAAGAGAACACAGAAGGATATTTTGTGGCTACACAACCCCTTCTTCCTCATATGAAGTGCCATATTGGGTCAGACCAATAGTCCATCCAACATCCTGTCTCCAACATTAGCCAGCACCAAATACTCCAGAAGCAAGCACAGGAGAAACTATAGGACAATTTATGGATGTATCCATTCCCTGTTAATCACTCCCAGGTTCCAACAGTCCCAGAGCATGAGGTTGTATCCACTGATCATCATCATCCTAGTTAATAGCTGTTGTTGTTTCTGTTATCCATTAACTTGTCTAACACTGGCTGGAACTCATTATACCATTGTCCTTCTCAGCTTTGTTAAGTGCTGTTAGTTTATCCACTGCTGAGTATCTGGCCCTTGATTTTCTTAGGGTGCATAAATTTGTATGTGAGCAGATAGTATGACAACAGCATAAGAGTGGTAAGAGCAGGACTGAAGGAAATCCTGTAGCAATTACAAGCAATTGAAAGACTGTGCAGAGGTTACAGCCAGCCCTGAGGCTGAAAAAGATGTTTTGCATTCTGAGTAGTGAGCCAGACATTTTATATCTCCTTACTGCTATGTGCAGATCAGCCCGCAGACAGCCAGACGGTGCCCCTATTCGGTAGGGTAATCCTCAGTTTTATGTGCACAGTGTTGGAGTGCCCTTTAATCAGACCTGTTGAGCAGACAATGCGCAAAGTTGCAAATGAAACACTGGCTCTAATTCTTGTTTTGTGAATGTGAGGTTTCACAAAATAGTTGACTCAGTTCCTCATTTCCTTCTGACATACAGAAAGTTAACAAACTTTCCTCAGTTATTCATCCTCAGGTTTTTTGCTTCAGTAAAAGATGACTAATGCCTCCACCATGTATATGACACACAGACACACACATGCGCACCCCAACACTCAAAAAGGGAGGGCCATGTGGAAAGATCAGCAATTCAACATGCCCACAGAAGACAACAGATTATTTTATTAATTATTATTATTATTGAGATAATGACAAATATACAGGGGGCCATGATGTGGTACAAAGTCCTCAAAGCACCATAGGGAAGGGTGACCGTCTACAGACAGCTTAAGACTGAGAGGGCATTCAGACGTGCGTTTAAATCGCACAGCCGCAGCAGCGGCATCATGCGATTTAAAGCACCGCGCACTTCCGGGTTGGTGTGAATGCATTGACCGTGCACATTTCAGCCTAACACGAACTGTTGGAGTGCGGTTTTGAAAGCTGCTCCGAGCAGCTTTTAAAACCGCACTCCAACAGTTCGCGTTAGGCTGAATTGGTACATTCACACCAACCCGGAAGTGTGCAGTGCTTTAAATCGCACGATGCCGCCCGCGGCCACTGTGCGATTTAAACGCACGTCTGAATGAGCCCTCTGAGTGAAGAGGAGAGGTGGCAGATGAGGCATCATGTCACAATACAATGAGGCAACTGTCTCTCTGTACAGCTCTGCTGCAAAAGTATCTGGAATACTGCATTCATTTCGGGATATTTCATTAAGCCATACCTGAGGCATTGGGAATGAGTTGAAGGAATGTCCACTAACTGTATTTTCATTTTTTTTACAAGTATGGATGGCTTTCCACTAGGTTCACTGGAATTTGTATTAGGGCCTAAGAGGAGGAGATGGAACAAGGCAGATTAGCAGAAAGAAATGTGGTGGCAAAGATTCTGAGGGGAAAAAATTAGGAATAGATGTTAGCCAATGAGATGATGGATGAGACACTGGCTGTTTTCAGATGGATGGGCTGCCCCAGTGCTGGCTATGCCAGCCTGCTTCAACCCCCGGTGACCCATTCATCTGAAGGCAGCCCCACCAGATGTGCAAGCAGAGCAGACTGTCAGTGGCACTCTGGAACATGCCAGAGCAACAGTGGCAAAGCAGGCTGGCCAAACCCAGGACACTAGCCCAAAGTGGGGCAGGTGTCCATCTGATGCGCGAACCATGCTGCTGTTGTTGCCCCACGTCGTATGTGAAAGGGCACTGCATGAGTGGGCCACGGGCCAGGGAACCCACTAGGTAAGTCTGATCCTGACCCAGGCAGGGCTGGGAGTGGGCGGACATGAGGGTGCACCTCTGGAGTAGCTCCCGGGGCAGGCAGCCCCACGGCCATCTGAAAACACCCACTGTAAAACAATGGAGAGGGCCCAATAAAGCAGAAGCCGAGTGCTGAGAATCGTTAAGAAATTAGGGGAATAAGTATGGAAATTGTATTGTGTAAGTAAGTATAAAGGTATGTAAATTGACTCACCACTACATTTTCCTATAGTCTTGTTCTTCTAGATCCCTATAAGAGGCTGTGAAGTGTAACAAGGAGGATTGCACCCTGTGAAGACCAGCCTGTTCCTGAGGCCGGTCTGAGCACCTCAATAAGCAGCTGCGGTGACTTAGTAATTAGACTGGGGCTGATTACGGAAAGCTGTGTATAGGGAAAGGCAGCACTTTGTAGAGAGAGGAGAGCTGGAGTGGATGGACCTGCCGGTAGAGAAGCTGGGAAGGGCTGAAGTAAGAGTGCTGTGGGTGTCCAGCTGATGAAAGGTGTCAACTGTGAGTGAACTGTAAAGACTCAGAGTTTGCAGGTTGTATACATGAGAGCTGCATGGTGGGAACAGAAGACTAAACAGACCTGGATGCTGGATAAGAGGGATAGAGCACTGTTTAACTGGCACACCCAAAGGGGACTCTGGGGTGAAACAGGCTGAAGAGGGGTCTGTTGAAGGAGCTGCCCTGTTACAAAACAATCCTTCTTTTTCCGTCTTGTAACTAAGCACAGCACAGGCATTTGCAGCTTCCTAAATGTATCTCTGCTCCACCCTTGTCTTCCCTCCCTTCTCCATCCTAGATCGTAAGCCTCTTAGGGCAAGGGCTTCTCTAGTCATGATTGTCCAGTGGCAGGCACATTGCTGCTTCTATATAAATAATAATATAGCACATAGATATACAGACAAAAAGTGTTGTACAATAATGAAATTCTCATTCCTAGTCTTATGACTAGTGCCATAGTGGATCACTGAAGTCCCCTCCTTTCTTCTACAACCCCTGAAATTGGTATATGTAAATGGATATTGTAACAGGGAGCTCAGGGAGGGTCCCTGATGCTTTAAGAAACACTGGGTGTGGCAGAAGGCTGGCCCTTTTAAATAGGTTAGTGGCTGTGTGACAGGGGTGGTGAGAGGTTGACTGAGGATGCAGGTGGTGAGACAGGCTCACCTGTGCAATGGAAGGCAGGCTGACAGCTGTACAAGTGGGAGCAGACAGAAGCAGACAGCTGAGCTGGGTGGGGATGCAGCTCCCGGTGAAACTGTCAACAGCCCACAGAGTGAACGGTGAGCCTGAGAAGAGCAGCAAGGAAACGGCTGGAGCTGGGAGGGCTTGCCTCAAGAAACCTGAAGTACAAGGGGACTATAACCTGAAGGGCCGGGTTAAACATCAGGCTTGGGTGCCTGCCTGCAACAGATAAATATTGTATGAAAAATTAAAATCTGTACACTTTAAACTTGTTCTGTCTGGACTGATGCCATAGTAACTATGCCATAGACCTACACTCACTTCTACAGGCAGCCTATGAAACGGTGAGATCCCTGACTGAAGTCAAATTTGCTCTTTGTGAGATTGGCAAGGAAAATTAAAATTTCCATAGGAAAGCCCTGACCCCAGATGCTTTGTGTGTTATGAAAGGAAACACAGAGCACTTTCTCTCCCACCTCTGTTTAATAGTGAGCTATGAATCACGCAGCAACAGCCCTGCAGAGACAGGCCAAGCCTGCACTGCATTAATCCACAACACACAGCATGCTCAGCTCACCCTGGCCTGCCACACAATATCCTGCTCATCTTCCCAGAGAAAGACAGGCCTCCATAACTCGCATCAAGTGATGACTTGGGTCCTGAACATTTATGCCCCAAGCGAGTGAGCTAGTTTAGTTTTCTGCACAAGTGTTTTTATTTTTAATTTTTTTGCAAGCTCTGCTGGAGTAAAATGCTCTTACCACATCAGCAGGCTTGTCCCTTCCTCACAAGTCACATCAACTAGAGAGCGCGTTCCCACGTACAGAAAAATGCTGGTGTTTCTAAATGCAGGCAATTTTAAAATGCACTTGCATTTATTCACACAGCACTTAATTTGTGCTTTCCAGCCATTTAAAATAATGCGCCTTTCACATTCCCACACTAGCTTAAGTCAGTATCATGAGCTCCTCGCTTGCCCAGCTCCTGAAGAAGGGAGAGGAGCCGAGCGAGAGCCGGGAAGTAGGGTGCTCTGTAACATGATTTTGACTAGGCTAGTCGGTATCATATCTGATACACAGCGCTCCGCTTCCCGGGCTTTCAGGTTCGGAGAGGAGCCGAACCGAAATGGGAGTGCTCATGATACTGAAGAGCGAAGGACATTCTGACAGGAGAATTTATGCAGGTGTTTAGAAACGCACTCTTAATGTAAAGGTAGGTTTTTGCCGCTTGCCAATGCGCTTAAAAAACAAACGCAAACACGGTCAAAGAAGCGCATACAGCCTTTCACGCTACAAGGAAATATGCGGGGAAAAGAAAAAAGCGCTGACTTGCTGTATGTGGGAATGTGCTCAGAGAGTCTTCAGGGATTCAAAGCGTGTGCACGTGTATGTGCGTGTTCTTTTGGCACTGAAATGGGAAGTCTCTTCCCCTTTTGCCACTGAAATGGAAAGTCTTTTCCCCTCTTGGATGAGCAACAAGTTTGTTCCACTGTGAAGAGAAAAGGGGGAGAGAGGGTCCCACAAGGAGGAAGTCTGGAACACTGCAGAACAGAGCATGAATGAATCAAATCAATGGGACTGGCTACAGTACAGATCTCCTCCATATTTGTAATGAAATTGTAACAAGCCCTGACTTCAGAAATCTTATGTCCATGCACAATGCATTTAACTCATGGGGCCAGCTGGTATAAATTGGTTTAGTTCCATTAAACACAGTAAAAACAAGGGAGAAATCTCTAAAGCAGACAACGGTGAAACGAATTTAATGTACATCAGCTGAGAATCTGACTCTGCATGTTAATAAAAAATGTGCATGGGTCAGCTGATGATCTGATCGCTATAAACCATGCTTTGATGTTTATGTTTAGCACTGAAGACCGTGATTTCTAGGAGGGCTCTTCTGTGGAAGCACGGAAGGAACCACCCAATAGTGTACATATTAGTCAAGCCAATCAGCTCCTAGGTCTCTTTACAGAAAAACATCCTGCTGTATGCTGCATCTGGTGGCATTAGAGGCATAGCTAGAATACATGCAGCAGGTGGAACTACCCTGGGCCCATGTGCCTGGGGGCCACATATGCATGTGGAATGCATATGCACACTGGAGTGGAATGCCCCAGCAAGGGGCCCATTTCTTCTTCAGCACCAAGGCTCATTTCCACTTAGCTGTTCCCCTGGGTGGAATTCACCACATGGAGCAATGCCCGCAATCCCAGCACCAGTAGCTGAGGCATTGCAGAACAACAGTTTACATTTTGCTTGAGTGTACATGTACAAGCACAGGTGTGCAGTTTGTCTGATGGGCGGACCAACATAATACTAGTCTTGAGGAAAAGCTGAGAACTGAGCAACTCTGGAGATCGGGTCCAAGAAGGAAGAGGAGAAACTGGACTTGTAAGACTTTCCAGGCAAGAGCCGCCCCGAGCTGCTCTGTGAGCAACGAAAATTTCACGATGAAGATTCTTGGGGTTCACTCTATCTGATTGACAGCCCAACTTGCCTCCTAACTAGCCGCAGCTCAGTTTCTCCATTTATGTTGTACACCGGCCACCACTCTTCCCAGGATGTTCTAGTCCACAAAAGTTCAATTCTCTGTTACCTGAAAACTTGGACATGTCTTTAGTTACATGAAACATAAGTGAGTTAGAGTAGAGAAGGGTAAACTACTCATAAAACTAATTATCAGTTTGATAGGTCACGTGACTGGAAGTCCCACCCTCCCCGACTGTCCCCTGGACCAGAAGTCTCGCTCCCCCCACCGGCGGAAGTGACGTCGAAGGCAGAAGTGATGTGGAAGCAGCTAATGCTTCTGGGTCAGGGTGGCGGGAATCAAAGGTCCCCCCCCCCTGAACCCGGAAGGTCTTTATGCTTGACTTCAGGGGCTCTGGTTGTGGGTCAGGGTGGCTGGACCCACAAGGTCCTTTCAAGAGGGCCATGTAATCCCTCTATGAACTCAGGAGAGTGAGATGGACCACTAGGTGTGGGTTTTGTGAGAATCGGAGCTACTTTATGGTGCAGGGTTTGAGGTAGGCTGAGTTGCGGATAGTGGGTCATGTAACCCCTCTCTGAACTCGGGAGAGTGAGGTGGACCACTAGGCATGGGTTCCATCAGCCTAAAGAGTGACAAACCAATGGAATAGCGCACCCTTCTAGGAACTCCTGCCTCAACCAATCCCTGTAGAGGACCATGCATTAGCGCTGCCCAGAGGGTTGTGCAGTGGTGCATAAAAGGCCACCATTTTCTGAGGGGGTCACAATTTTCTGAAGATGGCAAAGACCAGCAAACGAGAGGCGAATGGCTGAATGTGAAAACCCCTATGGTTTCACAGGGTGATGTTACCCCAGCAAGACCTTTTGAGTGGACTGTGCTGCCGGCAGGGGTGAGACACTTAAGCAGAAAATGCTACATATCAAGTTCAGAGGATGAGAGTGCTGAGAGCGGCCCTGTGGCCAAAGTTCTTTTTAGCACGTCAGTCCATGATGACGAAACTCGAATGGACATGAAGACCAATGAGAAGCCTCAGCTGGTTTTCTCCACAGGGTGGTCAGAGGCAGCAGAAAAGTGGATACCCCCACTCAATACAGCTACCCCAGCTCAAAATTCACAGGTAAGAAAGATTTTTCAGGGTGATTAAAAGGAGTCTGTGTGCCTAGAGATGTAATGGGATTGACTGAGAGTAGTGCCTTTAAAGAGGGTGCTAACCCATTGTGGCTTTTAAAATTTCATTCTGAAACGGTCTGAAAGTGTCCAGCGACCCCTGAAGAAGTTGACCCCCAACCAGAAGGCCCGGCCTATTTTCGCCCTGAGAGAAAAGCTGAGAGTGAAGAGCTACATATTACCCTACAGAGATGCCTGGAGCTGATGAAACAGACTATGTGACAGCTAAGAAAAGAAAAAACACTATGAAATCTATTGTGTGGGCATGTGTTTATGGAATTCTAAAGCATTGATTTAGAGAGAAACTTTTTCAGACTGAGAGAGGTGTGTCTTTGATGCCCCAGGGCAGGGAAGCCATGATTGTGTAAACTGGATGTGTGGTGATGAAATATGCCATGCAATGCATATCTGTAACCAAGGACATTTTGGATTTAACTTTGGTTTGGTTTTGTAAAGTGGAGAATTCTCAAAATCCCAAGCAAACTTTGGACAGTTTGCTTAAGCCATGTGATAAATGCATTTTGCAATTTGTAGAAACTGTTATTAAAAAGAGACACTTTAAATCCTTTTTAAAAAGAGATCTGGGAGAAAATCCTAAAGTTTAACCTAGCCAGTAAAGTTGTCTTGTATTACAAGATTCTGTAAAATAAAGCACACTTTGAAACCTATGTGTGTGTCTAGGCTACAAGGTGTTTGTTTTTGTTTTTTGTTTTTAAACCAACAACCTGCAACTTCAACAGTTTCTCAGTCCGCTTAAAAGCAGACGTGGTTTGATTTGGGAGGGGAGCTGGTACATTTCTTGAGCAGGCTGGTTATGGATATTGACTTCAAAGCAATTCCTTGAAGTCCTTATCAAGGCGTAGACATGATCAGGGATCTTTTGATTAACTAAACAATGAGCGCAACCCAGCTCCCATTGAAGTCAATGGCTAAACTCCCATCGACTTTGTATGAGGCTGAAATGCGCACAATAGAGTGATGACCTCGCCTATTCCCCCCCCCGCCGCCCTTTTCCCTTGAGGGGAAGGGTGTAGTCACCATGGTCTGACCCCTCCCACAGTCAGCTCCTATTGGTTAGCCTGACCCACAAGAACTGTATATAAAGGCAGCAGAAACCAGTGTGTCTTTGGGTTATAGCTTGAATCTGCTAACTTATGCAGTGAGTTTCATGGTCTTTCCCCCGTCCATCTCGGCGAACTCAAGGAAATCTCTCTCCTTTGCCTCTCCAGCATCACCCCGGGACCAGCCTTCTGCCCCTCTGGACAGGTAAGAAACACTGCTGTTCTCTTTAAGGAGGATCAGAATCTTATTGGGAAGGGTGTTGCGGTAGCTCTGCGGGTTGGGGGTGGTGGTGTAGTTCTGAGACGTTCACCTCAGGTTTCTGGCGGGTGAGTTCCACCCTGGTGGAATCCTTCTGGTTGCCAGCCTGAGCGACTCCTTCGAGCAGGTTCCATTGAGGTCTCTGCCCTTTATGAGTTCCACCCATAGAAGCTGGTGAAGCTGTTTGGTAAGTTCCATTTCGGGGCATGGGGCCTTTGAGTCCTGCTCAGGGGGGCACGATTGGCTGGTTGATCAGGAGGGGAATCCATGGGTGAGTTCCACTTGCAACTCTGGTGGTGAGTCCTGACTAGAGGCGGCAAAGGCCCTAATGAACAGATTCTTCTGTTCAATGTTTATGTCCTGCCTCCCTCATCACCTTATAGTAAATAAGGATGACGTTTGGTCATCTTTGGAGGAGGAGATTTCCTGTATGGTTGACTCCTTTCCTCGGGCAGTCCTTGCTCTAGTACGTGATTTCAATGTCCAAATCAAGGATGAGGTTTATGAAAAGTCTCACGATCTGGGTTTGATTTCTAACAAAACAGAGTTACATTTGCAGCAGTTAATCTTCAGGTTTCAGTTAACCATGGGTGATTTCAGACATTACGAGATCACACTCAACCACAGTGAACCACGGTCAATTCCGCGGTGGGGCCAAAGTGCCCTGCATGTCTGTTCAGCGGCCGCCAGATGTTCACCACAGTCAACAGGTTGATGGCAGTCGGGGAGGAGCGCGGGGGGGCGGAGGGCCCGTCTGGTCCATCTTTGTGGGGAGAGTTTCGTGAAGTGACGCCGGCCGATGTGGTGGATGTCCTGGGGTCTGTGAGGGCCACGTGTTGTCAACTGGATCCGTGCC
>QEPC01005447.1:4738847-4768567 GCA_003113815.1 Sphenodon punctatus
ACTCGCTCCACCATGGTCCTGCTGGAGCACAGGCAGGTATTGTATAGCACCTCCGCAGGCCTCTGTGTGACAGGGTAGACCTTCATCAACCAGTGGGTGAGGGGGTTGGCTGGGTCTCCAATGATACAGGGGGGCATCGGTACCCCCTCGATCCAGGTCATCCCCATGTCAGCGAAATCCCCCCTGAACATCCGGGCATAGAAGGGGGAGATGGTCATGATCCGGGCGTCGTGACTGCAGCCAGAGTTGCCCATGAAGATGTCTATGAACCAGCCCCGGTGATCCACAACTGCCTGCAGCTGCAGGGAGTGGTACCCGTGCCGGTTCACGTACTCTGCTGCCTCCCCTGCGGAGGGGTGGAGGATCTCGACGTGGGTGCCGTCCATGGCTCCCATGCAGTTGGGGAAGCCTCTGGCCGCGAATCCCGCCATCACGGCCTCCTGGTCCACCAGCTGGATTGTTCTGTCCAGGAGCATGCCCTCCACAGCCTCGCACACATCCCGGAGGATACAGGCTACCGTGGTGAGCCCTACCCCAAAGTGCTGGGACACGGACCAGCAGGAGTCGGGCGTTGCCAGGGCACAGACCCCTATGGCCACCCGCTGGACCATGGGGATGGGGGTCCTCATGGAGGTGTGCTGTTGCTCCAGTCAGGACATCAGGAGCTCAGCTAGGCACAGCAGGGTGAGCTTGTCCATCCTGAGGTGGGCCCTCCAGGCTGCCTTGTCCCACTGGGCCAGCGCCTTCACCCACCAACCCTGTGGGTACTCAGCAACCCATAGGTGCCTCTCAATGGGCATAGCGAGCAGAACAGCCTGGCGCATGGTCTCCCACACCCACAGGAAGTGCCTGGCCACCTCGTGGAGCGCCGCGGGCCGGGTCCTGCCCCGGCTCATGCCCTGCCATTCTGCCCCAGATAGCCTCTGTGCCCTGAGCTGGGCAATGGCTCGCCTGCGGCCATGGTGCACCCTGTGGGCCCTTGCAGCTCTCCAGGCCAGGGAAACCTGCAGCCAGGTGGCCAGGTGCACCTCTGCACCAAGGAGGCGCAGCTGCTCGGTGTGGTCGTGGTACCACTTGGCTGTGAGCGTGAGGTGCATCCGTTAGGCAGCTTCCCTGTCCTGGTCCATGGTGGTGGGGGCCCTGGGGGATGCCTATTATGGCCGACCGCTGATCGGCCATGCCGGGGGCCAGCCCCCAGATGGCCGGGCCGCCCAATGGGGTGCTTGGGTCTGTGGATGTGCCCATGGTTACATGTGCTTGCTGCGCATGGGTCCTCACGCCTGCATGGGCACGCAGTTCCGTGCGCTCCTTGTGCAGCTGCATACCTTCACCCATCAACCCCCCACACCCATGGCTGTTTGCAACACCGTGGCCTTGGCTTCCCGATTAGCTGTTATGTGAGTGCTATTGTGTTCGGCAGCTGTGCCGGGTCTGCACCCCAAACCTCACTCTGTTGTGCTACAGTGTTGCAGTCCATGGCCACTTTTCCTGGCCTTGGGACCCCTCAGAGGCCCTCCCGGCCCTGGAGGGTTTGTGTGCCGCCCGTCCATGGTGTCATTCTCCCTGTCTTGCAGGACCATGGCTGGTTGTCCGTCCACTGGGCTCCCGCTTCCTGGTCCCCATGCGGGCCCCCGTATCTGGACCTTCCACAAGACCATGTCTCTTTGCGACCTGTGGCATACCCCAGCCATGCAGCTGCTCCTGGGCAGCCTGGCCAGGTGTGTGGGTGCCTTTGAGAGCTTGAGCTCCGGACTTCGCTACTTCGGCTATGAGGTGAGCACGGTGTGCCTTGCTGCGGGTGGCCATGCCCTGCCTTGGCCGTGTTCTTCTTTGCCTGTGTTCACGGGGCACGTGGGTACCAGTGCACCTGTGCGGTGGTGTACCACCGGCTGCTGGAGCTGGGACATCTTCCTTGGCCCCCTTCTGCTGCCTGCTGTGTGTCGGAGCCTTCCGCGGCAGAGATGTCGGCCCTGTTGGGGGTGTGGTCCTGTTTGGATGTCCAGCTGGGTCTCTCCATGCATGATCCCTTCGAGGACTACTACCTGATCGCCCACCACATGTCCGTGCTGGGGTATCACTGGGGCTTGATCCATTGGCCCCACCTGGTTCACCAGTTGGGGTACCCAGTCCCTGGGCCCACAGTGGCCCCCAGCAGCTGCCTGTGAGTCCTGGTGTTCCTCCAGGCCCCCCGGTGTCCTGCCCCCATGTGGGCTCCAACCCCTGTCCGGGGGGGCCTGTCCCCACTGGCTGCTCCCTCCCTGATGTCTGCTGTGCTGTGGTGAAGACTGCTTCATGGGGTGCTGCTGCCCCTGCCTGTGGCCCTGAGCCCCCTCTGGGCCCCGCCCCCCGGTCTGCCTGCACACCTGGGATTCCCCTCCATGGTTGCCCTCCCTTGTGCCTGGGTGTGGCACTCTGCATGGCCTCACCGACCCGCCTGTGTCCAACTACCTGTCCCCACCCACCAGTGCTGCCACCTGCTACCCACCCACCCCTGTTGGGTGCTTCTGTGACCTGGGGGTTCCAGGACCCCCGGATTGGCCCTCAGTGCTTCCTCTAGGGGGGGGTGCATCCTTGGACCTGCAGCGCTGCACCAGCTGTCCTGGCTGCCCTCCATCGGCCCCTCTGCGGGTGTGGGATCTCTGTGTGCCTCCTGGACCATTCCCGCCTGGCTCGCTGTGCATTGCAGGCCCCCACTGTGCCTTGGTCCCGAGATCCTGCCCCCCCTTTCCGAGACTGCTTGTGTTGCTGTGGGGGCGCCCGTGCAGACTGTGCTGCTGTGGGGGTGGAGGTTGCTGATGCCTGTTCCTTGCCCTGCCCCTTTGCGGTTCCCCCCCTTCCGTATTCCACCCCTTTGCTCCCGTTGTGCCTTGTGTGCTGTCCGGGTGTCCGTGCCCCCCTTCCCTTCCTTTCCCTTGTGTGTGCATGTGTGTGTATTTGCCCGGGCATATGCTCATGTTGTGTGTTCTGCTGTGCCTCTGCTGCCTGTGTGCCTGCTGTGTGTGGTACCTGTGCGACTCTTCTCCCTCTCCCCCCTCCCTTCCCATTTCCCTTGTGTGGGCATTCCCTTTTGTGCCTTTTGGCTTCGTTTGCCCTCAGGCGGCCATGTCTGTGTCCCGCCCCTGCCCGGTGGCTTCTGGGTGTTTTGACCACAGCTGGGGATCGGCATCACGTCTGTTGCGCTGCCCCAGCCTGTGATCTGGCAACCCGATTCCCGGACGTGGTCCCGGTCCCATCACGTCTGTTCAGGGCTTTTATTCACCCCGGGGGTGGTTGTTTTGTTCACCCCCACCGGGAATCCACTGTGGTGAATTCGCCCGCCCGTAATGTCTGAAAACACCCATAGTCATAACTGTATCAAGCACTGCCATCTGTGTCTAGACAGCTCTTGCACCTACTCATAAAAAACTAGACAGTTCAAATGTTCTAGTAGTCTGCTCATCTGTAGGTTTAGGGAATGCTTAGAGAGGCATAGGAGACTGGCAGAAGAAGATAAGAATGACCACAAGTTAAAAATCCAGAGCCCCAAATGTAACTCTTGTGTTGAAAAAGAAAACCAGTGTAAGGGGAGGGAATGTGGTCAATGTAAACAGGAGCTTCAGGATGTAAATACTCATTTGTGCTATATGGCCTGTCTTACCAAGCCTGAGCAATCTGAGAAATACATTTTTAATGACTCTGAGTGCACAAACCAAATTATCTTTATGCCATGGATCCTGAGGGGAAGAAAACCTGGGAATTTATGGGGGCTGACTGTGTTAAAAGAGTTATCAAAACTTTTATGAAGCCCAAGCTTGGAAAATTTACATTTCTGGCACATAATGCATCAAGATATGATTAATACTTTATTGTGCATCAGTTGATTAAACAACAGACGGAAGTAGATTTGATAGCTCAGGGGACTAAATTGTTTAGCGTAACAGTAACAGCCTTCATCATTCGCTTCGTCGATGCCTTAAATTTTCTCCCAATGAAACTCAGCAAGCTTCTGAAAGCCATGGGGTTTGAGGGGGGTGTAAAGGTTATTTCCCACATTTTTTAAATACCAAGACCAATCAGAGCTATGTAGGACCCATGTCCGCTCCTAGCTGTTATGTAGTGGACAGCATGATCCCTGAAAACAAGGCAGATTTTCTGGTGTGGTATGAGGCTAACAAGGATAAAGAATTTGACCTACAAAAAGATCTAGCCTATTACTGCCAACAGGATGTTAAAATTCTGAAGGAGGCCTGTGTGCAGTACAGATCTGAAATTATGGAAAAAAAATTAAAAAGGGGAGGCAGTGGGGATGAATGATAATGAAATTCTGATTGAATACCACCATATAGACCCTCTTGTCTTCAGTATTAACTCTGGCCTCGGTCAACCAAGACATGTTCAGGTTCCTGTGCTTACAGTCAGAAACCATAGCTCTTGCACCTCCTGACAATTATCAATGGTATGCAGAGGTTTTAAAGCCTTTCCATTCAGTGTCTGTCATTTATAGAGCACAAAGAAAAAAATCCAGATTCAGCATGCCCTGCAGGGTGGAGAATTTAAAGTGGGGCCATTCTGACTTGACAGCTGTGCAGTCATTAAGGGGCAAAAAACAGCTTTTGAATTTAATGGCTGTTTCTATCATGGCTGTGTGAAATGCTATGGAGAAGGGGGTGTAAACCTGATGACAGGGTCCAGTTCTACCTCTCTTGTTTACCAAACCCAATGTAAGGCTGACTTTCTCAGGGGAAAAAGTTTTGGAGTCAGAACCCTCTGGGAACATGAGTGGAGGGCAATGCTGGAGACTGACAGCAAGTTGCAGGTCTTTCTTAGAGATAGCGGGATGCCTCAGCCTTTCTTCCCTAGGGATGTGTTGTATGGGGGGGAGAGAACGAACACTGTTTCTCTCTCTTACCTAGCAGGCTCCGTGGAAGAGGTGCACTATTATGATTTTACTAGCCTGTAGCCCTGTGTGAATAAGACCAAAGAATACCCCATTGGGCACCCTAGCATAATCTGTTACAAATTTTCTCTTCTCTTTGAGTACTTTGGGTTGGCCAAAGTTAAAGTGTACCCTCCTTGTGGGCTCTTCTTCCTGGTACTACCTGTGCAGGTAGGAGGGAAGCTCATGTTCCTGCTGTGTGCTTTGTGTGTGGAGACTATGCAGCAGACCCCCTGTTCTCACACTGAGGAGGAGAGAGTCCTGGAGGGGACATGGTGCACAGTCAAATTGGCTGTTGCTCTAGAGAAGGGATATAGGATGGGTAAAATTTTTGAAGTCTGGCACTTTGAAAACAAGTCTGATAAGCCATTTGTGGAGTACATCAACATGCATCTCTGGCAAAAACAGGAGGCCTCAGGGTACCCCACCTGGTGTAGCAGGGGGGAGAAACAGGCTAAGTACATTGAGGACTACTATAAGAAAGAAGGGGTATGCTTGAGCCCCGAGAAACATAGTACTGCTAAGCTCTATCTTAACTCTTCTTGGGGAATGTTTGCGCAAAGATCCAACCTAAGAAACATGGCCATCATTAGAGAGCCTGAAGAACTTTTTCAGCTTGTGTTTTCCCCCCGCTACCTTATTTCCTCCTGTGTGTTCTTGGGAGAGGATGCGGCCTGTCTGTGCTGGAACTAAAGAACGCTGCCTGATTTCAGGTACCACAAATATTTCTATAGCTGCCTTCACAACAGCTGATGTACAGTTAGAACTGTATAAGTTGTTAGAAGGGTTGCAGGAGCACTATCTGTACCACAATAAAGACTCTGTTATATTTGTGAGCCGCAAGGGTGAGTGGGAGCCCCCTCTCAGTGATTATTTAGGAGATCTAACAAACGAACTCCCCCCAGATCAGTACATTGTAGAATATGCTTCAGGTGGCCCTAAATCATATGGCTTCAAGCTGTCTAATGACAAAGTGTGCATTAAGATGAAGGGGATTACGATGAATGGCTCCAGTTGTGAAAAAGTCAATTTTGAGAACTTGAAAGATCTGGTTTGGGACTATAAACCAGGACAGTGAGAAACTAAAAAAATAATGATTCAGCACCCATCTATAGTAAGAGACAAGCACCGCTTTCAAATAGAGACAAGGACTCTTAGGAAAACACACAGTTGTTTATGGATATTAAGCATGGACACTAGGTGGCAGCACCCTTTCTCTGCTGTGATCACTGGGTCAAGCGGGTCGGGGAAAACTTTCTTTATAAAAAGCCTGCTAGAACATGGCAAGGAACTGCTTTCCTCTATGCCTGAAAATGTAGTGTGGTGTTATAGCTGCTGGCAGCCTTTGTATAAAGCAATACTTTGTAAATACACCTTTGTCAAGTTTGTAGAGGGTTTGCCTGAAAGTCTGACTGATGATGGTTTATTCCCTGTTAATAAAATAAGATGGGTTATAGTGGATGATCGCATGGAGTCTGCTTCTGAAAGCGATGAGATTAAAAGGGCCTTCACAAAGTATATGCATCATCGTAATTTCTCCATTTTGTACATAGTACAGAACCTCTTCTGCAGGGGTAAAAGGAGCTGGACCATTCACTTAAATACTAAATACCTGATCCTCTTAAAAAACCTCAGGGATAAGTTACAGGTTGCCATTCTAGCCTGCCAGATGTACCCTGGCAAAACCCAGTTTTTCCTAGAAGCCTATGAGAATGTCACCTGAAATCCGTATGGCTATTTGGTGGTGGATTTAAACCGCTCTACCCCAGAGGAGTACAGATTAAAAACATGGCACTTCCCACCTAATCTTCCGGTCATCTATACTATGTAAAAAATCATTTGTGGGGCATAAAAGATGAATTTTTTTACCTCTGCTTCTCCATTTTTTGTAACACCTCTGCGGGAAGGGGTCAGCACGTCGGCTCAGGTACAGAGAAACATGCCTCTTCTGAAGCTGCTTGTCAAGCCTCCCCTGGGGCAGCAAAAAGCTATTCTTTGTGCCACTTCTGAAGATCTGATTATTGCCATCTCTGAAATTGCTCTTAATGTTTTAAAGGGGAACCTCCCCCTCATCCTGTGGCAACTAGGGGTACTGAAGAGAGACCGAAAGGCTATTAAAAAGCCTTTCTAATAAAGAAAAACCTCTCTTCAAAGAGAGAGACCATTGCTGATGCAGAAAGGAGGGTTTCTTGTCCCCTTCTCAGCATCACCATACTTCTCATTCGCAGGCTACTAACGGGACAACAATGGAATAAACAGAGAAAACGTATCTCATGCCTGCGTGCCAGCTAGAGCAAATGAGACCCAACCCTCCTCCTGAGGAGGAGCCCATTAGAGTCAGTGTGGCCCGCTCGCTGGATGCAGAAATGAAAGCATTATGCAAAGAGCTGACTTGGGGGACTATGAGAAAGCTAACCAGTATGCTTCTGTACTTCAAAAATATTTAATTTTTGTGAAGCAGGGTGATGTGGAAAACGGAAAACTCACTTTGCAGATCCCCCCTTCAGATGAAGCACCCCCTCTCCCCTGCCCCAAAACTCCATGCGGTCAGTCCCAATTGTTCACAATGTCTTGAGAGGAATAAGTAAGCAGAATTGGTCAATGCAGAACTTCTGCTGAATAAATTGTGGAGGCTGTGGAGAGAGGAGCATTTTGCCAACTACATCTGGTGTGATGGCTTCAGCCGTATGTCTCGGACTCAGATCTGGCCCTGTGCTTTCATTACCTCCTGACTGGATTACTGTAATGCACTCTACGTGGGGCTACCCTTGGCAACGGTCTGGAGGCTGCAGCTGGTGCACAATGCGACAGCCCACCTCCTAATGGGGACGGATCACTGCAAGCACATTACACCGGTGCTCCGGACTCTGCACTGGCTGCCTAGTGTCTTCTGGGACCAATTCAAGATGTTGGTTATGACTTATAAAGCCTTAAGTGGTTTGGGTCCTGGTTACCTGCTAGACCACCTCAAGCCTCGGGTCATTTTGTGGCCCCCTGCGGTCGGCCGGGGGCACCCAGCTTGAGGTCCCCTGGGTACACCAGGTGATGGTGGGGGGGGAGGGCGTTCTCAGTGGCCATGCCTCAGCTGTGGAACTCTCTCCCGTTGGAGGCCCACCTTTCCCCTGACCTCCCCTCTTTCCGTAGGTGTTGTAAGACCTGGTTGTTCTGCTGGGCTTCAAGGAGGGGGGTGGGTAGAGTGGGGGAGTATTTGTCAGCTGCTATTTTATATATTTTATATGTGCCCATTTTATTTATATACATGATGTGTTGTATTTTTAATTATTTTACTGTTATTTTTTTATGTTGTATGCCACCCTGGGCTTCCAGGAGTGTGCGGGTTATACATTTTTCATAAATAAATAAAATAAAATAAAGCCTTCTAGTCCTCGACCTGCCTGGGACAACCAGGGTACTTTTTTATACCATGACGCCCCAGTCAGGGGCTCCAACATGTTCTATCTGGTGCATGCAGCTACCCAACAGCAGACCCTCAAAAAAAACCCGCAGGCTGAGATGCTTTTGTAAAGGCCATGGCTGAAGTTAGCATCCCTTCATCTCTGATAAGAAATGCCTCTAGCCGGGAGCAGCTTGACTTTATCAAATCATCCACCTTGACCCCCCTCCAACCCAGTCAGACAGGTTCTCCCTTAAGCCCTTCTAGAACAAGATTGTCTGGCATGTTCAACTGGATCAAAATGTAAAAAATATCTTGTGATTTTGAAATAATGTCTACTGTATTTGTACTTTTAAATACACTGCTATTTTTTCTTTTAAAAAATTATTCTGTCCTGTCTATTACTTTTTAACTCCTCATAAAAAAGGGCACAGCAATCTGTTCTTAAAACACTCACAAGGGGGTGCTTTATTGAGAAACATGACTGTGAAATTCACTGCAGGAGACACAGATCTGGGCTTGTTGAAACATGCCTGGCACAGTTCCAGACATGCCCGAGAGACAGTACTTTTTATTTTTTACAAATTGGATGACCATTCGATCATTTTCTGCTAAATTATCAGAATACATTTCTAAAATTTGTTCCAAGGATAAACCTTTGCACTGGTGATGTAGAAAAAACACACAGTGATCACCACAAGCCACAGAGTTTGGGTCTTGTAATTGTTTGCAGTGAAAAACAATTCTACTGCTGTTTTTCAAAAACCTGTGGATGCTTGTAGGAAACACGGCACTGCAGGAGGGTGTCTGTAAGAGTAAAAGAATTCTGCCTAGTTGTGCTCTGTCAGGTAAATAGCCAGCCAGTGCTCTCCTGGGAGAGTGTGGGTGTGAGTGTTGACCACTAGGCCTACAGGTCTCTGAGTCAGTCTCCCCTTGGGGAGCCAGTCACTCAGGAATACACCCAGGAAGGTCTTTCTTTTTTGAGGGTCTGATTATAAAACACATAATAGCTGTATGGTGTCCATGTCACATATAGTCAAACAACACGTCTCTCCTTTGATTTATTTCTATCATGTTGTCAAAAATGCATAAATAATCATGTTGGTGATGGGTAAGGCTGCAGCAAAACATATTTCTGTCCTCAGGTTTTCATTTTTAATCAGCCAGTAATGGTCACCCCCTTCCTGAGGGGGAGACAGATCAAAGGCAAATAGCGTATATCCTTGGGCAAACTCCTCACAGTTGATGAGCAATGCACAGTCTTTCATGTGTTTGCCTGCAGTTTGTACCAGATTTATGTATTCTCTCATGCAATTCTCCACTGGAAAGTCCAGCTGCAGCGACTTGGCTGGAATTGGTTCTCCATCCACACAGAGCACCACAAAATTAATACCATAGTGCTTAAAATGGAACAGATTTTTTTCATAATTCCCCCAAAAAGCATCATTGTCCAAGAACCAGAAGCTTGGGGAGCTGCCCTAGAAACAGATTCTCCTGGTTGCTGACATGGCTGCCAGCGGGGATGCTAAATACTTTCATCCCCACCCAGTCCACTGAGTATTTAGCATTGGAGGTCAGCAGGGCCTCCTGGTGCCACACGTACTTTTTCACAAAAAGCGAGGCATTTAGAAGCAGCAGCTTGTATCGCCTGGCTGGCTCATTGCTCAAAAGGCAGAAATAATCTTTGTTTCGGGTCTGTTTGATTTTAACATCCACAGCATTCAATAAAAGTGTTTCCTGAAAAAAACAGGTCACAGTGGAGGGGCCCCAGAAACTCAACCTTTCTGCTCTCTCAGGTTAGATTAGCCCTTTTTATAAACCCATCATTATCCACCTCCAAATCTGTCACTTCATGCAGTCCAGGTGTGTCTTTGTAAAACAAGCTTGCACAAAACTGCGTAGAGAGGGCATCTCCGCCGTAATTGAGCACAGATTCTATGAATGCCCTGTACAGGTAGCAGTTGTTTCTCTGGCTAATGAGGCAATCCTCCAGCATGACATCCAGTTGAGTGAAGATGGAGGCCACCGGGTAGTTCACCAAGCCCACCTCAGTGTCTGCGTCTAGATTGGTGCCATTTTCCTTGACAATCTTACAGGTGAGGTAAAGAAGCATATTGTTTAGATCCAGATAGTCCATTCTATTTCCAAATATGAAAAAATCAAGAGGGGCTGTCTCTCCCACAGCCAAGAGAGGGGGGACCTCGATGCTGGTTTATGTGGGGGTTACTTGAAACAGGTCTAGTTCAGATTTGGTGCATTCCTCAGATCCACAGTAAATAAAGGTCGTATTGATTAAAGGATATCACCCTTGCTCGTACTAGAACGTCTCCTCTTTTGCATAGCCTTCCTCCGCTTCTGGCGGGGTACCCTCTGCAGAATCTTCCTTTTATGGGCTCGAGAGGGCCCCACTCCACGCATTTGTGGCACCTTTCTCTTAACCTCTCTTCTTATCTGTATATACATAAGCCCAGAGCCCTCCTACTTACAAGAACGGGTGACTTTCTCCAGAACCGCTTGAGAGACATGACCCACCACATCTTTGGTTATATTCTGAGCGGCTGTTTTGGCATGGGGCTTAATCAAGTCGGTGTGGAGTTGAGGTTGATGTGGAGTCTGGTGAGAACATTGAATCTACCTGTTTCCCTGATTGGAGCCTTTCTCTCCTCCCCCCTCCCCCCGGTAAAAGCTGCTGCTGTCAAAAGAAGCCCAAGCTCTCAGTGGTGGCCACTCCTGAAGGGCTGCAATCAAAGGGCATGGGCCATTAGGTGGCCATTTGGTGACCAGGAGGTATAGGGAGCCCCCCCTCCAGAGATCCCCCAGACATGTTGCAGCAGCTGGTGTAGCAATGGTAACTTGGGACATGTAGCTGGGAATTACGTCCTTGAAGGAGCAGCTTTATTTTTACTATTATTTTTACTATTATTTTTATAATTTTAGTTTTTTACTTGGTTTTAGGGACTGAACCCCAGTCCATCAAATTAAGGATAACAGGGGGTGGGGGTGCTGGGGGATGGCCCTTGGGAGTTGGAGCTCAACTCTAGTGGGGGAGGGGGGGAATTGGGTTAGGAAGGGGGGAAGTTCTGAGGTGGGGCACCTTGGTTTGAGGGAGGGGTAAACCTTGGAGGGGACCACTTGGTGGCAGCAGGTGGTGGGGATTGGGGGACAGTTTTAGTGGGGGCAGAGGGAGGGATTCCCCTGGGGCCTGGGCAGGGCAGCCAGTGGTTGGGGTCGGGCTAGAGTAGAGGGTGTGTGTGAAGCAGCCATGGGAATCGTTCTGGGGCAGGGGAGGTATGGTCATGGAAGGCAAGGGGTACAGGTGGCCCAAGGTGCTTGGTGCCTATTCCCAGAGCCAGACCCCCCTCAGATGAGAGGATGGATCAAGGTCTGAGATCCCTCCGTTCAGAGCTGCTGCTGTTGAACACAAGGTCTGTGGGTTAAAGCACCAGTGATCTGGGACTTAATCCTGGATCAGACTTCAGTCTTTGCGTGCTTCAGGGGACCTGACTGGATGGGGAGATGGGCCTGATTTTGGAAGGCCTCATTCAGGCAGGGTACTTCATGCAGCAGCATCCTAGACTTGAGGGCTAGGGGGTGGGTGATCTGGTAGTGGGGGAGGTTAGTTCTATGTCCTTGTCATGGTTGGATCATTATCTCCTACAGGCCAGAGTCCTAGCGCACAATAGCACCCAGAAAGGAGTGGGACTTATTAGAATGGTCCACCCCCGGAGGCTGATTGAGCTGCAACAGTTCAAAGATGCACTGGGGGAGGTGTCCTTGTAACTTGATGACCGCTCCGCTGATGATCTGTCCAAGCATGAAACATCTTGATGGAGGGGGTCATCGACTGGGCAGCTCCAAGGCGTCTGCTGCCACCACTTCATCATCATAGGACTCCTTGATTTACTGAGGGGCTGTGGTGTATGAAGCAGGAGGGATGGCAGTTAAAGCAACACTGGTGTCCTCATGATCAATCTGATCGTCTACAGCATCAGACCCATTTGCAGTCCTATGCTGTGACCGCGAGGGCGGCAAAGAAGGAATTCTTTGCAGCCCTCATAGCTGCTCCAAAGTGTCATGTTTCTGGGCCTGGGGGTGTCGCAAGGGCAGCAGGGGGCCCAGAGTGTGGGCCGGCAACAGGCTCGTCTTGTTCTCGGGGCTCCCGCAGTGCTCCTTTCTGTGGAGATGGCGGCAGCACCACCAGCGCTGGGTGGCATCCCGGGTTCCCTGGCAACACCAGGGGATGCCGGGGGGCGTGCGCCACCAAGTGCAGCGGGGGCAGCGCCTCCCCCCGTGCAGCGTTCCCACACTTGCGGTCTCACCCAGGGGCGGGGCCAACAGCATAAAGTCCAACATCAGGAAGCACCTGATGCTGATGATTGCGGAGGAGGAAACAGGCCATATTGGAAGCTAAGTGTGGTGTGGTGTGGTGTGTGTGCTTGAACTTATATTTTATTGATTTTATAGATTTCTATAGATTTCTATTTATTTTATAGATTTATTTTATAGATTTCTATTTCTTGACTACTTGTGTGACCTGTTGTTGCCTTCTCTTCCCCATTTCCTCCCTGTACAGAACGAGTGGAGCATATGTAAGTGAGTAAGAGCGGGTGTGGAGTGCGAGTGGATAACGGAGCCTTTCCCCTCCTGGACATCCCCCCCCCCTTAGTCATAGTAGTGTGTAAGCCCTCTGCTGGTAACCCATGTCCCTTTGGGACCCTTCCCGCTCCCCCTCATGCCCCTCCACTTCTTTTCCCTAGCTCACTGTTCCTGGTGTGGGTTATAGCTGGTAGAGTGAAAGGAGTGAGGCCCTACGCTCCCCTACTGTCACCACGCCCTATGATGAAATGGGTCTGGTCTCCATTAGACTGACAGGACCCACACATTATCCATTATTAGCCCTTCTTGAAGATCAGTTCCTGAAGGAAGGAAGGGCGGTGTATGCCGGTGGGAGAGTGAGAACCCGTGACTATGTGGACCCCGTCCCTGGGAGCCTTGCCCCTCTCCCAGTGACACAAAGTCACATCCAGCTGAGCTCTTACAGATGGCGAAGGGGCTGATCAGTCCAGCCTCCCTCCGCCTGGAGGTGGAGATATCCCAGGCCCATTGTGAGGAGTTTGTCACCTACTTTGCGGAGAAGATTGCTCAGTTTCAGTGCGATTTCAGAGCAGGGATTGATGCAGAGGAAACAGAGCTTGAAGTTATGGATGCCCCATCTAGTCCATCTTTGTGGGATCAGTTTCAGGAAGTGACGCTGGCTGATGTCGAGGGTGTCCTGGGGTCTGTTAGGGCCACCTTTTGAGAATTAGATTCATGCCCAATCTGGCTGGTGAAAGCCTTCAGGGAGACCCTAGGGCCGGTGCTGGCGGGGGTGATAAATGCTTCCCTTTGGGTGGGTAGGATGCTGGACTGTCTTAAGGAGGCAGTGGTGCGGCCCCTGTTAAAGAAACCATCTTTGGACGTTGACACAGCAGCCAGTTACCGGCCTGTCTCTAACCTTCTCTTTTTAGGCAAGATTATTGAACGGGTTGTGGAACAGCAGCTCCAGGGTTACCTGGATGGCACCAGTTTTCTAGACCCCTTTTCAATCAGGGTTTCACCCAGGGTATGGCACCAAGACTGCATTGTTGGCCTTGGTGGACGACCTCCACTGAGAGATGGATTCAGGGCGTTCAGCACTACTCATCCTGTTAGATCTCTCTGCTGCTTTTGATACAGTGGACCATGAGTTATTGCTGAGACAACTGCAGTCCCGGGGGGGGGGATGGTCCTTGGATGGTTCCACTCGTTCCACTCAGGAAGGAGCCAGTGGGTGGTGTTGGGGGCTGAGACATCTAGCCCCCGGGACCTCTCTTGCGGCATACCGCAAGGTTCTATTTTGTCTCCATTATTGTTTAACATTTATATGCAACCCCTGGGGGAGGTTGTGAGAAGGTTTAGTGTGCGTTGCCACCAATATACTGATGACACGATTGATGGGATCCCCTCGATTGATGGAATCTGTCCTCCACTGATTTCCCAGGCGCGGAACCTGGGGGTGCTCCTCGATGTGCAGCTCCACCTGGATCTCCAGGTGGAGGTTGTGGCGAGGAGTGCCTTCCACCAGTTACATCTGGTGCGGTGGCTTCAGCCGCTGATTTCGGTTCCGGACCTGGCCACGATCATCCATGCTTTTATTACCTCTCGGTTAGACTACTGTAACGTGGTCTACATGGGGCTACCTATGGCGACAGCTCAGAATCTGCAGCTGGTGCAGAATGCAGTGGCCTGGCTCCTGGTGGGGCTGGGTCACCGGGAGTACATTACACCAGTGCTCCGGTCTCTGCACTGGCTGCCAATAGTCTTCCGGGCTCGATTCAAAGTGTTGGTTTTGACCTATAAAGCCTTACATGGCTTGGGCCCTGCCTACTTGTGAGATCGCCTCACTCCCCTGGTTCTAGACCAGCCTCTACAGTTGTCCGGGGGTGCCGTGTTGGAGGTCCCTCGGTTTTCCCGGGGGGCCACGCAGGATAGGGTGTTCTCAGTGGCCACACCACGCCTCTGGAATTCCCTCCCAGTGGGGGCTCATCTGCCCCAGACCTCCTGACCTTTCAGAGGAGTTGTAAGACCTGGCAGTTCCATCAGGCGTTTGACAAGGGAGAAGGGTGAAGAGTTGGATGGGGGTGGGGGATTGGGGAGGGTGGAGTGGTGGGTTTTTTTTGTGTTTTTATTATTGTTATGATATTGGGAGATATATTTTAATTGTTTTATTGTATTTTATATTTATTATTGTTGTTAGCCACCCCGGGAGGAGCGGGATACAAAATCTGTAAAATAAATAAAATAAAATGTCACCCAGCTATACCTCTCATTTTCAACAGACCCAGGCTCTGCAGTCTCAGTGTTTTCCCAGTGCCTGGAGGCAGTGGCTGACTGGATGCAGCAGAGCAAACTGAGGTGATGTTGGTGGGTCGGGTGGTGGGGGTGATGACTCCCCTTGTTGAGGGGGTCTTCCCCCTGCTGGTTCCCTGGGTCCAAATCTTGGGAGTCCTGTTGGACCCCTGCCTTTGGCTGGATTGCCAGGTAAAGGCAGTGGCGAAGGGAGCCTTTCACCAGCTACATCTTATGAGGAGGCTCCAGCCACAAGTTTCAGACTCCGACCTGGCCACCCTCATTCATGCATTCATCACCTCAAAGCTGGATTACTGCAACGCGCTCTACATGGGGCTGACCCTGGTGACAGTTCAGAAGCTGTAACTGGTGAAGAATGTGGTGGCCCATCTTTTGACGGGAACAGGCCATAGAGATCATATAACACCAGTGCTCTGAGCTCTGCACCGGTTGCCTATATTCAAGGTGCTGGTTTTAACCTTTAAAGCCGTACACAGCTTGGGCCCCTCCTATCTGAGAGACCACCTCACTCCTCGGATCCTGGGGTGATCCTTGTGGTCTGCCAGGGGTGCCTTCTTGGAGGTCCCCCAGTTAGCCGGGAGGGCACAATGGATAGGCCATTCTTGGTGGATGCACTGTGGCTGTGGAACTCCCTCCCAGAGGAAGCTCAGCTGGCCCCAAGTCTTCTGGCCTTCTGCCAGTCCTGTAAGACCTGGCTGTTCATCCAGGCCTTCGGGGAAGGGAGTGGGTAGGGGTGGGCGGAGGTCAGGTTGGGTTAGGGAGGATTTGGGTATGAGTTATTTTAATCTGGGGATTTTAGGTTGTTTTAATTTATTTTAGTTTTATGTGTTTTTAAATGTTGTTAGCCACCCCAAGATGCTTGTAGCAGGAGAGGGCGGCATATACATTTTAATAATAAATAAATAAGTCAAAGCCCCTTCTTAAAAGAGGAATGGCTTTTAAAAAGTGACTGTAAAATATCCCCCCAATGCCAGTCCCATGCATCACAGGGGCCCTGTGAAATCCCAGGAGGGCATATCTGGCTTGGGCTTTGTAATAATTGGCATAGACCCTAGGGTCCCTGTAATTTTTCAGAATGACCATCTTAAAAATCTTGCACTCTCCAGGGCCGCAGATGTAGTTTCACAACCACCTTGCCAAAATGAAATGAGACATATTTGTTCTGATCTGTCTTTATTTCAATAGTGACAGCGTCGATGTGATGCTTACCTACAGCAACGTAGTGAGGCTTGTTGTAGGTGATGATAACTCACAGGTACACATCGCAGTAATGGGACATAAAACTCACCCACGATCTGATGCTCAACAATATCAGTGTACAGGTACAAAGAGTTGAAGCCTTCCATAATGTCAGCAGTGTAGGGAAAATTCTGTATGGGGTGACCAAGGACCAATCCCAAAATATAGGCCAGTTGACTGTCAGCAGAAAACTTGTGACACTCTTGAATTTCAAGGCTGACTTTTCTCCCCACGAAGTTGTAGCGCAAGGACACTTTGGGCGAATCAGGACGGGCAGGTATGATTTCATTAATATTATTCACGAGGTTGTGAATGCCTGAATAATAGCCACGGGGTAGAAGGTAGGTCCATTTTCTGTTGGTGGTGGTGGTTTCAAAGGGCGAAGGTGCAACAACAGTGTCCCAACTGTGAGGGTGTTGTATTTCAGACAACCCCACTTCCCAGGCCCCGGAGAGGTCCAGAGGCTTAACCAATTGTATAGTAAAAGCAGAACTAGTGTTCTGTGGAAAAACATTTCTGCACACATTGCTCGGGAGGCTGATGTAAAAGTCAGTCATAATTAAGCATCAGTGACCTCTGTAACATTTACCCAGCTGTTAAATTTAGAAGGCCAACCTAGCCAGACCTTTACCAGACACTGCTTGTTTCACCCCTTACCCTTAGGGTTGACTTTTTGAAGCTCTTCAGGATAGAAGGTTCCGACGATCGCTTCGCCTTCGTAATCGCTTAGTCTGTAGACTGGCCTCTGTGCATCCACTATGAGTATTTCCCCTGTAAATGTTTGCTCATATTCTTTTTCAAACTTGCCCTTGAACTTGGAGATCCTAACGTGGTATCCTTTTCTGAAAGATGCTGCCTCCTTTCTTACCTCCAGGTTGTCGCCATAAAGCATTTTCCCCACACTCAGAGCATTTGTGGAGTTCACATCTACAGGCCTGGTGCCTGTACACCTGTGGTAGCTGTGATTATAACTCTCTATGAGCTGAGCCAGCACATCCATGTAGCAAAAGGTGCTGTGAGCTGTGAAATAACTCCACATCTGTTTTAAAAGTTCTGTTAAAACGTTCCACCACCCTGGCCTTCACATGGTTGTTGGTCACAAAGTGCTGCACCCCGTGCTGCCTGAGCAAATTTTGGAGCACCTTATTTTAAAATTCTTTCCCCTGATCTGTTTGTAATTTTAGGGGTATCCTCCTTTCCCTGAAAATGGCTGCAAAAGCCTTAGCCACTTCACCACCCATCTTGTGTTTCAGGCCTAAGGCCCAGACGTACTTAGATGGGATATCTATGACCGTTAAAATGTACTTTATTTATTTATTTATTTTAATGGTTTTACTACCCTGCCCCTCCTGCCACAGGCAGTTTGGGGCAGCTTACAATAGCAACCAGGTAAAACCACAATAAAACTAATAACATATTAAAACAGTCATCCATTATAACCATTTATAAAAGTAGGACAAAAATAACCCACAAAACCCCATCACCAACCCACCCCCCACCCCCTCACCCATCTCCCTCGCCAAATGCCTGGCATAACAGTCAGGTCTTACACATTCTTCTAAATGAGGGAAGATCCAGAGCCAACCAGGCCCCCACCAGAAGTGAGTTCCACAGCTGTGGTGCAGCCACTGAGAACGCCCTCCCCTGCGTGGCTCCCCAAAAGACTCGGGGAACCTCGAGGAAGGCATCCCCAGATGACCGCAGGGGCTGATCCAGCACCCAGGAAGTGAGGTGGTCCCTCAGATAGGTAGGACCTAGACCATTTAGGGCTTTATAGGCAAGTACCAACACCTTGAATCAGGCCTGGAAAACTATCGGCAGTCAGTACAGAGAACGGAGAACTGGTATAATATGTTCCCATCAACCCACCCCCATCAGGAGGCAGGCCTCCACATTCTGCATGAGCTGCAATTTCTGAGCCATCCTCATGGGTAGCCCCATGCATTACAGTAGTCTATTCTAGAGGTGATGAAAGCATGGATGACAGTAGCCAGGTCGGAGTCCGAAACATACGGCCGAAGCCATCGCACCAGATGTAATTGGTCAAAAGAACTCCTTGCCACAGCCTCCACCTGAACATTAAGACAGAGTTGTGAGTTAAGGAGTACCCCCAGACTCTGTACCTGAGAGACCAAAGGAGGGCAGACTCCATCAATAACGGGGGCAGCCAGCTCCATCGTCTTACCTACCAGTATCACCTCTGTCATGTCAGGATTCAGTCTCAAGTCGGTTAGCCCTCAGCCAATCCCCCACAGCCATCAGACACTGGGTAAGCACTAGTGAAGTCCCCATTATGCTTAGAGAATGCTTGCATGTCTACCAAATCAGCCTGCCATTGTGTGTCCACCCCGGATATGAGCATTTTGTTTCTTTTAAAATGCTTGTGTGCTGGTTTGTGCAGGGTGAAGGCATCCTGGTCTGAAAGCCATGAAACCACCTCTTTCTTAGACCAGGTTTTACTTTGTTTTTTAGCAGCCTGAAAAAGGTGGTTCACCCCTCCAAAACATCCAGCCCTTCAAGGCGAGTAATAAATGATTTCTAACAGTCCCTCATGACCTGCCATAGTTCTAGCAACATTAGTTAAAAACAGAAATGACACTCATACCCATTTAAAACAATTTTTAAAATTGTTCTTTCTTCCACATGTCTAGATGGTCTCCTCCTCTCGAACATGGGCAAAAACAGGAAAGGCACAATACAATAGTCCTCAGCGGAGGCCCCAAACTCAGGTTTTCAGAAGCCTTTAGAAAGTCAGAGTATACCTGAAACAAAAAGTTAAAAACTCAGCTCAGGTCCTGTGTCTGTTTTCCTCCCGGGCCATCTTTGTCCTCAGCCCCAACTCACCAGAGGGTCTTCTAGGGCCTTCACAGGGCTATCCATGGCCATCTTTCGTGGTGGTCTCCTCAACGTCCACGGGTTCCTCTCCTGTCTCTGGGTTCTCTGCTGTATAAAGACTTCTTATATACTCCATGGGGCTCCTGAGCTTAAAGCTAGCCATATAGCCTGATCCACCAAGGTAATTCATAGCTCCTTCTTGTACAACCCTCGCAGAAGCAGTCTGCCTCTGCCTGTGGTTACAGGGAGCCTAAAGACTTCCACAGAGTGCCTGGGAATTTTTCTCAAGGTAACCCTGTTCCTAGTGGTCCATCTCACTCTCCTGAGTTCATAGAGGGGTTACATGGCCCTTTTCAAAGGACCTTGCGGGTCCAGCCGCCCTGACCCACAAACAGAGTAAGCCCAGACTCAAGCGTAAGGACCTTGCAGGTTCAGGGGGGGTTCCCGCTACCCTGACCCAGAAGCAATAGCCACTTCCACGTCACATCTGCCTTCAATGTCACTTCCGCCTTCAACATCACTTCCACTGGGGAGGGGAGGGGGACTTTCAGTCCAGGGGACAGTCGGGGAGGGCGGGACTTCTGGTCACGTGACACGTCAAACTGATAATGATCCATTTGATGAGTAGTGTACCCTCCTCTACTGGTTAGGATCCTCTTGGTATTTAAAATCAAGGGTCACCTCAGAATTCTAGTACCCAGCTTCAGAAAACACAAACACTAGATTTATGAGGCTGTTTTTACATGGACGCTAACCCATATTTAAAATCCTGGAGTCTTAATCCTGGGTTCCGGTTTACATGGACATTTACAACTTGGAATAATCATAAATCCAGGATCACAGCGTACATGGTTAATATGAGTTTCAGACTAACACGGATGAACTGAAAAATCCCATGCTGCTGAGCTGCTGAATTCCATCACCTTCTTCTGCTATGGTTTTTGTTCCCCTTGAGAGATATCTTTGCACAATCCCACGGCTAATCTATGAACTAGGTTTTGAGAAAGTGAAATCAAAATGCTGATTTCCTGGCTAGAGTCCCAGAAAGTGCTGATGACCATAGAGACATTCCTGGGTAGAGAGAATGTTTGTTCTGTCTACTAATCTCTATGCTCAATTTATATTTGCAGTTTACATGGACGTTAACCTCAGCTTATTTGAGCCCGGTTAAAATCAATTTTTGAAAATGAGGAAAAAAGACACCCTGGTTCAACCTTAACCCAGATATTTTAAACTAGGATTAGGTTTTTACACAGACATTTCAATCCGGGTTGAGAGATCTTATTTCAGATTTAGCGTCCATGTAAAAACAGCCAGAGCGTTTTTATATAAGTGTTTATGACTGAGCAGTGTTATTAAAGTAGTCGAGAGCTTATACAGAAGATGCATTTAAAAAAACAAAGGTAAACTAGATGCTAATGCTGACTTAGCTATTTGCCTAACTATCTCTTACCCTAAAATCCATAAGTGTTCAGAGTGCATATTGTAGCTAGTCAGGCCAGGCACAAATTTACTTCTCAATGGTGGTTCTTCTTTTCACACATTCCCAAATGGTCTCTCTCCAGAGTTTCTTTCTGAGTTCTCTCAAAGGGCTTCCAGCTTCTTTGTTCTGTCCTATAAACATTTCACTTAAACCTCCATGAGGTATTCACGAAAACTGTATTCCTGGTGACATTTCTTCTGCCACATAGTGACCATTCGGTATTCATGGTCCTTCATTGTTCCTGGCCAGGTGTCTCCACTGGGGATGTATATTCTCATAATGAGTTTGCCTGTTTATGTCACTCACACGTTGGATCATCTTACAGTCCAACTTCATAACTTTCTGTCATAAGTAATATTCATATTTTCACACTATAGTACGTGACACCTTTTACAAATCATATTGATATCAAACACTGCTATAATACATACATTTTGGAAATACATAAGCACTGAATTTTACAAAGTACATGTGTTAACCTCAGTCTTCATTACCACATCATAGTTCATAACTCGTAAGCCCTTGCCACACCCAGCCCTGTAACAAACAGCTCTGCATTAAACTTTAAGAAATTAATAATTAAGCACCTTGGAATACTGTTTTAGAGGCTGTGGTGATATTGAAGAGAAAGAATTATTAGAAAGGAAGCAGAGAAAAACATCCAGAGAGCTAAGATGACACAAGCGAAAGAGTCTGATCCAACACTACTGTCAGGATCTGGCATTGGTAGGAGTAGAACCCAGGCCTCCAAGGTTTCCAGACCAAGATCAACCCCACTGCCTATTGCTCAAAAAGGTTGGTGTTTATGAGGAGCGGGTGCTACAGTCAATAACTCCCCCTTTTGGACCTAAGGATCTCCCATGATTGGTCCAAGAATACCAGAACAAAATTGGCTGAGGGGTCATATAAAGACTTCCAGGTTTGAGGGCAACCCCAGTTCTGAGAGCTGGTATGGTGTAGTGGATAAGGTTCTGGACTTGGATTTGGGAAGCTGGGGTTTGAATCCTGTCCTAGCCATGATCTCACTGGGTGGCCTTGGGCAAGTCTCAGCCTCAGTTCCCCATCTGTAAAATGGGAATATGTGTGTGCCTGTGTTCCCCTCACCCGTGTCCAACTTAGATTGTAAGCCCACTGGGCAGGGGCCTGTCTCCAAAAATCTGTGACTGTAAAGCACTGCATATGCCTAGTAGCACTATAGAAATGATTAGATAGTAGTACATGTAGTAGTAGTTCTGAGCTTCAGACTAGGGATAGTCTTGCAGCTTGCCATCACTCATTTCTCCATGCCTCACCACTCCACATTTTGGCTCATCTTGGTATTGACTCTGACTGTGGATCTGACCATGTCTTAGACTCGCCTCTTGAACTTGACACATCTCAAAATAGAAGCCCAGAGCTGGACACCCTCCTGGGACCCTGGCACTAGCCCATGATGGTCAGGATTCCCAAGCTGGAATCCTGACAACAACTAGAAAGCTATGGAAAGTAGGAATGAAAGCATTCTTCAATTGATGTCAGATTAATCAGTTAATACACTGATCACAGATTAAAACAAAGACTATACAATAAAAACTTAATTCTAAAGAAAATTTTATAACTTTTTAAAATAATTTAACTGTATTTTAAAAATTAAAATAGTTTAGTGGCAACCAAAAAAGTCAGTGAATAGTGTTACATAAAGTTAAACTGAAGTTCTGTAATATCCTAATACACGATTGATTGGTCGACTAGTTCCTGAAAAGAAAAACAGTTAATTGGTTCTTAGTCCTAATAGAAAGGACACAGTAGGGAAAACAGACAAACTGGACAATTTACACCTACCAAGCAGTGCTGGAATTTCACGTGGGGATGGGGATCGCTCATGTCAGGGCACCGTTAACAGATTTTTCAAAAACATTGGGTGGTTCATCATTTCTTCATTTAACCCCTTTCCTCTCCCCCCCACCCCCAAGCTCTAATCAGTGTTACCTTCTCCTGTGCCCTTCTCCAGCTGTCGAGGTGTCCCTGCCTTCCCATCCCATGCTGCATTGTGCAAAGTGAATTCATTTGGAATTTCTATGAACTGGGGCAGCATTTGCTCATACATCTCAGAAGATGTATGAGCAACTGGTCTCATTCCTCTCAACTGGCTCTATCCTTTGAAGTCTCTTCAACCCAATGTAGATATCAATGCTGATATTTAGCCATTGTTTTTCAATTATTTCAAACTATGCTCCATATAAAATTCCCCACTGCATGAACTCCTCCCAGGGCCGGTACTACCACAGAGGCAGCGCAGACGGCCACTTAGGCCGCTTCATTGTGCTCGCGCGTGGTTTCCAAAATCCTGCGAGATGGAATCAGACGAGACGCTGCCGCGAGTCATGCACACAAGAGGGGGACGCGCATTCTTTCAAGCCGCAAACTGACTGGGAGTCTGATCGAGGTAGGTCAGTCGTGACTTGAAAAGAATGTGTGTCCCCCTCCTGTGCGCATGAATCGTGGCAGCGTCTCATCTGATCCCATCTCGCGGGATTTTGGAAACTACACGCGAGCACACCATGCGCTCGTCTAAAAGCGGCCTTAGGGGGGTAAGTTGAAAGGATAGCAAACACCGCAGCCACCCCACCAAGCTCAGCAGCAGGATTGGGGGTGGGAGAGGCAGGGGGAGCCAGGGACACCTAGGGCGGCAAAAATCATTGCACCAGTGCTGACTCCTCTGCTCCCCCACTCCTTGGAGCAGACATGTAATAATTATATGTTGTCATTCTGTGGGGTGGTATGAACAAGACATTCATCCCCAGATCCAGTTCCATTGCATCCCTGTGAGGTAGAGGGAGCTGGGGGCAGAGCCGGGGACAGAGCCAAGGGCATGGCTTGCTGTTTTCAGTAATGGAGCCTCTACCTCCTCCTCCTCCCCTCCCCCCCCCAAATCACTCTGCCACCAAGAGTCTGCTCCAGTTCAGCTCTAAGGATGGATATGATTCCAAGCTGGTTTAACAGCTTTAGCCAAAAGGGACTGACAGGTTTCACCAGCTCAGTTTCCCAGCAAGCCATTGTTTCCCCACATCTTCATGGAGGACACAACAACAGTGGCCTGGGTTGGATTAACTGGTAGAGAGAGGCTGCATCCTTGAATCCACTTGCCCAAGAGTAGCTCTATTCCTGTCAGTGAGACTACTCTGGGGTAAATTCTTCCAGGGTTGCAGCCAGAGTGACCTCTCTCCTTAAAATGGTTGTTGTCCTCCTACATCTCAAGGACATCTGCAGCATGTTAGACTGGGGAGAGAGGAGGGGCGGAAAGGAAATCTCATTCACCTTCACAAGCACAAACATCAATTCTGCAGGGAACTGCAACTGTTTCAAGAGGCTTAGGAATAAAGCCTGTTATTTAATTTACTATACATGCTAGATGGGTCAATATCTATCACTCTCACCCTTTCCCTTTCCCCAGCTCTCAGGCCTCTAAGGGCAGAGGTTTAAGTCCCAGCTGAGGAAACAGAGCATGCTTCATTTAGTTGCACCACAGGATGGCTGCGAGGGATGTCATGCTCCTGATGAGACATTAAATCAAGGTAAACACTAATCCCTTGGGCATCCCTATCTGAGAAGCACAAGGGAAGCTTTGACCCCACATTACAATATGGCCCTCCACCCTATTCCCTGACAAGAGATATGGCTCAAACCTCTGGAAGAGCACCAGTTCTTAAAGAATTATGCTGGATGATGCTAAATATTTTAGGCCCCAAACATAGTTGTTGTTGGGTTGTTGTTTTTTAAAGAGGGGGTATTTACAACCTATGAATATAAATGTTTGTTAAAAGTGCATAAGAAACATAATCAAAGATTCTTAGAAAAGAAGGATGGTTTTGAGGGGAAGGCATAGAACAAGGAGTCTGGGCATCTGACTTATGCGCCAACTGTGGCCATGACTTTCTGTTTGGACTTGAACCAAAGCACTTCATTTTTCACATGCTAGTTTTCCTAATCTGTAAAAGCGGGCATTGGTTACAAAGGATGGTGGTAGTCACAGCTCTATGGATATCTGTAAAACTGCTTGAAATCTCCAGCCAGAAGGGATAACTTAAGAAAGAGTATCACTATAAAACAGAAAGTGAAATGGCTAGTTACACTTCCCAAGCTGAGTACAATACAAAAGAAAGCACAGATGTGTTCATTAGAAAGCATACCCCAATCTGGCTTTCTCTGCCTCAGCAGATTAGATTCAAATGCTTCAAGGAGGGCCTCATTCATTCTGTGATCAACTGTACCATTTTAAACTATGCCAATAAAGAGAGAGGAAATCAAGACTCAGTTGAAAAACAAGTTCTAGAAGTGTCTGAAATGGACTGTTCACCTTCTGTAGTGGGGGAAATTGACCAGGGTCACTTTAAGGTTATTTTGCCTTCTTTGGGGGCAAACAGCCTGGGTCCTACATGTCTAAAAGACCGCCTCCCTCCTCCCTTACATTCTGACCCCTACAGGCAGCGGGGGGCTCCTTCTTGCAAGTGCCATCATTGCATCACTTTTCTATGGCACGAGCACGTAGAGAGGTGTTCTCAGAGGCTGCATGAACATCTTCCAGAGACAATGTAAGGCCTAACTAATTGGTCAGGCATCAGTGCTTCATTTTTTTAAAAATGAATTACCGGGACCCAAACCTGCCTCGCAAGCCAGGCCACCTGTCTCATAAACCACACCCCTTGCCACAGAACTTGACAGAACTGGGAAATGATCCCTGGTCTCCAGCGAGTAAATCACTAGATTAAACTGCCTCTCAACAGCTGAATATAAAACAGGAGTTCTTGTTGAATCTATATGATGGCTAGTGCAGGGGGTGGGGCACAGAAGTCATGAAAGTCAAATAAACCATGCAGGGTTCTTCTGACTTTAATGTCTAACCCCAAAATGGCCAATATTGGCCTTATCCTGGCCATTCACATTTCTGGGTGCACACTCCTAGTGGGAATATTTCCTGGGACTCCTCCCCCCCCTTGAATTTAAATGCTAGGGCTGAGTCCTGGCAAGCCCCCCCCTCCCCTTCTCAATGCCTGGCAGGACTTAATAACAGACAGTTATAGGGTTTGTGACCTTGTTTTATGAGCATTTTTATATACTTTTATACTGCCTTTTATGGGCTTTACTTTAGCATTTTATATATGTATATTTATTTATTTATTTATTTATTTTTAAAAATTATACCCCACCCCTCTTGCCACAGGCAACCTGGGGCGGCTAACAACATCAAAGATAAACACAATAAAATATCATAAAACATAATAAAACATCAATAAAAAAGAATGAATAAAAACCAACCCACTCCCTCACCAACCCCCACCCCCTAGCCACTCCTCACCCCCCTTCCTCACCAAATGCCTGACAGAACAACCCGGTCTTACAACTCCTTCCTGGGAGGTCTGGGGTCAGACGGGCCCCCACCGGGAGAGAGTTTCAAAGGTGCAGTGCGGCCACCGAGAATGCCCTATTCTGCGTGCCCCCCGGAAAACCTGGGGGACCTCCAGTGTGGTGGCCCCGGATGTCTGCAGGGGCCACTCTAAGACCCAGAGAGTGAGGCGATCTCACAAGTAGACAGGGCCCAGACCATGTAAGGCTTTATAGGTCAAAACTAACACTCTGAATCGAGCCCAGAAGACTATTGGCAGCCAGTGCAGAGACTGGAGCACTGATGTAATGTGCTCCCAGCGGCCCAGTCCCACTAAGAGCCGGGCTGCCACATTCTGCACCAGCTGCAGCTTCCGAGCCGTCACCATAGGTAGCCCCATGTAGAGCGCATTACAGTAGTCTAGTCAAGAGGTGATAAAAGCATGGATGATCATAGCCAGGTCAGGACCCGAAACCAACAACCGAAGCCGTCACACCAGATGTAACTGGTGGAAGGCACTTCACACCACAGTCTCCACCTGGAGATCCAGGCGGAGCTGTGCATACAGGAGCACCCCCAGGTTCCATACCTGGGAAGTCAGTGGAGGACAGATCCCATCAACCATGGGAGTTGTCACTTCCACCAACTTACCCACTACCATCACCTCCATCTTGTTAGGATTCAATCGCAGTCGGTTAGCCCTCATCCAATCCCCCACAGCTGCCAAACACCGGGTAGGCACTGAGACAGCTGGACCTGGATCTGTTGAAAATGAGAGATACAGTTGGGTGTCATCCGCATACTGATGACACCTCACCCCGAACCCTCTAATCACCTCACCGAGTGGCTGCATATACATGTTGAACAGGAGAGGGGACAAAACAGAACCCTGCAGAACCCCACACGAGAGGTCTCGGTAAGATGAAAAACAATCACCAAGCACCACCCACTGAGTTCTTCCGGTCAGGAATGAGCGGAACCATTCAAGAACAGTCCCGCCCACCCCCGCACTATCCCGCAGACGCATCACCAACATCTCATGGTCAATGGTATCAAATGCTGCAGAAAGATCTAACAGGCTCAATAGGGTCGATCGACCCCGATCCTTCTCATGGCGGAAATCGTCTACCAAAGCCACAAGTGCGATCTCAGTGCCATAACCCAGACCTAAGCCAGACTGAAAGGGATCAAGATAACCGATGTGGTCAAGATGCTCCTGGAGCTGTCAGACCACTACCCATTCAATAACCTTCCCTAAAAAGGGAAGGTTAGAGACAGGCCAATAGCTGCCAGGGGAGTCAACATCAAGTGATGGTTTCTTGAGCAGAAGCCGCACCACTGCCTCCTTGATGCAGCTTGGCACTCTGCCCTCCTGAAGGGAGGCACTGACCACCCCGACCAGCAACAGCCCCATTGTCTCCCGGCAGCTCTTAACTAGCCAGGATGGGCACGGATCTAATTCACAAGAGGTGGCCCGAACCACCCCCATAACCTCCACCACGTCAGCAGGTGTCACCAACTGAAATTGATCCTACAAAATTGGACATGACGGGGCTTCTACAACCTCTACCTCCTCTACTGTATTAAGTGCAACATTGAAGTAGTGGTGAATATGAGCGATTTTATCCACAAAATAATCCGCAAACATGTCACAGCAGGCAGATGATGACTCAACTCCAGGGTTGAGGGAAGCCAGACTGACCAGCCCCCGCACAACCTGGAACAGCTCCGCTGGATGGGATTTTGCGGCCGCGATGAGGGTAGCAAAGAACTCCCTCTTTGCTACCTGTATAGCCACAGCATAGACTTGTAAACTAGCTCTATGCCGCAATCTGTCAGCTTCAGCATGAGAATGACACCACTGTCGCTCCAACCATCGCCCAGCTTGCTTCAGCCTCCGCAGTTTCTCAGAAAACCACAGAGGTCTGCAGAGCCTCTGCCTAGGAACGGATGCCTGGGAGCCGTCCGATCGATAGCCTCCATCAGCAAGGTGTTCCATAGCTTAACGAGGTCATCGATGAGATGATTGTCAAGGTCAGAAGGTAACTCCCCCAGAGCACCTAGAAACTGCAATGGGTCCAACAGCCTCCAGTGGAGGACCATCCAAATAGGTTCCACACCCTTCCAGGGGCAGACATGTGCTAGAAGGGCAGTCTGCAGGAGGTAATGATCCATCCATAACAAAGGCACAGCTGATATCTCCCCCATTAAAGAATCACCTGCCTCAAGGCCAGTGCAAAATATAAGATCCAAGGTATGTCCTCCAAGATGTATCAGGCCGTTGACCCTCTGGGACAGGCCCATGGTGGCCATGAACTCATGCTCGGCTCCCCCGAGAACCGCATCAGTGTGAATGTTGAGATCTCCCAAGACTATTGTCTTTGGGGACCGCAACACCACCTCTGACACAACCTCCACCAGAGCATGCAGGGAGGCCGCCATACTGGTAGGTGTACGGTATACCAGCAGCACTCCCAAACTGTCTTCCACCAAATCAAACACAAGATGGAGACTTGTGCCCACTATGGATCGCACTGGATACCTCCTCGCAGACCAACCCTCTTTAAAAATCATAGCTACATCACCCCTCTGTCCCTCTAACCATGGCTGGTGCTGCACGGAATACCCAGCTGGAACAAGGTTAGCCAAAATAGGTCCCGATTCATTGTCCAGCCAGGTTTCCGTGATATATGCAAGATCGGCGGCACAGTCCAGGAGTACCTCCTGGACCATCGTTGCTTTGTTCGCCACCAACCTTGCATTTAACAGCACCACCACCAGGTTGGGGACCCCCTGACCGAGTCCTACCTGTTCTACTGCTAGGGGAGAGATGAGTGGGACATGCAGTAGGCATCTATCCCACCTCACCAATCTCATTTCCCTCCCTCTGAGACCATATCTCCCCCAACCTGTCATGACCCCAATATCCACGCCCACCCCCACCCCTAGATGACCCCCCCACCTCCACCTCCCCGGCTGTCCCATCCAGGCGGTGAGGGAGATCCCCCTCCCCCCTTTCCCTCATTCCCTATCCCCTTTCCCAAAGTATCCCTCCACCATCCCCTCTCCCTGGGTCTCCCTCTCTCACAGGGAGTCCCCACTCCCCGTTATTTGGGATGAACCCCCCCATCTCACCGTGAGGCTGAACTCGCCCCCACCAAACCTCCCACCTCCCATACCCCCTACCTTCCTCTGCCACCGGAGGGTAGTCAACCTCCCCCCATGGACTCCCCCCTCCCTCACACCGAGGGGGGTAGCCCCCTCCCTAACCGGATTTGTTCCATTGATTTCAATGGGGAACTGTCCCGATTGAAATCAATGGGGGAAAAAACAAAAAACCTCCCCTCTCAACCTCCCAGACTGTGCGGGTGGAAGGGGGGGCACCCCCCACCCACCCTGCCCAGCCTGAATTTAAAAAAAAAATTGTAACCCTAAGTCCCTAGTAGTGCGGGCTCCAGGCCGCTGCCGGTGACCCGGAGCCCGCATCAGAAGGTACGATCCCTGGGGTGGGAGGTGGTTTAACACACACCCCACCCCAGGGATCAGATCACCCACCTAGTCCTACCTCCCCACCCAGGGATCACCTACCTTGCGCTCCGGGCGG
>QEPC01005447.1:4768976-4818248 GCA_003113815.1 Sphenodon punctatus
TTACCGGGTTTAATTCAATACTGCCGGTACACCAAATACCGGGCAGTATCAGATACCAGAAGATCCGGAAGTCCCACCCCTACAGATATCAATGTAGATGCGCCAATGGTCTGACCCAAACAAAGTCTATATTCTTTCAGTATGTAAATATAGGAAATAAATCACTCCTGGTAGTGATTCCTATATTCTTGAGGCTGACTGTAACAGGGTCAAGGGGGATCTGGATCAGTCCTTTCAGGATACTTTCCACAAATCATGTGCACTTGGAACTCTTTAGCTCAAGTCTTTATCTATATATGGGATCTTACAACACTGGGTGCCTGGGCATCTAAATGGCAAATGAGATTTAAAGTGGACAAGTGCAAAGTGATGCACATAGGGAAAAATAATCCAAACTATGTGTACACAATGCTGGATACTAAGCTAGGAGTTACCACTTAGGAAAAGGATCTGGGGGTGATTGTGGACAATCCGCAGCACAGTGCACAGAATGCTGGGCTAGATGGACCATTGGTCTGACCCAGTATGGCACTTCTTATGTTCTTACAATTACCATACAGTCCTCCACCATATACAGTTTCTATATCTACTGCCCCATCACCATACAGCTCTCTATATGCACAGTATCTCGGAGGCCTAGAGCTTCTCAGTCTTAGCCCCTCTCTCTGGTCAGGCATAGTCCCTCCTCAGGCCAGAGATTAGCCTCTCACAGTCTCTTTCAGCTAATTGTATTCACAGTTCTGTGCGCAGGCACAAACCTCTCCTAGTCAAGCAGAGTGAGACACTGTCAGAGTGAATTGCTGAGAGGTGGGCTACTCTGAGAGTTAGGCTACAGAGCCTGGGGGTGGGGGTGGGGGGTAGGCTCTAGGCTTTAACAAGCCTAAGGGCACCACACTCGGGAAGCTAATAATTCTAATAAAAATAAACTAAATAAATAAAAGAAAAGGAGGAAGAAAAAGTAGCTGTCAGCAAAGAGGGCCAGACAATAGGGGAGTTTGCCACGGAAGGTAGCCTGGAGGGGTGACTTGGTTGGTCTGAGTTTAGGTAAGACACCTCCCCTCTCCCCTCTGCTTATTGACTCATCCTTTTAGCAATTTGGATTAAACTAGAGAACCTCTGCATTTGTATAAACTGTGAAAAGTGCTGTGGTGGTAGCTAGCTAGCCCTAAAAGAAGGAAGTAGCATTAAACCCATTACTAAATTCCTAACCTAAAGGCCCAAGAGTTCAGTGACTCTGGAAGCATAAACTTGGTTTAAGTATTCCTCTCTTTTAAAAAGGAGATGCAGACAGCAGTCCAGATGTAGGATGGAGGCTATCCAGTATTTTGCACAGAGTGCAACATGTATGATTATCTTCCTGTTGGGGAGAGATTGTACGTGTGCACCCGGTGCAAAGAGCTCCTATTCTCAGAGAACGTGTGTGGTCTCTGGAGTTGAGTGGCAGAACTGGAGGAGCTGAGGCAGACAGAGGTATATAGAGCAGTGGCGGCTGGTGGTTTTTGAGGCTGGTGGGGCAGTGGGGTGGGTTGAACCTACTGCCAGCGAGCATAAGGGCAGAGCCAGGGGCAGCAGTAGGTGGAGCCAAGGACAGCAGTAGGCCAGTGGCGTGGCTTAACCCAGCAGCAAGGAGTTCCCAGGGTTAACATTGGATGGACATTACATTAGTTAACACTGGGAACTCCTTGCTGCTGTGTGAAGCCCTCCCACTGGGGGATAAAGAGCCATCTTACTGGGGTCCCATCCACTCTCTTTACCACCAGGTCCAAATTAACTACAGCAGGTTACAAAAATAGATTACATTGCCATCACCTACCTTTGTCCTGAACCCTCGAATCCTTTATTTTCATGGCATCCTTTTCATTCTCTTCTCAGAAGAGAATGAAAGGAAAGAGAAGGACAGGACAGAGGAGAAGTAGGAGGGAAAGGGTTTGGTTTTGGTGCATGAGAAGAGGAAGGGGAAGAGATGGGTTTAGTGGGGGACAGGAAAAGGGGTCTCCTTGTTGTCTGCAGCCTTCTCTTCTGCCATGCTCCTACCTACTTCCTCCTCTGTTCACAAGGAGAGCAGTTGCAGTGAAACAGTGAAGGGACCATTTTTATTTTTTTTAAAAGAGTAGTTACGACCAGTAGACCCACAATTTTACAAAATGGCCTCTCTACTCATGCTTGGGAGGGTAGACGGAAAGCAGCAATGCATCATGCAAACACAGAGCAAGCAAAGCAAACCATTTTAAGGCAACAATGTTATGTGCAGTCCTTAGCACACCATAAAAGTAGCAATGGGAATTTCCACTTGTTCCCCCAAAACCGGCTACATAGCTCTGTTGCAATGTAAGAGGTAGTTTCTGCTGAAACTAAACATGGAGCATTCATGCAAGGACTAGTCATTAGTGAAAAAGCCTGCCACAACATCCCACCAAACTGCAAAGGGCGGGGCCATTTTAAAATGCAAGGAACATTTCAGCAAAGATTAGAAACCCTTCCATCCAAGCCCCTAGGTCCCCCATCCATAAAACAGAAAGCAAACAGTTTACGTCAAAAACAGCCAAGAAAGAGACCAATTTTAACCAAAAGGAGCCATGGGTCAGTGGGGCACTAGAAAGTGGCCACAGTCTTTGCACATGCTAGAGGGATTTGGGAGAGGAATGGGGGAAACTAGCAGTGCACATGACACAACACAGAACAAGCAAAAGCAAACCAGATCTTAAACCAACTGAAACATATTATGTGAAGCCTTAGCACACCACAAAATCAGCAGTGAGGAATTCCACTTGTCCCCAAAACATGCTTCACAGTTACAGATCTGTTGAAGCACCATTTTCCCCAGCAGCCCCCTTAATCCCAGCCCCATTTTCATCAGTATCCCAGAAGCCCCATTCACTTCCCCCCATGCAGCCCCCAGAAACCCCATTCTCTTCCCCCACAGCAGCCCCCAGAAGCCCCATTCTCTCCCCCCTGCAAGCATCCCTATTCTCCCCCCCAGCAGCCCCCTAGCCCCCCTTTTCACCAGTGTTTCCAAGAAAAATTACTAAAAATAACTAACTCACCAATGGGAATGTGTCTGATGCAGGTCCAGCAGCAGCATGGAGTAACAAAGCCACAAACAAGCCAGGCTGGCCAGCACTCTCTCTCCACCAAAATGGTGCAGATGACCAGCACGCCAAAAGAGGAGATCTCTCTTTTAACCCCACCCTACAGGGTGGGGTACAGGCAGGCAACCTGAACCCTGAACACCAGCAGCTGTGCACAGGCACACACTGCCTTGGCATTTCAGTCTCCAGTCCAGACAGAGTCTTCCACAGCAGCCCATAGGGCTCTGTGGAACACTGCCCCCACTGATGGGAAAAGCAAAGTGCTTTTCCCTATTCAGGCAGCATGGACTCTAAGCCCAGCTGCCCAAATTGCTTTTGTAAAGTTTTGTCCCTTAAGGGACTCCTTAGAGCAAGCTCAGCAGGAGGCACTGGCCCCCACCCCCTCAGCTCCTACCTGCACATGTGTCCAGGGAGGCACAACAACAACACTAGGCACTCCGCTGATTGCTGAACTGGAGGACTCAGAGCAAGTCTGGAGCGGGTTTCTGGCTCCCACCCCACCCCCAACAGTGCCTTTGGAGCTCAAGTGAGGGTTTCTTTTTTCTTTTCTTTTTTTCTTTCTTTTTAAAAGCATGAAGAGTGTGCGAAGGGGGATCAGGCCAGAAGGGGCAGTGCCCCTGGTTCCCTGCAATGCACACCATCCTTGATATAGAGCAGTCCTTCAGGGACATAGTAGAGCAGTCCCACTTTCACTCTGGCAGTCTCTGTGCTGCTTTGGAAGAGCAAGGCCTCCAGGAAGGAGAGCATCAAACTGGAATAGTGGGAAGTGATCCCATAGCTGGAACATTTCTTATATATTATTTATTTATTTATATTAAGAATTTTATGCCGCCCCCTCCTGCCTCAGGCATCTCGGGGCAGCTCACATCATATTAAAAACATTTTAAAACATTAAAACAAACAATAATAATTCAGTTAAAAACAATATAAAACCCCATCCCCCCGTACCCAACCCACCCAACCCATCTCCCTCGGGAAAAGCCTGGCGGAACAGCCAGGTCTTACATTGTCTTCTGAAAGAGGGGAGGCTGGCAGCCAAGCAGATCTCTGATGGGAGGGAGTTCCACAGCCACAGAGAATGCCCTCCTCATAGTAGACACCCAGGGGACCTCGAGGAGGGCGCCCCCAGCCGACCTCAGGGGCCACTCCAGGACCCGGAGGGTGAGGCAGTCCTGAAGATAGGCAGGGACCAAGCCATTTAGAGCTTTAAAGGTCAGCACCAACACCTTGAATTGAGCCCGGAAACCTATCATCAGCCAGTGGAGAAAGTGAAGCACCAGTGTAATATACTCATGTCTGCCCATCCCCGTCAAGAGATGGCTGGGCTGCCGCATTCTGCACCAGCTGCAGCTTCCAAACCAACACCAAGGGTAGCCCCACGTAGAGCATGTTGCAGTAATCCAGTCTCACGGTAATAAAAGCATGGATGACTGTGGCCAGATCCGAGTCCGAGATATACGGCCTAATCCGATGCACCAGGTGTAACTGGAGAAATTCTTCCTTTTCCACAGCCACCACCTGGGCATCTAGGCAGAGCTGCAGGTCCAGGAGCACCCCCAGACTACAGACCTGAGAAGCCAGGGGAGGGCAGACCCCATCAATGATGGGGGCCACCACTCCCTCGGCCCTTCCCACAACCATCACCTCCATCTTGTCAGGATTAAGCCTCAGGCAGCTCACCCTCATCCAATCCCCCACAGCGGACAAACACCAGGTAAGCACTGAGACTGCTGGCCCTGAGTCGCAGGAAAATGAGAGATATAGCTGGGTGTCATCAGCATATTTATGACATCTCACTCCATACTCCCTAACAACCTCTCCCAGAGGCTGCATATACACATTGAACAAGAGAGGGGATAAGATGGAACCCTGCAGTACTCCACATGTGAGGCCACGGGGGGGAAATGAAAACTCCCCCAGCACCACACGCTGGGTTCTTCCGGCCAGGAAAGAGTGGAACCATTAGAGAACAGTCCCACCAGTCCCTGCCTGGTCCCGCAGCCGATTCAACAGCAATTCATGATCAACAGTATTAAATACAGCCGGGAGATCTGATAGGATCAGCAGGGTTTAACAACCCCGGTCCAACTCACGGAAGAGGTCGTCGGCCAAGGCCACAAGCACAGTCTCCATTCCATAACCCGGACGAAAGCCCGACTGCGAGGGATCGAGAAAGTTAACCCGATCCAAATGTCTCTGAAGCTGCTGAGCCACCACCCGTTCAATAACCTTCCCTAAAAATGGAAGGTTAGAGACTGACCGATAACTGGCAAGGGCGCCAATGTGCAAAGATTCTAGGCAATATGTTATCCTCTTGCACCAAGAATACATTTCGGGGGGGGGGGGCAGGAGGATGGGAATAGGATAGCCATGGTAGTTGGTGATTTGATTGTTAGAAATGTAGATAGCTGGGTTGCTGGTGGCCACGAGGACCACATGGTAAATTGCTTGCCTGGTGTGAAGATAGCAGACCTCGCACGTCACCTAAACAGAATTTTAGAGAGTGCTGGAGTAGAGTCGACTGTCATAGTACATGTGGGTACCAATGACATAGGAAGATGTAGGAGGGAGGTTCTGGAGGCCAAAATTAGACTTCTAAGTAGGAGACTGAAGTCCAGAACCTCCAGGATAGCATTCTCAGAAATTCACACAGGACTACAGAGGCAGTCTGAGCTCCAGAGTCTCACTGGTGGATGAGACAATGGTGCAGGGAGGAAGACTTTAAATTCATTAGGAACTGGGGAATCTTTTGGCGAAGGAGGAGCCTATACAGACAGGATGGGCTCCACCTAAACCAGAATAGAACCCAGCTGCTGGCACTAAAATTTAAAAAGGACATAGAGCAGTTTTAAAACTAGAATCTGGGAGGAAGCCAATAGGTGCTGAGGACTGCATGGTTCGGACCGAGGCATCTCAAAGGGATGCTGTAAATTCAGGGAAATTTGAATATCCTAATACAAAGCGTATGAAAGAAGCTGAGGGAGCCCAGGTGGAAATCAGTGCAGAACAGAAAAATATAAATGATTCCAAAATACCTTAAACAGTTACTTAGAATGAGCAAATTAAGAATAATAATTTTTTTAAGAAACCATACATTTTAGTATCTATATGCAAATACTAGAAGTCTAAAAGGTAAAATAGAAGAATTGCAGTGTATGGCACTAAATGAAGATCTGGTCATAATAGGCATCTCAGAGACCTGGTAGAATGAGGATAACTAATGGGATGTTGTAATACTAGGGTACAGAATATATTGAAATGACAGAGTAGATCGAACTGGTAATGGGGTAGTTCTATATGTTAAAGACGGTACTGTGTCAAGTAGGATTAAAATTTTACAGGCAATGAACTGTACTCTGGAATCTCTATGGATAGAAATTCCATGCCTAATGGGGAAGTGTATAGCAGTGGGGCTATACCATCACCACCCTGACCAGGTCAATGAGAATGACTATTAAATGCCAAGAGATTAGACAGGCTACTAAAGTTGGAAACATAACAATAGTGGGTGATTTCAATTACCCTAATATTGTCTGGGTGAATGTCTCCTTGGGGAGTGATATGGTGGTAATGTTTCTCGATGTCATAAATGACTGCTTCTTGGAGCAGCTAGTCCTGGAACCAATGAGAGGAGGAGCTACTTTAGATCTAGTCCTAAGTAGATCGCAGGAACTGATGCAAGGGGTAATGGTGGTGGAGCCGCTTTGCAATAGTGATCATAAGATAATCAAATCTGATAATAAACAAAACTACTACAGTAAAGTTTAACTTTAAAAAGGGAGACTATACTAAAATGAGGATGCTAGTTAGAAGGAAACTAAAAGAAGCAGTTGTAGGGATTAAATGTCTGCATGAGGCATGGAGACTATTTTAAAACACAACCTTGGAAACCCAGATTAAATGTATTCCACAATTAACAAACGATAGCAAAAGGACCAAATGTCTGCCAACATGGCTAAATGGTGAGGTGAGGAAGGCTATTAGTGTCAAAAAAGCATCCTTTAAAAAATGGAAAGCTAGTCTTAATGAGGAAAATAGGAAAGAGCATAAGCACTAGCAAATTAGATGTAAAACGTTAATAAGGCACACCAAGAGAGAATTTGAAGAGAGACTCGCTAAAGAAGCAAAAACTAACGATAAAAACTTTTTAAAAGTACATCAGAAGCAAGATGCCTGCTAGAGAGTCAGTTGGGCCATTAGAAGGCCGGGAGTAAAGGGGTGCTCAGGGAGGATAAGGCCGAGAAACTGAATTAACTATTTGCTTCGGTCTTCACTTCAGAGGATGTTGGGGAGATACCTATGCCAGAACTGTTCTTTGTAGGTGATGAATCCAAAGAGCTGTCAGAAATCAATGTGACTCTAGAAGAGGTTCTAGAGCAAACAGAAAAACTAAATAGTAACAAATCACTGCAACCAGATGGTATTTACGCCAGAATTTTGAAGGAACTCAAATATGAAATTGCAGGCCTACTACTGGTAATTTGTAACCTATCACTAAAATCTGTGACTTTATCTGGGGACTGGAGGGTAGCAAATGTAATGCTGATATTTTTAAAAATTCAGAGGCGATCCTAAAAACTACAGACTGGTGGGCCTGACGTCTCTGCCAGACAAAATGGTGGAAATTATTATTAAGAACAGAATTACTGGGCAAGTTGATAAACCTGACTTAATGGGGAAGAGTCAACATGGATTTAGCAAATGATTCTATTGGAATTTTTGAGGGCATAAATATGTGGAAAGGGGGTTGATATGGTGCATGTGGATTGTCAGAAAGCATTTGATAAGGTCCCTCATGAGAGACTCTTGAGGAAATTAAAAAGTCAGTGGATAGGAGGCAGCGTCCTATTATGGATCGGTAATTGTTTAAAGTATGGGAAACAAAGAGTAGGTCTAAATGGTCAGTTTTTACAATGGAGAGAGGTAAATAGAGGAGTGCCCCAGGGATCCGTACTCAGACAGGTGTTGTTTAATGTATTAATGAATGATCTGGGAAAGGGAGTATAGAGTAAGATGATCAAATTTGCAGATGACACAAAGATATTCAAGGCAGTTAAAACACGAACGGACCCAGATATTCTGCTTCCTGCTACACTAACCATGCCAGTCATCAGGAAGACACTGTGAGGTCATGATTTCTGTATACATCTATGACTACACAGACTGTGTGACAAGCACACTTTCCCATAAGTCTCGAAAAGCCATACTCCCGATAGGCTTCTGTAGCAGAGCGGTAGCCTCTAGAGGTGTGCACCAGGGACCCATGTCATTTTAATTTTAATTTTCCATTTTTGCTATTTAAATCTGTCATTTTCGTTTTCATAAATATCAAATCTTCATTTTTGTTTTTGCTTTTGTTTTCATTTTCCATTGGTTTCAATGGAAAACACATTTTTGGCTGTAACGTTATTGTTTTTCATTATATTTGGCTAAACCCTGGAGGAATTGTATCTCCAATGGAAGGCATTAAGTGTACCAAATTCCAAAAAGAATGGATAAAGGAATTCAATTGTATAAGCAGTTGAATTATATTATTTTGAAAAACTCTTCATATACATTCTTAGCTGTAACTTCTTTGACTTATATGTAATATAGATGAAACTTGGCAAGCTAACACACCTTCCCATATTTACTATCTTTGCCAACTTTCAGAAGGATTGGATAAAGGGTCCTGGTGGTATAAGCAATTAACTTATAAATGTATGTCTGACTGTAACATCTTTGTAGTCCAACCAGTGTACATGACATTCAGCAGGGCTGTATACCACACTTTCATGGTCATCTCTGCCAAATATCAGAAAGATGTGATAAAGAGTCCCAATTTTATATGCTTGCACAGCATATGCAGAGAAGGAGCCTATGCCAGGGATTCTCTTACCTGTCACTGTGGTATAAGATCGGTTTGTGATGCCAATTGGCCAGCAGAAATGTCAACCAAATATCCTAATTCTGTGCTGTGACCATCCCAACATCTCTCCCCCACTTGTTAGTGGGAAGTCGGAAGCATCTGTTTAGGAAAGAGCCAATAGAGATTCTCCGATGTCCTCTGTCACAGTGCTGCAGGATGTCATTGTGATGATAACTGGCCAGTCTGGATGTGTCAACTATGTCTCCTGATTTCTGGGATGATATCCCCAAAGTCCTAGTTATGTCCTTTCTATACCTGCCTAAGGGCTGCCCCTATGCCCACCTCGAAGCCACTACTGATTGGTCCTGTAAAGCTGGAAGCATGCAGTAATTGGCCAGTGAATGTGTCTGTCAGTCTTTGGGGTTGCTCCGCATCCTCCCTCCTACAGCCTCCCTCACCCTGTCATGCCAGGTGCCTGCCTATGACTGGCACTGTATGTGCTGCTATTTATCTGAATAATGGTCTTCAAGGGACAACTTCAATTGCTTATAAAATTGGGTCACTTTATCAAATTGTCCTGTAGTTTGGCAGAGATGACAGGGATGATATGTGATACATCCCTGACAAATGTCCTGTAAACAGGTTATAATATAAAAATGTTACAGCTGGAAATGTATTTTCAAGTTAATGTCATAACATCAGGACCCTTTATCCAATCTTTCTGAAAATTGGCAAGAGTGTTAAGCTTTTGGAGGGACATAACATTCATAGGTTTCATACAAATTGATGGACAATAAAGACGTTGTCTCCATGATTGTGTATGGAGCTTTTCTTGAAATCACAACATTCAATTACTTCTAAAATCGGTTTCCTTTATCTAATCATTTTGAAAATTGGTACACATTGTGCCCTCCATTGGGGGGTACAATCCTCCCAGGTTTCATCATAATAGAATAAGAAACAAAAAAGTTGTGGCTGGAAATACAGTTTTCAGTGTTTTCCCTTTATTTAAAAAAAATATGTTATTTTGTTTCTATTTTCATTATTATTATTTGTCATTTTTGTTATTGCAATAATGATAATGAAAATGACAATTTTCATTATCATTAATGTAATAACAAAAATGACATGCACACCCCTAGTAGCTTCTCACAGCTGGAGGACTCCAAAAGAACCTTTGGTGAATTTAACTCTTGGATCACAACTACACAGAATTCCCAGTCTAATTGATGGTTAAGCCCCAATATTGGGGTCTCTTTTTCCTAGGGGCACATCTGGCTCTTTAAATCTGGCCTCCACTTCCCTTTAGCCAGCCCGTGCCGCCAAGCAATGTCTCTTTAAGGCATTCCCCACTTTGGGGCTCTTCACACCTCTTTGTATAGTTCTTTAGGGGGCCCTTTTCTGGGCACAACCATGGATAGTCTCATCTCCACCTGCAGGGCCTATTGGCAGATGGTTCCCTCCTGAGCAATGTCTCCTCAGGTCCCTCCGTTTCCCTGGTTTGCAGGCCTTAACTTCTTCCCTGTAATCTCCATAGTGCTCTCTAGCCACTGACAGGTTCTGATCTTCACCTCCATGCAGAGCTCAGCCCAAGAGCTCTTTACTCTACAGTCACAGTTGTTGTTGCTGTCATCATTGTTATCATCTATGCTCCCTCTTTGCACTGAGGGATTTCCTCTTTTATATCCATAGGTCTCTGGGTTTCCATAGCTGTTTGATATTAGACACTGTTCTTTTCTAAGTCAGCGTCTGCACTTCTTTTGGAACCAGCCTAAGATTTGGTCCCTGCTCCTTTTTTGCTAGCACTACGATGCATCCTGTCACAGCTACCCTGTTGGTCTCTGACTTTGTTGATCCTTCCACTTCTCACATCTTGTCTCCATCAACGCTGGCTTGCCATTGTTGTGCCAAGCTTTTCACTCCTTCACTTACCTTGTCATGTTGCTGCTACTTAGTACTAGACAGAGTTTCCCAAGAGCCAGCATCCATATTATCCTGCTTCAGAAGTGATTGCAATGTGCCCTTACAAGGCCTTTGCTGTCCACACCGATTCTTCCTGCCATCCTCCAGTTTACCATAAAATGCTTGCTTTGGTGTTTACATCATCCCACTCAACAAAGCTGAGCATTAATTATCAGAGCCCAAATGTTTATTCTGTTAGCTCACTCCCACACTTGCAAACATAGGCCCAGAGGACTAGGCGATTAATCTCTCTTGACACGACAAAGCAGAGCCCTGCCCTGCACAGCACTTCTGGACCCTTCCTAGTTAGGGCTGCCACCTTTTCAGTCTGACTCTGAGACTCCCATAGGACAAAATGGGAGTCTTGGGGTCAAAGTGCAAAAGGTGGCAACCCTATTCCTAGTGTATGTCCCTACTTGTAGGGCCCGCCTGAACACCTGTCCCTCCTCTGCCCAGCTACATGCCAAGAGGGAGCTGCTTTCCAGCATTTGGGCTTTCTCTCAAATAAAATGCTGGGTCCTGCCTACTTGTTTGCAGAGCAGGTGTTGCTGCTGAATGGAGAGTGTGAGGTTGACTTCCTTCCCCAAGGGTGCTCATTCAGAGATAGATGGGGCAGCCATCAGCCCCTCTAAGTTCCCTGCTCTCTAATGCTTCTGGTGGGAGAACTAGACATGCGACTTGGGGCAGGATTCCCAGGGGTCTGTCAGCACCCCATGGCAAAGTGTAAACTCAGCACCATTGCTTAAAGAAAAAGATGGGAGGAGTAGGAGAAGACCTTCCTCTCTCAGTTTCCAAAGTGGGGCAGGAGAGGGGCAATACCCCTTTTTCAAATTTAGGGCAGCTACCCCAGAAACTCCCCTTTTCCCAAACTGGGTCCCCCAGCTAAAAAAAAAAAAAGTTTGCTGTGTCTGCATCATGACACAGCCACCAATCAGTGTGGCTATGCAGGCAGCAAAAAGGGAGTTTTTTGCTACCCTCCACAAAATTCCATCCAGCTGAGCTTTTCCGGGTGGTACAGGGGCTGGTCAGTCCGGCCTCCCTCCACCTTAGAGTAGAGTCATCTACTGCGCGCTGTGATATGCTTGTGGATTATTTTGTGGATAAAATCGCTCGTATTCACCATGACTTCGATGCCGCATTTATTACACTAGGGGAACTAGAGGTTATTGAAGCCCCACCATGTCTGGTTTTATGGGATCAATTTCAGTCGGTGACACCCGCAGATGTGGTGGATGTTCTTGGGGCGGTCAGGGCCACACTTGTGAATTAGATCCATGCCCGTCCTGGCTGGTTAAGGCCTGCCGGGAGAGGGGTGTTGCTGGCGGGGTGGTCAACGCCTCCCTTCGGAAGGGCAGAGTACCGGGCTGTCACAAGGAAGTGGTGGTGCGGCCTCTGCTCAAGAAACCATTGCTTGACATTGACGCCATCGTCAGCTATCAGCCTGTCTCTAGTGGCTTGGCAGCTGAAGAGGCATCTTGATCGTATCGGTTTTCTTGATCCTGCTCAGTCAGGATTTCATCCAGGGTATGGCACTGAGACTGCGCTTGTGGCATTGGTTGATGATCTATGCCGGGAATTGGATCGGGGTCATTTGACCCTGCTGATTTTATTAGATCTGTCGGCTGCATTTGATACCGTTGATCATGAGATTGTGACGTGTCTGTGGGATGGTGCAGGGGTGGGTGGGACTGTTCTTCAATGGTTCCGCTCCTTCCTGACTGGAAGAACTCAGCAAGTGGTGCTTGGAGATTACTTTCCATTGTACCGAGACCTCTCATGTGGAGCCCCACAGGGTTCTGTTCCATCTCCTCTCCTGTTCAACGTGTATATGCAGCTGCTCAGCAAGGTGATTAGGGGGTTTGATGTTCGGTGTCATCAATATGCTGACGACACCCAACTGTACCTCTCCTTTACTACAGACCCAGGCCCAGCAGTCTCGGTGCTTACTCAGTGACTGACGGCTGTGGGGGACTGAATGAGGGCTAATCGACTGAAGTTGAATCCTGACAAGACAGAGATGATGTTAGTGGGTAAGGTGATGGAGATGGCGGCCCCATTATTGATGGGGTCTGCCCTCCATTAGTCTCCCAGATACGGAGTCTGGGGGTGCTCCTCGACTCGCAGCTCTGCCTGGATGTCCAGGTGGAGACTGTGGCAAGGAGTGCTTTCCGCCAATTACATCTGGTGCGACAGCTTCAGCTGTATGATTCAGACTCGGACCTGACCACTATCATCCATGCTTTCATCACCTCTAAACTGGACTATTATAACACGCTCTACGTGGGGCTACCCATGGTGACGGCTCAGAAATTGCAGCTGGTGCAGAATGCAGCAGCTCGTCTCCTGGTGGGGCTGGGCCACCGCGAGCATATTACACCAGTGCTCTACTCTCTGCACTGGTTGCCAGTAGTTTTCCGGGCCCAATTCAAAGTGTTGGTCTTGACCTATACAGTCCTAAATGGCCTAGGCCCTACTTATCTGCAGGACTGCCCCACCCCCCGGATTCTGAATTGGCCCCTGCGGTCATCCGGGAGTGCCCTGCTCAGGGTCCCCTGAGCCTTCCGGGGGGCTACGCAGAGGAGGGCATTCTCGGTGGCCACGCCTCAGCTGTGGAACTCCCTTCCAGTGGAGACTCAGTTGGCCCCAGATCTCCCCTCCTTCCGAAGAAGTTGTAAGACCTGGCTGTTCTGCCAGGCATTTGGCAGGGGAGATGGGTGATTGGGCAGGGGTAGGGTGGGTTATTTTTATCCTCCTTTTATGAGTTGTTTGTTTTATTCTTATTGATTGTGAGCTGCCCCGAGCTGCCTGTGACAGGAGGGGCGGGGTAGTAAAACTTTTAATTAATTAAATAAATAAATAAATAAACCACCACACATTTCCTAAACCTGCAATGGCAACCTGGCAGAATAGAGCAGTGAGCCAACAGAGTGAGAGAAACCCCTCCCATCCCCATCCTGGCAGCAACAAAATCACTCCCACACTGGCAGTGGGGATTCCTCCATCCACAGAAGTGGCCGCAGTGGCCTAGCCATTAGAAGTAGCAACGGATTCCCCCATCCCTGCTCTGGCAGTGGGGGAGTCCTCAGCAGCAGAGTATTCCCACAGTATTTATTTATTTATTTATATATTTTATTTTTAAAAATTATTATCCCGCCCCTCCTGCCTCAGGCAATTCAGAAATACCCATCCCCCTCCCTATGGGTGACTTCTAGTGGTGATTGTGATCTCAGTGTCAGGGGGACAATTTGGTGGACAGTCTGGGAATCAGTGAGGTGGGGCTTCTGGAGGTCTGGGTTTCTTCTTTTTTTTTTCTGTATCAGGGTTACCATACCTCCCCTTTAAAAGTGGACACATGAAAAATACATGTTGCAGGGCTGCACTGGAACCAATGTGCATGTTGCCCAACCATATAGAAGATTAGTTAGGACCACTGCCTTATAAATAGGGTGGCCATACCTCCCCTTTAAAACAGTATGCCTATGAAAAATACATGGTACAGGGCTGCACTGGAATCAATGCAGTCCTGCACCATGTATTTTTCATAAGCGTCCTCTTTTAAAGGGGAGGTATGGCCACCCTACTTTATAAACCTTCTGCATAGTAGCAAGATTAGAACCATGTTGAGTCCAAACACACTTGGCCAGGCAACTACAGGCCACACTAGTTCTTTGCGTGCAAGCAGTTGTCTCCTTATTGATCTTTGCATCATCAGACATTGCACTTCCAGTTCCAAGGGAAGGGAACTCCTTGGACACATTTCATCTAGTTCAGGATATGAACAAAGACTGTCTGTTGTCCTGCATGCGAAGCAGTTGCATACCCAAGTGCAAGGGGTGGAGGCAAAATATGTATAGAATGCTACCACACATGCTGCATTTGCCTAATGACTGCCCACTAGGGAATTAATTATTTATTATTATTAATTATTATTATTATTATTTATATTTATTAATTGATGATCCTTCAGAGCAGAGGGAAGAGTGTGGTGGTGAGATGATGGAAGAGATTGTGCCAAAACAAAAATGGAAAGGTTGCATGTTCTAAGCTTTTGTTCTTGGGATGCATGGCTTTTTAAAAGCATTGCCCTCATTTTTCCACTTTATTTGCCACAACCCCCCCAAATGTCAATAAAATGAATCAGAATGATCCAGGAATGCACACTTTGTTAAGAAAGGATAAAGGTGCGGGCAGCAGACAAGAGCGACTGAAGGAGCTGAAAGTTGCAGATCCTCTAGACTCTAGAGATTAGCCCAGTTTATACACCTACATAATGTCAAGTCTTTGTCTGAGCTTGGTGATTTTCAGCCATTTGACTCACTGGATCGGCATACCAGTTACATACACCCACACAACATGAGAGAAAGTCTGATCTGGCTCACAGTCACAACAAAGGCCCATCTCTAGCAATAACAAGTCCTGTTTAGGACTGGCGTCATCCCTCAATCTCCACCTTTGAAAGGATAATAGGACATGATGAAATCCACTGTAACCAAGCCAAGCACGTGCACCTGGGACCTCGCATCTTCATGAATGTTACACTCCTTGTCTCTCCCTCTGTTTTCCTTCCTTCATCTCCTCCCTCCCCCGAGTCTCTCAGATTGTAAGCCCTAGGACAGGGATCATGTCTATTCCATTACTTTGTAAAGCACCAAGTACATTGCTGGCACTATATAAATGCTTAATAATAATAATAATTAATTACATCAGCATCACAGCTGTCACACTTCCCCAGTGTTTAAGTGCCAGGAGCACAGACGGCTGACTTTATTTCCCTTGGTGGGACACAGGAGTGGATAAAATATGTTTTCAAAGTCTGGAATATATTTTGAAATGGAGAAGAGTGATCAAAGAATTCAAATACTAGCACTTCCTGAAACATAGGGGCTCCCTTATTTTTACATTTTTTTTCAGAAGGAATAAATATACCTCTGCATAAAAGCATGTTCTTGTATCCCCTGCTTTTTCAAACCTTCCTTTCAATCTTATCTGCCTCTACAAGTGCCTTCCTATCGCCACCTGGCTTCATCCCTAAGTGTACTCAGGCCACAAACCACTTACTCTAGGGGCTTCAGTGGGACTACTCTGGATAAGTAGTTTGGGGATTGCTGTCGCAGTAGGTTATACACAATCACTGTATTCACTTCTTCACCTCACACTCTTTTCTGGATCCCCTTCAACTTGGCTTCCAAACATTCCAATTGCAGAAATTACTCTCCAATGAGTATTTCCTAGCAAGGTTCAGGGATCCATTCTCATCTGCATAGATGGCAGCTACCTTTTGTGGTGTCGCTGATCACTCTGTTTTAGATATCCCTCTGTTGGGGCTGCTTGGGGAATCTCTCCTTGATCCCTGCTCTTCTTCCTGTGGACTTTATCCCTGCATGACACTTCACACACACGGATTTTACCATCACTCCCTCAGGTATACGTCTCCACTTAAAACATGTTTCTGTCTTGTCTTCCTGTCTCTCTGACATCTCTCTCATCCAGATTGGATCATCCCTATCTCAAGTTCAGTGTTCCCCAAACAGCTTTTCACTTCCTAAGGTTTCCTCTTCACTCCCTGCATTCTTCACTGCTGTTGATAGCAGCGCCATCCTCTTTGACACCTGTACTGAAAGGTGGGAGATATCTTTGGCTCCATCCTCTCTTACACTCACCTTGAGGCTGATGTCAAACCTTTTAATCTCTTCCTCCCCAGCTGTACAGAAAACTCAGCACCCTTACATTTCCAATATCCCAAGAGCAGAGTGTTTTAGGGAGGAGCAGGAACACTGCTGTACTCCTGGACTCCGAACTCCAGAGAATTTATTGCAATGTAGGGGGGATGGGAGTTGGGTGTATTTGTTCCCAGCTGTCCCACATTGGGTGAAAACAGACATGACGCTAACCACCCTTTAACCACCCTTGGTGGTTATTTATGCATGTTGCAGGGCTGTATTGGTACCCTATGCAGCCCTGAAACATGCATAAATGACCACCAAGGGTGGTTAAAGGGTGGTTAGCGTCATGTCTGTTTTCACCCATTGTGAGCCCACGGACAGGAGGAGCACTATGGCCTACCTGTATTGCAAAGCATGAGTGTTTGCGGTGTAGGTTGGGGGAGTCCTGCTCCATACTGAATCAGTGGACATCAGGTCAGAGCCTTGGGGTCAGGGTAACCTAACCTGACCTTCTGTGGTAGCAAAGGGGCTCCATGGGACCTCTCAGTTCTGCCTCAGGAAGCTGCTGCCCTGGACAAGGTGCCCACAGGCAGACTGGTCCTTATTACTTTCCTTAGGTACCATACTACCTACCTGTGTGCCATGCAGAGATTCATTGTGGCATTCAGTTCCATTTGTGCCATCCAATGAGAGGCTAGAGCAGAGGTGGTGGGAGAGAAAAAGAGAGCAAACTCCTATGAATCTTCATTGCATGGACCTTTATTCTTTATCCCTATATACATACTTCTCCCTCTCCTTCATATACACTGAATCAGACACACCCACTTCCTCACACACACTCTCTTTATCTCTCATGCAGTAACAGACATACTAACATTCACACACACACTTAAACTCTCACACACACTCACACTTGCTCATTTTTTCACCGACATTTATTGTAAAACACACATTCATTCTTTCACACAGTCTGACACGCCTCATACAAACTGCCTCCGTGTGTTTCCAGATGGACCCGGGCCTGCCCATCCCTGGAGTTGCTATGGGAGTGCACCCCTGTGTCCGCCCACTTCCAGTCTGGATCAGACAGATCCAGTGGGTTCCCTGGCCCACAGCCTGCCCTCATGGTGCCTTCCCCCCACCCACCACCATAGAGTTGCGGGCTAGAGCATCCACAACCCTATGGTGTTGCCTGGGGCAATGACCAGTTGGAAGTGGAGCAGCTGCATGGGTCTGTGCATTTTGGTGAGTCCAGGGGTTTGGTGGAGGTTTGGGGTAGGGGTGTGACGGGTTGTTTGGGGAGGTTTTTTGTGGGGTTTGTGGGTGGGTGGAGGGGAAGGTTGGGGTGGTTGGGTTTTTATGCTATTTTATATGCATTGTTTTTATTAGTTTTGTAAGCCGCCCTGAGCCTTCTGGGAAGGGTGGGGTAGACATATAAATAAATAAATAAATTAGATGGACCGCTTTTCTGATTTGGGCCAGTTCTCGGGGTTTGGCTGGCCTGCTCTACCAGCGGCACTCTAGGCTGTTCCAGAGTGCTGCCAGCAGGGCTGCCCCAGGCAGAGCTTGCTCTGCGTCTGCTCCGTCTGCACATCTGGCGGGCACTTCTAGATGGATTAGTCACCCAGGGTAAAGTGGCCTGGTGCGGCCAGCACTGGGGCAGCCCATCCCTCTAAAAACACCCATTGTTTCTCTCTTCTACTCACACATGCACACTTATAAACATACTCTTTGCATACCCTCTCACACACGTATTCATTCACATACAATTACAGATTCTGCCCCTGTTTCTCACACACACACACACACACACACACACACACAGGGCAGGATTTTGCACGCTGACATGCACAAGAGATCCCCATTCGCACCGGTTCTTTTCCCGGCCGCCAGCTTCTCCGTGCTACCACGTCTCCCTCACCCCTCCTGCTGCCGCCACCGCCGCTGCAGGTGAGAATGCAGCCCTAGTCAGCACTGCCAGGAGTGGGTTTCTTACTCTCTTTCCCCCTCCTCTTTCGAAATGGAACACTAGTGTGAGTCAGTAAAAATCCAGTCTGTGGCTTGGTCGAGAGTGGAATGTTGTGGTTTTGGGAAATGACGGGGGCAGTTGATCTAATGAGAGAGAGGAGTTGGCTGCTGAGGAGATGGCAGAACTGAGAAGGGACCAGCTCCTTGTAATTGCATGAGGGATCTGTACAAGGACAGTGGAAAGGAGTGATCAGGTAGCCTCTACATGCGTCAGGAGAAAGAGGTCAGCTGGCACAGAGGTCAGCAATGTGCCTTGAAGCTAAGGGCCCTTTTTACATGGGCCGCAGCGCGGGGGGGGGCGGTGTTCACGCCAGTGCATGTGCGGTGGGGGGAGAGTGTAGATGGGTGCACACTGACTACCACCCACCTCCGGTGGGTATGGGTGTGCGCATGCTTCCGCGAACATGGATACACACCCACCTCTACCCATTGCACACGCAAAGAGCAATCACCATTTTCGCCAGTTGCTCCATGTGTGTGCGATAAGTGGAGGTGGGTGGGTGTGCATGCATGTTCACACACGCGCATGTGTTAACACACACACACACACACACACTGCAGATTTTACACAAGACTCACTCACGCATGAACACTCAGATTTCTGGGTGTTCATGCGTGGGTGTGTCTCATGTAAAAAGGGCCAAGGACTGAGACATTGGACAAAGTGGGCCTCCCCCATCTTCACCATCACTATCATCACCATCGACAACAGTTTCAGAGAGGACAGCGCTGCCAGCCACACTCTGTTTACAGGCCTGGACATTGGTTTTTATGTGGGAAGCTTCCAAAGTGAATATAAGTGTTGATTTAAATCCTTGTTCTATTAAAAACTGTTCACTGTTACACTGAGTTTTGGTCCAGTGTCACCCTGTTAAATAGCTGGAATCCCCGTAATACATTTTACAGGCAAACTCGTTAGTTGGCAATCCGTTACAATATAAAAACATATTTGCACACAGCAGCCATGGCCTTCAGCACCAACCAAAAAAAGGAGCTGGTTTCTGCATCAGACAAATGCTATTGCTCCTTTAAAAATAGGTAGATACAATTCTCATGCTGAACCATTAAGAGTAGAAGCTGGGAATGCATTAATGTGCGCATAATGTGCCTGTGATGATGATGATGTGCAGAAATGTATTTACACTGGAGAGTAACAGATCTGTTTCTTCAATGCACGATCAAGACCATCTTTCATCTAGTGAATAATGGAACAGCCTTGAAAGCTTCGTCACTGCAGTGCAGCAAGGAGCTAGTCAAATGGGGCTTCAGAGCCTTTTTCTGCTGATAGAAAAAAAAGCCTGCACCACCTCCCAAGGGCTAGGGATGCAGTTGCCATGGTGACACTACATCTGAGTCAGAACTATTAAGGATCACCATGGCAACAAGTGTCTCACTTGCCATTTCCAGAAAACTGACGGTGTTTGGACTGGAATCATCACGCCATATAAAAAGGGGCAGGGTTGTTGCTGCACGAGGAAACACAGCATGGACCAAGTTTACACCCAGTGTAACTGTGCTGAAATCAATGGGCCAAATCCATTCCTGGTGTAACTATACTGGAACAAATGGGTCACTGGAGGAGATTTATCCCTCGTATAAATCCATTGAGTTTGATGGAGTTAAGGTATAGATGAACTGGGAGCTTGAATCTGAGCAGCCACTATGCTATTACACCATAAATCTAAGAATGAGGAGGAGGCAGGGTTCAGAGCAATTGTGATGAGTTGATTGCTGATGTAAAGAGTCCTGCATAGATAGACGTTAATCCACTTACTCCAAACAAAAGGATAGGGGAGGGATAAACTTCAGTTCTGTTTATAGGTTCCCCCAGCCCCTCTACACCCAGACTCTTGCATTCATGCTCCTCTGAATATTTAGCAGAGGCATAAGTCTACAGGGATTTGCATTTCATGCTTGTCAGCAACTGAGAAGCAAAAAAAATCATACTAAAGCCCTAGCCTGGCACAGATACTGAGGTGTGTGCACTGGATGTATAGCACCTCTGGAATAGGCATTTCTTGCTCCATCCCTCCATCTACTCTACCTATCCTATTATGATGGCCAGGATGCTAGATAGAAACAGGCAGAACAGAACCTGGGACTCAGAGCAAAAAGGGTCCACTTTACTGTTCTGTTGTCTAAACTCTCTAATGTTGCCTCCACTCTCTGGCTTCGGGCATGAACCTGTGAGATGCTGATTGATGGCCCCAGCCTAATCAGTGAGCTCTCAAGGCACCCAGAACCTCAAAGTACTGAGGTAGCGCTGAGCATCTCCTAGAATTCAGCACATTGGGTGCTTTTAGATGGATAGGCTACTCCCGGTGCTGTCTGCATCAGCCCTGGGTGGCCCATCCGTCTAAAGGTGGCTCACCAGTTGTGGAGCATCCCAGAGCACCGCCTGAGGAACAGGCCAGCCAGCCCAGGTGATCAACCAACAACTCTATGGGGGCGGGGGAGGGGCACTGCAAGGGCAGACTGCAGACCAGGGAACCCACTGGGTCCGTTTAAGCCCAACCCAGAGAGGGCTGGATGTGGGGTGCCCGCCCAGAGCAGCTCCTGGGTGGCCAGCCTTGTGTCCGTCTAAAAATACCCATTAACTGGGTAAAAGAAGGCACCCAGCACTCAGTTCATCACAGCAGATACTCAGTATCCTGTGGTCATGATAGCATTCAGGTTGCTAGCTCTCCAGGGCAGGGAGCAGCTTTTGTTGTGCACATTTAGTGCCTAAAGGGGGCCTTGGTCTGTGACTAGGGTTCCTAAGCATTACAGCAATAATCATCATAATAAATAAATAGATGAGGGGAAAGGAATTTGGGATGGGGTTTATTTATTATACACAATACAGCAGTTTACATATACAGTTTTGGTTCTTGTCTGTCCAGTTTAACTTGAGGAATGAATTTAAGGTATTTGTAGACAAGTGGGGGAATTTGCGGGTTCAAAAGACTCCAACAATCCCTCAGATGCATGAGGTAGCGGGAGTGCCTTTAAATGAGCAGCTCACTTGCACAACAATGATGTGGGAGATCAGAGCCTGGATGAGCGCTCCTTTGGCCCCCTCCCTCCTATCAGTTGTTTGTGGGGCAGCCCACAACCAATGTGGTGGTGATCTCATGCAACTTATTATTCAAATATGAATGCCGTGACAATCGCACAAGTCTCATGGGAGATTTAAAGTGTGGATTAGTGAAACCTCCATAGCAAGGTTTTACTCATCTGGGAGTTTTCCCAGACAGCTCGTGTGAGAGGCATTTACATGAGCAGGAAATTATCACATTTACCGGGAAACTCACGGGTCTGTGTCTTGTATAAAATCGCCCTTAGTTGAACCAGTGCAAACCTTTGGATGGATGCTTTTATTTTAGTTTAGTTCAGCTTAAGATCAGCCCACCATAAGAAAAGTGGGAACAGGTTTAAACGAAACCAAAATGAGTTGCTCTTAAACTGAAATAAGAGCATCCACACATGGGTTTGCACTAGTTTAATGAATCCGTTTTTCAAACTGAGTTTGTTAAATTGATATGTTTCTTTTTACAGGTATTGAGCCATCAGCTGTAGCTTAAAATAAAGGACCATTTGGGGGAAAGGAAATATTTGCCAGCATTCAGATTCACATTAGTATGATACAGTTCTCAGCAGGTGCATTTGGCATGGTAAAATGTAACTTGTGCATGTGATCACCATCTATGAGATAGTAGGGGCTGGTCTTTCTGTTGTAAATTTGTATTCAGGTTTTTTGTTTCATTTCCCTGTGTTTCCAGATGTGGCGATGGCAGCAACACTGCCATTATTTAAAGGCAGCCACTCTGCGCATATGCCAAATGGCCGCTGTGCATGTACATAATGGCTGCCGCTGCCATTTTATGGAAGGGCACACATGCAGAACGAACATGTGTAGAAACTTATTTTTTTAATTGCTCTGTAGAATAGAACTGAACCAAAATAGGTTTGTTGTCACACTCTTTTTAGTTCAGTGTGGATTAATCTGCAATGGCCTGTGCTGTTACAAATTAATACTACAATGATGACTTCTATGACACTGCTAGGCATACACAGCGCTTTACAGTCACAAATCTTCAGAGATAGGCCCTTGCCCAGAGGGCTTACAATCTAAGACCACTTTTACACGGACGCCACCCACCCACAAACACCCGGAAACACCCATCGGATGGGTGGGAGGGTGTCCGTGTAAATGTCCACGGGTGGGTAGGAGCGCGTGCATGACCCACCCGCCAACACCTGTCAACACCCACGGAGCAGCCGCGAGGGAGCCGGCACCCTCCGTGGGTGGAGGTGGGTGGAGATGGGTGCATCCGTGTAAAAGTGAAAACACTCACACCCAAGCGGAATGGAACGGCGGAACCCCACTGCACCGATGCCATGGGGCACACACGCGCCGCCACAGATACACGCCCACAGGGTGGGGGGACGCCAGACGTCCAGCCAAGAGCCCGTAAAGGAGGGAGGAAACACAGCACACATACGCGGGCTTCCACAATGGCGAACAGGAAGGCCCACGAGAAGGCTATGGGAGCCGATGACGCCCCATGTGGAGGGAAGGGGCCGGGTGAGCACGGGGACCCTGGGGCACCCAGGGGGGGAAGAAGCGGTGCAGGGGGGATGCACCCCAGGTGAAAGGCACGAGGGGGGGTAACGGGCCACTGGCAGGGGGGGCCGCAGGGAGGAACTGGTGGGGAAAAGCACCAGGAAGTAACACGGCACACGTGTCCCGGCACAGGGCAAGGGGTCCGCACCAGTGGCCCCCCCCGGTTCATAACCCCCAGCCCAGCACCTCCCAAGGGCATGGCCCATGGAGCAGTAGTGAGAGCGAGGTGAGCGCAAGGGCACACTCACACCCCGGGGAGGGGAGGGCCTGACCATTGGGCCCGGGGACACAGGGCAGTGGGCAGCAGCATAACCCATTCCCCCATTCCCCACAGGACAGCTCCAAGACAACGGAGCACCGCACCACTGGAACAATGGCCAAGGAGACCTCCCAGACAGTCAGGTGAGCAAAAGGGAACCCCAGGGAGGAGGGGGGCAGGCCCCACGGTTGGGGTGGGCAGTTCCTCTGCATGGACAGGGACATTGTGACCTCCTGCACACATGGCAGCGCCTTCGCCAGGGACAGGTGCAGGGCCAACACCCAACCCCCCCTGACAGACCCCACAGAGAAAGGGGGGAGGGTGCCCCTGGTGAGGCTGGCCATGAAGCGGGAGGGGACAGTCCCATCCCACAGGGGGAGGAGGTGCCCAGGGGACCCAAGTGCCAGACCACCACACTCCGCGTGTGCCCACAAGACCCACAGGCCATCTGGCCACAGGGACGGGGTGCGCGTGGAGCATGCAGAGACCCAGGATGGCCCCCAGGAGGCGTAGGAACAGGATCCAGGTATGATCGCCCCAGCAGGGCCAGGGGGGGTTGGGGGCGGGGATTGGCCCGGACAGAGCCACAGCGGCCGGGGCTGGGGGCCGGCAAACAGTAATGGTACCCCCTCCCACTGCAGTTCAAGCCAGCCTGGAGGTGCACAAGGTGGAGGTCGCAGAGGAGGAGGAGGAGGGAGGCCAGGCAGCGCCCCCACCACCAGGTGAGCCAACCTCCATAGCAGGGCTCACGGGCCATGGAGGTCCTGGGTGTGGAGGGGGGTGGAAGTACAGGGAGAGGCCACCCGGGGGCAAGCAACCACAAGCAGCAGGGCCCAACAGGGATGGGGTGTTGGGGACAGGTGGGAGAGGCTGGTGGACCCACAGTGGCCCCCACAGAACATAGGATGGACCCGGGCCCCACCTGCAGTGATCTGCGGCCAGGGAGCAATCCCACAAGAGGGCAGGGCAGGGGGGTCCCAAAGGGGAGGGCAGAGGGGGGCAGCCACAATATGGGGGCCACCCCACCAGGCACCTCAGGACATGTGGTAGCGGGCAGTGGAGCACACTGGCCGAGTGCACTAATGTTCCATCCAACCTCCCGTTCACAGATCAGGTGCCTGCTTGCACGAGGGGAGCAGCTGCCGACAGTGTGGAGCAGAATCGGGAAATGCAAGCCAGGAACCAGCGCCGGAGGGAGGACCTCGGCAGGGAGCTGCTGGTGGAATCACAACGGTTAGCCGAGGTGCACTCCCGCGAGTTCTCACTCACCAGGGAGCTCATCAGAGAGGAGGGGGACAGGGACCGGGAGATCCTGGCTGCCATGATGGCCCGGTCCCGCACAGAGCACCTGTGGGACAGGCACCAGGCTGCCACCCTCCAAGGCAAGCAGCGGTGCACCTGTGACAGGCTGGAGGGTCATGCCACATGGCTCATGGACCTCATCGGGAAGGCCATGGAGGCCCTGCGGTGTGACCCTCAGCACAACAGGCCACACCATGCTGTGGAAGGAGGGCCGGCAGCTGACCAACACCATGGCGGCTTCCCACTGGTGCCAGTGCCCACACACACACACCTCGGCCACCCGTGGTTCCCCCAGCAGTAACCCTATCTGGGCCTGGTCCAGGGGCTCCCCCTCCCCCACATGGGGCAGCTGGACCCACGGGGCCACCCGTCCATCCTGCACCCCCCCGCGGTTCCACCCCCACTGCCACCCTGACACCTCCACCGGGAGGCGACACCCCCACCACAAGACCGTGCACCCCAGGTCGAGCAGCCACCCATGGAGGCCGCTCCACTCCCACAGGTAAGGCCTCAGCACCCCAGGCCCCGGGGGGTTGTGGGGTGCAGCACCAGGGGGACCCTTTGGGACACCGGGGAACTGCAGGGGATGGGACCCCAGTAGGGAACCTCCTCTGCACACACGTGGCACATGGGATGGGGAGTGACATGACTGGGCAGGTGCCGTAATACCATGGGCAGACCGTCCCGGGGGGGCACCTTCAGGGAGCACCCTACGGCACATGCCTTGCTCATGTGGGGAGGAGGGGGCTCCCTGGGCCCCTATGGGGCACCCAAGTGCCAGTGCACCGACAAGGGACAGAGGTGAGTGCACACGGTGATCCCTTAACCCATTCTTGCTCCTCCAAGCAGGAACCAACAGCGGAGGCTGGTGTGGAGCGGCCGGTGGATGACAGGGAGGCCGGACCATCAGTCCGGAGATCCCTGCAGTCAGCTGCGGCATGGGCACGCCAACCAGCGAGCCCCAGTGGTGCGGCCAAGAGGGGGAGAGCCTTCCCCAGACATTGATCCCCGCCCCCTTCCAGTGTACATGTCCCTCTCCCACTAAAGATGTTGTACCTATACCTTGCTGTCGCTTCCTCTGTCCAGGGACATGGGGGGTGAGGGGGGTTGTGCGGTGTGCAGGGGGGCACCGGCAGGTCGGGGGCTCTGTGAACTCCCTGGCCAGCTGGCAGGGCTGGAGGCTAGACCAGCGATGCCTCATGCGGTTGAGGTGACAGGAACAGGTGTGCACTGGACCTGCTCACCCGACCCGGCTTGTGTTGGCTGGTGGGCATGTGCAGGGCCAGCGCAACCCACAGCTGACAACGAGGGGAGGGTGCTTGCCACCAGGAAACCCATGGGACCTGTTCCCTGGACTCAGTAGGCCACACATGGAATGGAGAGCCGGATGCAGGTATCGGGTAGGGTCCTGCAGTTTGGACAGGGGTCCCAGGCCTACAGACATGGGTGTGGGTCCGGCGCTGGCCGGCGGTTGGCTGCCCGGGCAGCAATGCAGTGGCAGATGCCATCCCTGTTACCCTCAGAGCTGGGCGGGGCTGCCTCTCCCTGGGCACGTTGGTACGGGGGCACTGACCCGGCCCAGGGCACTGGTGCAGGGATGCTGCAGAGCCCAGCAGGGCACAGCGTCGGACAGATGCCCGCCTCACCCATCACATGCGCACTGCCCTCCTGAAGTTTGCTGCCCTCTGCCGCCGTGCCCCCAGGAGGGCGGACCGCCAACTCTGCAGGCGGAGCAGGGTAATCTGCCGGAGCAGCATGCGCAGCAGCAGGAGGCCCATGCCCAGGAGGTGCAGCAGCATGGCCCTGGGCAGTGGGTCCTCATCCCCTGGCAGCATGGTTCTGCTGCTTCCCACTCCCTGACACACACTGGTGGCACATGCTGTGAACATGGTGTGCTCCACTGTCAGGCCTGTGCCCACGGCCCACCCTCCCCTGGTGTCACGGGAGCTCCTCCATGTGCACCAAGCCTGGCATCACTGTTCTCTGTGTGCTGCACGGTCCCATGCTAGAGCCCCTCCACCCCACACCCGACCGGCCGCAGTGTGTCCCTTATGTACTGTGTAGTCCGGTGGGGCCCAGGCAGAGGTTGGTGCTGCGCAGGGCGTGTGCTGGGTCGGCAAGTGGGTGCTTGGTCCGGCTGAGCATCCCCACGAGCAGGCCGGCTGCATGCCCATTGGGGGGAATGGGACCGCACGCACCCCTGGGTACCCCTGCCTCCGCAACCATACTGGCGTCCCCCCAGCCTGGGTCTGCCTTTGCAAGCTACAGCAGTGCCTGCTGTGGATGCAGTGTCTGGCTCGGCTCCACGCCTGGTGCATTGCCTGGCCGTGGCCCCCTTTCTTATCTCGGCAGCTGTGCAGCATCCCTGCTGTCTTGTGCGTGGGTTGCGGTGCCCTGTCCACAGCAGGCCTGCCTATCTCTGGCATGCAAAGCTGCTTGTGGGTGAAGGTATCTGCTCAGTGTGTGCTTGTCCCATTTGCAGCATCCCTTCATCTACTGCCTGTTGCTTCCCCGGAGCAAGCCCCACTGCTGTCATAGCCGGCCATTCTGTGGGGCCCTCTACCGGGGATGTCGGGGAGGGGTGGTCTCCCTGTGCAGGCATGCTATTGGGGGCCCTCTGGTTGAGCCCTGATGCGCAGCTGTTGGTGGGTGACCCCCAGTCGGCGGGGGATGACTTCTGGCTCCTGTCGCGGTACGTGTGGATGGTGGGTCACCAGGACGCGGCCCCGGTGTGCCGGGACCATTCCCCTGAGCTTGCCTTGGCCCCCCTGTGCCAGCCTCCTTGGGGGTACTCGCCCGCCGTTGTAGTGCCATGGACCACTGTGGAGGTAATGGCGGTTCGCCTGCTGACGGAGCTATCCAGGTACGGCCTCACCTTGCTGTCTGCGGGCCCCCCTGGACCTGGGCTTGCTGTCTGGTTGGTGGCCCGCTCCGGACCAGGGACCCCACCACTGCGGAGCTCACCACCCTTTGATCGGTGAGGGACCTTCCAGCTGTACGGGCTGCAGCCACAGGTGCAGATCCTCTCCTTCCGCACTACCTAGTGGATGCTCATATGTGCACCCAAGGCTTCTAAAGGGGCCTGTTTGCCTGGGAGGGTCTGGCACTGGGGTCGCCGCCTCGAGAGTGCTCACCAGACCGTCCATGAGCAGCCCCTTGCTGCCACCTGCTCACTGCTACCCTGGTGCCTGGGACAGTGCATAGTCCCCCCCGTGTCTCCGAGCAGGCTGTGCACTGCCGTTTGCTTCACTGCTGGCTGCCGCCTGGAGTCCCTGAACCCCATTGCCCCCTCTGTGTGACTGCTGCCCCTTCCCGCTGGGGCTGCCCAGGTGCCCTCATCCGCCCTGCATGGGCGCTCCTGTACCCTCCTGTTGTGCCTCTCATGCCCGGCTGCGGGTGCCCCAGCGCCTCTGCCTCTCTGTGCTTGGGGGCCCGCTTTCCCTGGCACCAATAATGGAATGCTGTTCTGTGATGTCCTGTCCTGCCTTGATTCTGTTACTGCTGTGGCGGCTGGGTGCCCCTTCCCCTTTGGTGGCCCTCCTGTCCCCAACCGTGTGGTTGTGTGCAGGGGGTGTGCTTGATGTATACTGGGGAGCTCCAGGCATGTGGGGTGGGCACCAGCTGTGAGGTGTGTGTTCCCCTGGCTGCCTCCCTGCTGGGTGCTGCTGCCTGGGGTTGCTCCTGGGGTGGTATAGGCGGTGGTCGGTCATCCAGGCACCCCCTGGTCTCACCTGTGCATTGGTGTGGCCATGCCCCTCCCCTCCGCTCCCCTCTGGTGTCACCCCCTGTTGGTGCGGGCCGTCTGTGGTGGTGACAATGGACGGGCGGTGGCAGCAGGGGCACTGGGTGGCTGAGCGTGAGTAGAGGTTGCTGTGGACCTGACCCATGGCCCAACCGATCCCCCTTTGTGCAGGGGCTGGGGTGCTCCTCAAGGGGGGGTGGCTGCCCACATGTGGGGTGTGCCCCTGGTGCTGTTGCTGACCCCGGCCCTCTCAGGACCTGGTGGTGCGTGCTTTCTCCATTGCCCTGTCCCTTCTCTCCTGCAGCTACTGTTGTCATGCAGCTGGAGCGGGTGGCGTGGGGCTTGCAGGAGCGGGGTGGCTGTTCAATGACATCCATAAGTGTGATGCCTGTTTGCTGGGCCCTGTGCCTGTGTCCCTTTATGAGGGGTTCTGTTCCTTGGCTGCCAGGGCCTGATCTGATGGCTATCTCCACTTCCTCTGTCCCCTTCAGTGCAAGCCATGATCGTGGAACGGAACTGGGAGCAGGGGGAGTTGCTGGAGCTCCTCCTGCTCATCCTGGAGCGGCTGCACCTGCTGGACTGTGCACAGGGCAAGCACTGGTGCTGGGCGCGGGTCACTGGCCCTATTGACCAGGGTTCTCTCCCGGACCTGCCTCTGCTGGTGCTGTTCCCCCCCTTCTGTTGCCCCTTCCCCCTCCCTGCCCAGTTGTTGTTGCCCCCTGTTGCTGGTTCCCCTTCTTTTAATAAAGGCTTTTGTGTTCCTTTCCTGGTGTGTCCGTGTTGTGCTTTGCTGTGACCTCTCCCCTCGCGCGCGTGCTGGTGTAGGGGTGTTGCCTGTGTTGTGTGGGTGCCTTCCCCCCTCTTTGCCCCCCCGTGGGCTGTGTTCCCATCCCTGTGTGCTTCTGTTGCCTGCAGTGTGTGTGAGACTCTGCTGTGGGTGTGTGTTGGAGAGGGGGGGCCTGGCGCCGGGCAGTCTGGGCTCTTTGCCAGGTCTGTGTGGAGTCGGCTCCTTTGTAGCGGCTGTCATTCCCTCTCCCTCCCGCCCCGCCCACACGGGTCCTGGTGGCTGGGGGTGGGGCCACGATGCACGGCTTCGTTTGCCCTCAGTCGGCCATGTTGTGCCATCACTGTGTCGGGCAGGGCTTCCCCGCCATTCCCGGTCCCAGCCGTCCATGTATTTGTATGGGTGTTTGCCAGGTGGTTCCTGGGATGGGTGTTTGGGTGCTGGGTGTTTGCGGTCCTCTCCCCTTTCTTTCCCACAACCCCCCGTCTCCCTGCTCGGCGCCGCTAAGTGTGCTCACCCACTCATCCACACCCATCGGCGCTGCTGCGTCGTCCTGCAAAAAAGGCCTAAGATGGACATGGATGAGGGAAACACAGTGGGAGAGACAGACACACACACATTCCCATTTTACAGATGGGGGAACTCAGGCTGAGAGGTTGTGACTTGCCCAAGACCACCCAGTGAGTTCATTGGCTAGGATGAGATTTGAACCCTGGTCTCTCAGGTCCAAGTCCAGTACCTCCCAATCCAAATCCGAACTTTCCCAGCACCTTCTAATCCAAATTTCCCATTCCTACTATATAGCATGGGACTCAGTGTGTATCTACCATAGCTCTCAGATGGCTTTTCATGGTGATGAACATGGCATTTCACTAGTACAGCCTTTGTTTTCTGAAAACCTTTCCTCTCAGTGCACCACCAAACAAGTACATATAGGATCAATCATCAGATCCAAATAGGAGAATACAGTAAGAAGATGGACAGCTACATACATATTGGATCAACAATCAGTGTAACCCTAAACAGTGAAATAGACACGCACACATGGTGTTGATGTTTTACCACTCTGGCTCAGAGAAGGTAAGATGCTTTTTATGAGGGAATCGTTTTAACCTGAGGCATACCTTGTGCTAGTACAGGTGTTACCAGTTTTTGTGTGAGTCACATGCGTCCAGCAGCCCAGAGCACTGAATACAATTCTTGGGAGTTTGGGCAAGCAAGAAGGGTAGTCAAGCTTCCCCTCCGTCATCTTTAGTCCCCATCATTACAACTAGAGAGTTTGGGATGTACTAGCAGTCTGTCCTCACTGCCCTGGGGCTAAGTACCTTGTACCATGCCACCAAACCCTGGTGGGCTGAAATAGGTTTGAGCAAAACCTACTCCTATTAAAAGTACTTTCTGTGACAGCAATGCATGTGGAGAATCATTAAACAATGTGGGATTTGTGCTGTTTCTCCCTTTAATGTCAGAATTCAGAATCTTCCCCTTCTATCAAAGGCATTTCACACAGTAGATATTGAACGTGCCAAGCAGATCGTCTCTCTGCCTCAAGTTTTCAAAGGAGTTAAAGGGAAACAAATGCCCAATTCCCACTGAAGTTCAGTTTGGTTTCAATGTCAGATTGTTTTAGGTTCCTTTGAAAATAGCCTTTGTTTCTAATCAGGAACAAACAAAGCAGAATGGTATTCCCCAGGTTTCTCCTGAAGCTGTCTATTGGGTTTGGCAGTACTCTCTGGCTAGCTTTGGACCTCCTAAACAGATGCAGATATTTACGAAGAAAACCAAGTTTAATAATTCAGTAAAGAAAATAAAGGGCTTGACTTATACAGGTGTTAAGAGCCCACAAGCTAAAATCAGTATGAGCCATGGGAGCTCAGCACCTTGGGAAAGCAGGCCCCAGGAGTTTGGCACTTTGCACTGTCGAATTTGTGTAAATCTAGGCAATGGTAGGCTGCTGGGAAGACATTGCACCAAGTTATTTTATTTCTCCAGACATCTTCGCTATTGTAAATTCATCACTGGCAGCTTATCTATGGAGCCGCATGCTGGAAGACTAAGCCCTGACTTCTGCTTCAGTTCTCTTTCCATCCAGCCTCTTCAGCATTAGTCCCTCAGGAATTCAAAACATTAGAGGGAGAGAAGGGAAAGAGAGAAGTGGCATGTGCTGCAGCCACAGCTGTTAATGTCACTTAGGCCTCACTGTAAGCTTCAAGACAGGAGGATAAAAATCACCCTGTGCTAGGTACTGAAGTCAATAGGATTTGTACCCATTTACACCTGGGCTGAAGGAGACGTGTGTTGCAGTCTGTATTCCTATACTGCAGCTGTGACACAATGCAGTCATACAACTAGAACTACTAAAAAAAAATTAATGCTCTGCTCCTCTCACCTAAGCAGAGCATTTCTCTGTATAGTCCCTCAGTGCCCTATTCACACAAAGTTCCATATAAAGCTTTCTCAAGAAAAAAGTCAATTTCTATTTCAGTTCTTTTCCCAAAAATTCTTGCAGTAAAAATGTTGGTTTCCATTTATTTATTTTTAGTGTCTGAAAAGTCATTTTTCATTTTAGAAAATGCTTCAGTAAAATAATTTCAACCTAGTCTCAACCCTCATTGTGGCAGGTTCAGGCTTGCCAGGTAAGTCCCCACAGGATTAGGGCCCCAAATCACAGTCTCTAGGGAATTAGCTGTACAAAGTCTTTATTCAGTACATGACACTCTATCAGTCCATAGCCAGTATCACACAGTTCTCCACACAGTAACAAGTAACACCCTCCCCCGGCCCCCATCTCTCCAAGCCAGGTCTTGTTTTTGGCTGGCTCCTGGCCAGGCACCAGGCTTCTTCAGCTATTCAGCCTGACTTCGGTACCTTGGTCGGCGGCAGCTCCTGGAATCAGCACTCAGCCATCAGCAGTGTTCAGGACCAAGGACAATGATCCAGCTGGAGCCTCTGCCACACTGTTCTCCCTCCACTACTCAGGCACAGACTGATCTCTCTTTAGCAGGCTGCCTCTTCTTATACCTGAGAGTGGGTGTGACTAGCCCTCTAGTTCCTTTACAGTCAGCTTGGCGTTTTTAACTCTTAGTGGGCTGGCTCTGCCAAGCCAAGCCCTTATCCAGTCACTGCCCAGCCTGCCCTGTCCTCAGGCTGGCACTCTCTACTTTTAAAGGGGCAGCAGACCACATGGATTCTGCCCTGCTACACTCACAATAGCTGAAAACCAAGCATTCTGAAAGCACAATCCTTCGCCAATGGCATACTCCCTTGGGGTGACACGAGAGCGGGTGCTTTCATTCCGTCAGGAAATACCAACCTTTCAGGAGCGCTTTCCAACATTTCCCGCTTCCATTCCTGTAATTTCTGATAATTTTCAGTATTATCAAAAAATATTGATAATACCAGAAATTACCGAAGTGGCAGAAAATAGCAGAAAATCATGGAAAATGTTACAAATACCAGTAGATTTCCTCCTTGCACGAATGAAAGCGAAAGAGCTGTTTCTGTGGGAAACAACACTCACAAAGATTTTTTGTTTCAACTCTACAATCAACTTTAATGGCAGAGGATTGTCCTGTGAGAGTGAGAGGCTGGGAGACTGGGCATTACTACTACCTACCTTCTTCAATACTTTGATTCAGATGGCACGATTGGGAAGGAGCTGAGAGGTTTTTTCCTTCACTCTCATTCATAGATGAAACTGACTTCCACTTTTAGGAAGCCAGTGCCGCTTGAATTTCTAGTTCTGTCCTCTCCACAACTCTTAGTCCCCTCCACTCCCAGCCACCACCCATTCCCACCTTTACCAAAGATGATCTCAGAGAGCTACCCTCTGCCGGGAGTTTAGGCAATGGAAACTCTAGAGGCACTAGTAAATAACTCATTCCCTCACTCCCCATTATACTGAACAGACAGGCTGCTGATGGGAAACTGTGAGAGGGCAAGAGGAGAGGCTACTTAGAATCACTTTACCATTCTTCATTCTGACTAATTGATTTATTTGCATATCACTCACAGGGCATTTTTCACAAAGCATTTGTCAGGTAGCAATCAGCCTTTGCCCCATTTTTTTTATGTCTGTGTGGAACGTCTGCTACTTAACGAAGGATGACAGGTGCTAGGCTCAATGTACCATTGACAATGGTCTGACCCAGTATGGCACTACTTATCCCTTCTTAAACTGGAGCAACAAGCTCCTTACTTGACTTCATTCATATAGGAGCATCGAGTAGCAAGGGGCAAATTCCAGTCTGCCAATGACTGGAGAGTCAGCCAGAAGGACTGTAGCAGTGACTTATGCCAGAGCTTAAAAGGATAGCCACTAGGATTGCCAATTCTGGTTGGACATGCTGTGGAGTGTTTCATCACCACTTTCTCAGGTTCCTGGTGGGGGGTGGGAGGACTTCCATAAGGGCAATTGTGGCTCTAGTCTCAAAGGAATTTGTAGGAAAGTGCTATTCCATTTTTCTCCCACAAAAACACCCATGATTGTAAGAGATACATTGGAGGACCCAGTCATGCGCAAGTGTTCTATGGGAGAAAAATGGAATAGCGCACTCCTACATGCACTAATTCCTGTGAGAATAGAGTTGCGATTGCCCTCACAGAAGCCACCCCCACCACCGGCTGGTAATGTGAGAAATACTCCAAAACTCCATTTGTAGCTAAAAGCTTGCCCCATGGAAAATAAGCCCCAGTGTGTGGAGGAGGTTATATAGTCCAGTTACTGGACTAGAGAGACTTCAGTGAGAATCTAATAACAAGAGTAGTCTAATTCATCATTCATTTTTCATTCTGAGATTCCCCAGGACTGGTCTAGGATGGAACCTTGTTCAGGGTAATGGCCTCCTGGTGGCACCAGTGAGGTGTCCACACAGTCAGGACCAGCCTTACTCCAGGGCAACTGGCCTGGGTGCTGCTATTTTCTCTACTTCCAGGGACCCCACAGTGGGGTGAAAGGGCCCCCACTCATTCCCAGTGTGGCCCCAAACACAACCAACTAGCGGGGCCCCAAACACAACCAACTCTAGGATTCTATGAAGGAGAGTACCACTGATAGGGTCAGGTGGGGCCTGCCAGGGGCCCGCCAGGGGCCCCTCATTTCATTTTTGCCCTAGGCCTCTAGCAATTTGGGCACCTTCCCAGGATACTTGGAATTTTCAGAGCCAAGAGAAACTCTGAGAGTCACCCAGACCCCTCAGTCTGCCCCTAGAAGGCCAGGCTAGGATCCATCCCTGGGATGTTTCTACTCCCCACACACCATCTCTTCAGTCAGGAACAAGAGCACCAAGTTGGCACTCGCACAGTGAGGGATGAGAGGTACCAACATTTATTTGGGGTTGGGTACCCGGCCCCTGGGCCTGGAAATCCCTGGTTTCTCTCCTGAGTTGCTTGCAGCTGGGTCTTGTAGATTGATTCCTGGAAAGTAAATTGAGAAAATAAATAAATAAACAAATAATAAATAAAAGTCCAGGACAGTCCTGGAGGGTTGGCAACACTAGCAGCCATTTGCTACATGAAGAAGATAAATGTGTGGTTAGTGTGCTCATTGACCAGTTGCTACTTCAGCAACATTCTGTGTGGAAACGGCCCCAGGCTACTAGATGCTTCCCACATGAGACATCTATTTCTACCTTGGTGTAACAGTAATGGCTTCAATGAAGCTCTGATTTACACAGGTGCGAGCCAAGGATCAGACCCAAAACTTTAATCAAGCCCCTAGCCACAGGACATCAAAGCTACAGGTGAAGAAGCTTTTAGTTTGTTGTTCATCCTCCTTTGCTTTGCAGGAAATGTGGACAGGGTTGGCCTTAAGCAGAGCCAGTAGTAGAAGCCATGTTCTGGTCCCCACAAGGAGACCACTCCTGGTAGCCTCATGTCTAGCACTCCCAAGGCCCCAGGACAGGCTATTTCTGTGGGGCCCTCTCCCCACCTGTGACTCTCAGCCCTTGGGGTTGCTGCTTCTTGTGGGGATCTGCTTCTCCCCACCTCACTTTCAGCAAATCACCAATCCCTGAATCCCCCCTGCCAGGGAGGTGTGTGTAAGAGAGAAAGAGAGCTTGTGTGCGTGTATGTGTGCACGCATGCATGTCTGTGACTCTGTTTGTGTCTGTCTCTGTGTGTGCCAATTGTTAAAGGGGTACGACCATGGGAGGCCTGCATTTTATTTTCACCCTGGGCCCTGCAAATTCTAAGGCCGATCCTGGGTGTGAATGCTCAATAGTGGCTCATTTCTGTCCGTCCATCCTTCCATCTATCCTCTGGGAGCAGCTCCTAATCCTAACTAGGAGGGTAGCGTCAAACACTGTGAGTCTGGAAGAAGTAGTAGAACACCAGGGCACTAGGGATGGGCGAACGCGGTTCGGCAGTTCGGAGTTCGGCCCGAACTCGGCCTGTTCAGATGACCGAACTCGAACCCGAACCCGAACCCAAACATACCGAACAAACTGAACACCGAACGGCGAAATGGCCAAACAGTTCGGTCAGTTCGGATTGCGTTCGGATGAGTTCGGGTGGCAAAAAAGGTTCAGTGGAAGGTCAAACATGACAGGGAGGTGTCAGTCACTGAGGAGCAGACTTCCAGGCACCAGGGGTGGAGAGGCTTGCAAGAAACGAAACTAATTATCTACCTCCCCCCTTCCCAACACCTTCTGAGCTAGTCACTGTTCCTGAACAGCAGGCGTTGAGTAGGATTTTTAGATTGCTTTAAGTTTCATTTCACTTTTGTAATGAAATGAAACTTAAACCATAAACTGAAACCTTGTGTTATGCACTGTACAGACTCATTGAGTATGTAATGTATGTATTTCACTACAGACTCCTCTTCTATTTGTGATTCCCCCTATCCCATATATATGGATGTATATATATCCATATATATATCCATATACATATATATATATTTGGATATGGATATGGGATGTGGGGGATAGATAGATAGATAGATAGATAGATAGATAGAAGAGAGTTCTAGGAGGGGGCTGTGAGGACCACAACTTACAAACTCGACCCATGCCCATCCTGGCTGGTCAAGCCCATCTAGGAGATTTATTTATTATTTATTTATTTTACACATTTATTAGTCCCCCCCCCCCCATGCCAATGGCATCCTGGGGTGATGTACAATTTAATAAAAAACATTCATAAAATAACAGGCTGGGACCATTGCTGGCTGGGGTTGTTAACACCTCCCTTAGGGAGGGCAAGGTCTCAAGGTGTCTTAAGGATGCTGTGGTGTGACCTTTGCTCAAGAAACCATCTCTTGACATTGACTCCCTGGTCAGTTATTGGCCAGTCTCTAATCTTCCCTTTTTAGGGAAGGTTATTGAACGAGTGGTGGCTCAGCAGCTACAGGGGCATCTGGACCACATAGGTTTCCTTGATCCCTCACAGTCCAGCTTTCATCCAGGTTATTTATTTATTTACTTAATAAAATTTAATATTCCACCCCCTTCATGCCTCAGGCACCTCAGGGCAGCTAACAACAACATAAACATATAAATACATAATCAAACAACTGAATCTGGGGCTAATGAATAAAAAAAAAAAACCCAATCCCCCTTCCACTACTCCTCTCCCCCACGAAACACCTGGTAGAACAGCCATGTTTTACAGTAACGATGGAAGGAGGGGAGATCCAGAGACAAACAGACCTCCATTGGGAGGGAATTCAACAGCCTCAGGGTGGCCACCATGAATGCCCTTTCCATGGTCCCCATAAGAGAAATCTGGGGGACCTCAAGGAGGGTGCCCCCGGTGGACCGCAGGGGCCAATCCAGAACATGGAGGGGTGAGGTGGTCTCGCAGGTAAGTTGGGCCTAGACCATATATGGCTTTATAGGTTAGAACCAACTCCTTGAATCGAGCTTGGAAGACAATAGGCAGCCAGTGCAGAATGCGGCGCACAGGCATAATATGCTCTCGGTGCCCCATTCCCATGAGATGGGCTGCCATGTTCTGTACCAGCTGCAGTCTCTGAACTGTCACCATGCAGAGCGCATTGTAGTAATCCAGTCTTGAGGTAACAAAGGCATAGATGATGGTGGCCAGGTCCAAGTCTGAGATTATATGGCCGAAGCTGCCATATTAGATGTAATTGACAAAAAACGCTCCTTGCCATGGCCACCACCTGAGCCTCCAGGTGGAGCTGGGACTTGAGAAGCACTCCCAGACTTCAAACCTGCAGGACCAAGGAGGGATGGACCCCATCAATGATGGGGGCCATCAACTCCCCCGCCCCTTTACCCACCAGCATCACCTCCATCGTATCACGATTCACCTTCAGATGGCTCACCCTCCTCCAGTCCCCCACAGCTGCCAAGCACTGAGTAAGCACCGAGACTACCAGGTCCGGGTCAGATGAAAAAGAGAGGTATAATTGAGTGTCATCAGTGTACTGATGACACCGTATGACGAACCCTCTCATGACCTTGCCCAGCAGCTACATATACACATTGAACAGGCGTGGGGACAGAATGGAACCTTGCAGGACCCCACACGTGAGGCCCCATGGGACGATGAATGCTCCCCTAGCACCACATGCTGGGTTCTTTCAGACAGGAAAGAGCAGAACCATTCAAGAATGGTGCCACCCACCCCTGCTCAGTCCTACAAGCGAGTCACAAGCATCTCATGGTCAACCATGTCAAAAGCCGCTGATAGATACAATATAATCAGTAAAGTGGATCAACCCTGATCTAACTCCCGGTGGAGGTCATCGACCAGGCCCACCATTGCAGTCTCAGTTCCATAAGCCGGGCAAATGCCAAACTGTGAAGGATCAAAAAAACTGATGCAGTCCAGGTGCCCCATGAGCTGTTGGGCCACCACCCATTCAATAACCTTCCCTAAAAAGGGAAGGTTAGAGACAGGTGGATAGCTGGAAAGGGAGTAAATGTCAAGAGATGGCTTCTTGAACAGAGGGCGAGGAGTGTATTTTGTAAATTGCATCTGGTCCATTGCCTTCGGCCCTATATCTCAGGCTTGATACCATCATCTATGCATTCATCACCTCAAGATTGGACTACTGCAACATGCTCTACATGGTGCTACCCTTGGTGACGATCCAGAGACTGCAGCTGGTGAAGAATGTGGTGGCCCACCTCCTAATGGGGACGGGCCGCTGGGAGCACATAACACCCGTGCTCCAGTCTCTGCACTGGCTGCCTATAGTCTTCCAGGCCCAATTCAAGGTGTTGTCCTTACCTTTAAAATCCTATATGGCCTGGACCCCACCTACCTGTGGGATTGCCTCATTCCTTGGGTGCTGGATCAGCCCCTACAGTCAGCTGGGGGCATCCTCTTGGAGGTCCCCCAGGTATCCCAAGTGGCGACCTTTGAGAGGACATTCTCGGTGGCTGCACCAAGACTGTGGAATTATCTTCTGGCAGAGGTTTACCTCTCTCTGGATCGCCGCTCTTTCCATAGACAGTGTAAGACTTGGCTGTTTCACCAGGCGTTTGGTGAGGGGGATGGGTAGTGGGTGAGAGTTTCCTTGGAGTGAGAGGTATTTGTTTCAGACCCATTTGATTTTTGATTTTTTACTATTTTATATTTTATATGATATTTTTATGGTTTTGTATTTATCTTTCTATGTTTTATATGTTAGCTATCCTGAGCTGCCTTTGGGCAGGAAGGGGTAGGATACAAATTGTGAAATAAATAAACAAACAAGCAAGCACACCACATTGGAATGAAGCTTCTATTTGTGTGTGGACATGTGTGCCTACAATATTGATACAACAGGTGGCAAATTACTCTCATTTTATGCAGAGAAGTAGGATATTTTCACGTACAAGCCACCTGCTTGTTAATAATAATTCTTGTATAATGTTCTCTTTACATTAGAGGAATAATGGCACACCTGTTATCTGGAAAGCTTGGTGTCTCACAATAGCATCCAGACAGCAGGAACAGGTGACATAAGGAAAAGATAGAACACCAGTTTGGATCAAGCTGATGTGACCCAAACATTTGCCCATCTCTTCAAGTGAACCCAGAATATTTTCTCGGATCAGAAGTTGCTGGGTTAATTCTAGTATAGAGAGGAGGCTCACAGGAAGAAATCTGGATCTGGCATTTATTTCCATAAATGTTTGTGTATCTGCATTTCCTGGTTTCATCTGGAGAGAATGGAAGTACTATAAGAACTGCTCTGGATTTTCCTACTCGGTCATATCCACTAGCCACTTGAAAGTTTGGAGTAGTCAGATTCATGTAGCAGTACAGAGAAGTCACATTGTACACATGTCCATGGTCAGGGGCTTTGTTTTTGGGGTCCTCACTTCAGGACAAGGCAACCAAAATATTCAGTTTCCCCACAGTACTTTGCAGCAGCCCCACATAACCATATTTAGAAATAAAGGCAAATCTGCTAACATGGGGTGTTTTCAGACATTACGCGGTCCAGATTTACCACAGTGGATCCCCAGTGGTGGTGAACCAAACAACCACCCCCGTGGTCAAGGAGAGCCCTGAACAGATGTGACAGGAGTGGGACCACGGCAGGGAATTGGGCCACCAGACCACAGCCCAGGACAGCGCAACAGACATGATGCCGATTCCCAGCCATGGTCAAAACACCCAGAAGGCACCGGGGAGGGGCAGGACACAGACATGGCCAGCTGAGGGCAAACAAAGCCAAAAGCGCCTAAAGGGAACGCCCACACAAGGGAAATGGTAAGGGAGGGGGGAGAGGGAGAGGAGCTGCCGAGGTACCACACACAACAGGCACAGAGACATCGAGGGCACAGTGGAACACACAGCACAAACACATGCCCGGGCACACACACACCAGTACGGGAAAGGAAGGGAAGGGGGCACACAGTGGGACAGTGAACACACACAGCACAACAGGAACAGCGGGGAAGGGGGACAGCGGGACAGGGAAGAGGGGGGAATGGGGCAGGGGCAGGACCGGGCACGGGGAACGGCAGTCAGACCCCCAACAACAGCACAGCCCACGTGGGCACCCCCACAGCTACACAGTCAGTCCCAGAATGGAGGGAACCTGAAAGGTTGGGGTACAGGCACAGGGGGAGACCACACAGAACAGGCAGTGGCCTGGGCACAGTCCAGGAGGCATACATGGACCCCAAGCACCGGCGAGGGTGCAATGGAGGGGAGGCAGGAGAGCCAGAGCCATGCACTCGGTCCAAAGGCACAAACACACACACACACCTGGGAGGACACCGGGAGGTGCAGTCCAGGGGTCCCAGAACCCCGAGGTCACACGTGGGGGGCGGAGGCACTGGAGGGAGCACAGGTGGACGAGGATGGTCAGCAGCATCCAGGGGAGCCTGGGGCCGGTTCAGAGAGCAGGACACAGACACTGGAGACAGCAGCCATGGAGGGCCATACCGGTTGCAGAGGCAGACAGGGGGGGCCCACAGAGGGGGCCCAGAGCCACAGGCAGGGGCAGCAGTACCTCAGGAAGCTGGCAGCACAACAGCACAGCCAGGACATCAAGGAGGGAGCAGGCAATGGACCATGGCAGCCAGACGGAGGTGGGAGCTCACAGCGGGGCCAGCAACCAGGGCCCGGAAGGCACAGGGTGACTCACAGCCAGCGGCTGGGGGCCACTAAGGGGCATGGGGCCAGGTGGCCTGCCAGGTGAATAAAGTGCGGCCAATGGAGCATGCCCGAGCTGTACCTCGGCACGGACATGTGGTGGGTGACCAGGTAGTATGCCTCGAATGGATCCTGCATGGAGAGCCCCAACTACACATCGGAATGGGACCACACACCTGACAGTGCCACCAGCTCTGCCGCGGAGGGCTCCAACAAGCAGGAGTCAGCAGCAGGGGACCACGGGAGGTGACCCAGCTCCAACAGCTGGTGATACACTGTCCCACGAGAGCGCTGGTACCCACGGGCCCCGTGAACGCAGCCAAAGTAGGACACGGCCAGGGCAGGGCCCCTCTCCACCAGGCAGACCATGTAGGTGGCCAGGCTGCACACAGAGAGGGCAGACATGGTCTCCACCACAGACCACCCCACATGCAATCACCTCATCTCCAGAAGACGCCCATCAGGAAAGGGAAGCAGCCCCAGCATCTCAGCATGCAGCCGGCAGTCGCAGGCACTAGCCTCATAGCCAAAGTAACAAAGGCCAGAACTCAGGCTCACATAGGCACCTGACAGGCTGTCCGGGCAGCTCAGGAGCAATTGCATGGACAGGGTATGCCACAAGTCGCACAAGGCCATGGTCTCGTGGAAGGTCCACGTATGGGGGGCCCCATAGGGCTGGGAGCCAGGAGTTCGGTGGAAGTGCAGCCAGCCATTGCCCAGAAAGCCAGGAACACTGATACCATGGACAGGGGGGCCACATTCCCAGGAGGGGTGGGAGGGGACACGGGGAAGCCCCAAGGCCAAGCGATAAGGCCAAGGGCTGCAACAAGGCATGGCAACAGAGCGAGGCGTGGGCCGCAGACCCTGCACTGCTGCAGAAACCAAGCACACAGACAGGCCACTAACATGCCCGGGCGTGCGCTGGTCCATGCACAAGGCCCCATGCAGGGATAGCAGGTGTGCCCAAGAAGACACCCCTGGTGCCCCAGCCCACCTGCCCTCCTGGAGGCAGCCAGGCCAGCTGGGAGGGGGCCACCCCGGAGCTATATGGGTGCCCCCACCCGGTCACCGGGTCATGACCTGGGGGTGGGCCACCACATGTCCCAGGCTATAACGGGGCCAGCTGAACCCCACCTAGTGCTCTGTGCCGAGTGGTACCGTTTGCATACTGATCAGCTGTGCATCCTGACCGCACCTGGGTGCCCACCTGAGGGTTAGCTTGGCCTGGAGCGCTGCAAGGGCCCAAGGAGCCCACCACGGCCACAGGCACTCCCTGGCCCGGCTCAGGGCTCAGCAGGTGCTCGGGGCGGACCGGCAGGCCCTGATCTGTGGCCAGGACAGTGCCACAGTGCTCCGCGAGGTGGCTGGGTGCCTCCAATGGCAGAGGGAGACCATGCGGCGTGCTGCCCTGCTCGCTATGCCCATTGCCCGGTGAGTATGGGTCACAGAGCGGGCACAGGAGTGGTGGTCCCAGGCTCTGGCTCAGTGGGATGAGGCTGCCTGGAGGGCGCACTTTCAGATGGACAAGCGCACCCTACTGTGCCTTGCAGAGCTGCATGGGCGCCATGGATGGCACCCACATGGAGATCCTGCGTCCCTCCACTGGGGAGGCTGCGGAGTATGTCAACAGGCACGGTTACTATTCCCTGCAGCTGCAGGCTGTCATGGACCACTGGGGGCAGTTCATAGACATCTTCACGGGCAACTCTGGACGCAGCCACAATGCCCGGATCATGACCATATCCCCCTTCTATGCCCAGATGTACTGCGGGGACTTCGCGGACATGGGGATGACCCGGATCAAGGGGGTGCATGCCCCCCTGAATCCTGGGGGACCCGGCCTATCCCTTCACCCGGTGGCTGATGAAGGTGTACCCGGTCACCCGGACCCCGGAGGCAGAGCTGTATAATTCCCACCTGTGTGCAAGCTGGACCATGGTCGAGCGGGCTTTCAGGGCCCTCAAGCAGCACTGGAGGAGCCTCGCTGGCCGGCTGGACTACACGGTGGAGACCTTGGCTCTGGTAATAGGTGCCTGCTGTATTCTGCACAACGTGTGTGAGACCGATGGGGCTGCCCTCGAATACCCCGTACCCCGACACCTTCCTGGCCCTGTGCCCCTGTATGTGAATGCAGAGAACCCATGGGAGTACCAATACGCCAAGCGCATCCGTGCTGCCCTGGCCAGGCATATCAGCCGGGATGCCGAGGCGTGAGGGCGCTCAACCCTGACCCCACCACCCTGGGGCCCCCACCAGCTCCCTGGGCAAGCCCCTCTATAGCCATTGGTCCGCCCCCCACCCCCGGGCCCATGAACAGACCGAAGGAGGCAGTAGTGGTGCCCTGACATTTATTCCCTCACCCAAGTACATGTGCCCCCTACACCACCACCACCACCACCACCTACTTCGCAGGTTCCGTGCACCCCCTCAGACTGCCCTCCCCCTTGTCCCCCATCCCCCCCATCCCCCGCATCTCCAGGTCCTCCCCCTCACCTGCCCTGTGGGCGCCGCAGAGCTCTGGGAGCTCCCCTCCCCCCGCTGTCCATGTCCCCAACGGTGTCCTGGGAGGCCTCGGTGTCCAGCAGGGCAGGCAGTGGTGGGAGGGAGGGAGGACCCAGGACCTGAGGGGCCCCCCTGGGTGGATGCTCCTTCCGGAGACCTACACGGACCGGGAGGCGGATGCACAGCCCCAGCTGGTGGGGTGGCAGCTGGGGTGGTTGGGGAGGCAGTGGAGGCACTGTGGGGGCTGGAATGGGGCCCTGGGCAGGCAGGGTGCCCGGCGGGGTGGCTGCCATCACATAGGCAGTCATGGTGCCAGCGTGCAGGAGCAGGGAGGTCCCGATGTCGTGGAACCTATCAATTTTAGCAGAATGCTACCACACCATTCCTTCGATGGCCTGTTCCAGTCCCTCTACCTGCCTGCTGTGGTCCCAGGGCTCCCGTCTCCATTCCAGGTGCACCTCCGCCTGGAGCCTCCGGTCCCTTGCCTCCGCCTGTTGCAGGGATCGCTCTGTGGTCGCCTCCATGCGATCCACGGCTGCTATCATCCACTCCCCCTGTTCCGTGGTGGTGTGGATGATGTCCTCTGCCTGGTCCTCCCTCCGACGCCATACCCATATCCAGCGCTCCCTCATCCATTGCACTGGGGGCACAGGTTGCTGGGGCCCCTCGGACTGCCCTGTAGAGTGCACAGCAGTTATGGGGTGACTTCCCTGGCTGGCCACACCCTAGGTGGGGGTACAGCTTAGGGGGTAGTGAGGCCCCCCCATCAGTCCCCAGTGCCCTCCCCCCCTTCCCCATCACCCTGCCCCAACCCCCTGCCCCGCGTGACCCGAGTCCCCCTCCCAGCCTCCTTGGGGGCCCCCCTCATTGCTGGTGTACCTCACCTGGGGCCTCTGACTGCTGCAGGGGCTGTTCCGCGCTGGCCTCCTTGCCTGCCTGACTCGGGTGCTGGGGCATGCCATGCCCTGTGGGGATATGGGGGGGTTGTCGGCAGAGGACTGTAGGTTTTCCCAGGCAGCCCTCTGGGCCCCCATGCCATGGGCCGTGGTATCGGGGGTGGATGAGGTTGCCCCCCTGCTCGGGGAGCCCTCCTCCTCCCGCCCTTTGTCCCTGGTCCATCTCCCATCCCATCTGCCTGCTTACCCTTGATGTTTGTCTCTGATCCCTCTGAGGCCGGCCCCTCCATGTATCTGGGGGCCCTCAGTGACCACTGGCTGAGAGTGATCAGTGTGTCGGCCTCGGAATCAGCCTGTCTGGCCAGGGGGTGGGGGCTCTCTGGGCTGGTGTTGGGGAGGGGGGGCCTGCTGGTCCAGGTGGTCCCTGGGCATTCCTCTGGGGGTTTGGGGGTCCTGGAGCCGGTGACTTCTTGTGGGGCAGCGAAGGGAGGGGGTACCTCAGCCCGTTCCCTGCCCTGGACCACAGCAGTCCCCATGAGGCGCAGGGCTACTATTGATTGCTTCATATGGAGGATGTGGTTCAGGGCATCATAGTAGGGGGCAGTCCGAGCTCTGTTTCCGGACCACCGGGTGTTGTCCCGGATGGCCTTCTACCCCCTCTTTAGCTTCTTGACCTTTGAGCGGCACTGGGCCATGGTCCTGTGATGCCACTTCGCCTCCATTTCCCGCACTATTTCCAAGAACACGTACTCATTGCACTGATTGAGTGCGAGCTCCAGTTGATACTCCAGGGTCCCCCAGATGTGGATAAAATCCTGGGTCTCCTGGTGCCCCCATTGCCCCCCTCTGTGGTAGGGCCATCTCCCCCATGGTCCCTCTGGGTCCTCCTGCTCCTCCTCCTGCTCCTCCTCCTCCTCCACCTGGGCTGTGCCCGTCTCCTCTGGGGGTTCGGGCTCCCAGGCCCGTTTCCATGTCTGTGGGACATAGGGGACAGGGTTAGTTGCCGTTCTGCCCCTGTCCCATGACCAGGGCCCCGATTCTTCTGCAAAATATTTTCCAAAATTCTGCGACCCAAAATGGAAAATTCTGCGACCCAAAATGGAAAATTCTGCAATCCCATAAAGTTTCAAAACTAATTTTCAAACTAATTAATTGCAGTTTCAAACTAATTAATTGCAGAGCGGCAGCGGGACACCCCCCCCAAACTAATTAATTGCAGAGCGGCAACGGGACCCCCCCAAAACTTATAAGTTGCAGAGCGCGCAGCAGAACACCCACCCAACCACCGGCTTACCTGCTGGAGCGGCAATCCCTGAGCAGAGGAGGAAGCAGCAGCGGCGATCCCGCCGGCGGCGGTGATCCCAGCGGGCGGAGGCAGAGGCAGCAGCGGCGGCGGCAATCCCGGCAATCCCGGCGGTGGCAGAGGCAGCGGCGGCGATCCCGGCGGCGGCAGAGGCAGCGGCGGCGATCCTGGCGGTGGCGGTGATCCCAGCGGGCAGAGGCAGCAGCGGCGGCGGCGATCCCGGCGGCGGCAGAGGAGGCGGCGGTGATCCCTAGGGCAGGATTCTGTGCAAATTCCGCGAATCGCGGGAGTGCGGAAGACTCGGGGCCCTGCCCATGACCTTCCCCCTTCCCCCCTCCTGCTGGCCGGTCACCCACCTGGCCCCCTTGGTGCCCCTGTGCCACCAGGTCCCCTCCCCCTTCGGTCCCCTTACCCATTTCCGGGGTGCCTCCTCCCACAGCCCGGTCGTTGTCCCCAGGGCGGCCTGTCCCGGCTGCTGCTGCTGCTGCTGCTGCTACTGTCCCTCCACCTCCTCCATGCGCAGCACGACCACCTTCTCCTCCACCTGTGCCTCCACCACCTCCTCTCTTGCTCTCTCATCCGCCACTCTCCTCTCCCTTCCACCTCGCTCCATTCCACCACGTCCCCCTGCTGCTGTGTGCCCTTTAAATCTCCCTCCCCAGCCTGTGTTGTTGCTGGTTGCCTGGCAGTGAAGCTGCGTGCTTTGTCCCTGGCTGGGAATCATTTTGGTTGATTCCAGCTGGTGGTTGCCATTCAGATGTTACTTTTTATTGTTTCCCAGTGGGAATTGCTTTGACCACGCTTTCGGCGATGGTCCAGGCTGAAGCTCCAGAAGCGTGGTTGATTTTGACCCCTGGTGGGTATTGACTGTGGTGAACATCTGGCGACCACCGAACAGACGTTCAGGGCACGTTGGCCCCGCCACGGGATTGACCGTGGTTCACTGTCGTTGACTGTGATCTTGTAACGTCTGAAAGTACCCATGTGCATGGATTGTATGTGTGGGTGTTTTCAGAGCATAGGAGGCTGTGATGATTTCTGTGTTTTGGGTTACACGCTTTATCAGTCAGGGAACATCTATGCAAAAGAGATGATTCGGGCACAAAATCTTCTTGGATCTACGCTTGGAACTTAAAACCTGGACCTTGGTATTCAAAAGTGAACAAAAGAACAAGGGATCAAAATTTTCTCAGGTATGCAGTGTTGTACTGAGCTTAATGGTCAAGAGGTGTGATGAGTAAGATTTTATCTATAAGCAAACAACTTAACGCAATACTAGCCAGTGTGCAGACTCTGCTCTGGCCATGTCCCTCCTGCACCAATCTATACTCTGTATTTCTGCAACGACTATAGCTCTTCCTAAAGAATAATATTTTTAAAAGGCTGAGCGACAGTAATACTATTTTTATACTTCTTTACTTTTTATCTGCCTTTTAGCAGAGTTGAGGGACTGAACTGTGTCACCTGGGCTGCTGCCCTTCCCTCACCTTCTGCTGCTTCAAGAAGCTGCTTGGCCCTCAAGGAGCAAAGTAGCTGGAGCTTGTAGAGGTGAGAGGGAATTAACTGTTTCACCTAGTCCCCTTTTCCACCCTCGACTGTTTCAAGAAACTGCCTGCTTTCTGTTGGTCGCTGCCGCTGAAGGTCGGCACAAAAGACAGCTAGATGTTTTGTTTTGTGGCTGGGGACCTATGACTAGGGGCAGGCTAGAGTTTGTAGTGTTATAAGTTGTAATTTTAATGTTATTATGGGGTGGAAGGGTGTGTTTGTGAGGGAGAGGTATGGCCTGGTGGAAAGACTAGGACGAGATGCCCCTGAGATGAGAGAGGAGTGGGGAGATTTTGGGGATAACCATGGCCCCTCTGTGAGAGGAGGGCTTAGGCTTGTGGGGGCAGCAAGGACTCCTAGATGAGAAATGGAGGAATAGGAGTGGATAGCGTGGGATGGTGAAGGATGGGCAGAGGTGGGAACTTTTTTGTTGGAAGTGTTTTAATTAGGGTTGTCTTCTAGTTATTATAAACCAAATGAGCAACCTCTGGGATAGGGTGGGATATAAATATATTATTAATTTTATATCTGGCCTTTTCACCCCTAGCAGTTCCAAAGAACATTACTAACTGACTCTGCAGTCTACCTAAGAAGCACTTTTGCCACCATTGAAAAGCAGAGCCTGGGAGCGTTTTCCCTCCTGACAGCCACTTTGAAAATTAGTCAGAGCTCTGTGGACTGGTTCAGAGTTGTGGATGGGAGTGCTCAAGTGGTGTGCTCGGGATGGGATAAGGAAAGGAAGAGTCTAGATCATGGATCTGTACCATAGAACAATCCCCTCTATCCTTGAGTGCATGCTCTCATCTCTGCTCCCTTTCCCTGATCCTACTCTTTCAGTGCTTGAGATTGGATACATAAGCTAGATCCAGAAACTGGAAAGGGGCCAAATATAAAACAGCCACGGGCCAGATTTGGCCCATGGGTTGATAGTTTCCCATCAACCTGCTGTAGGCTGAAATGAAGCACCCATTTAATTTTGTAAAACAACACAGCACAACAGTTTAATCTAGCGAGGCATCTTAGGGGCAAGTAATTAGCGTGATGGCCGTCTTGCTGACCAGTATGATTCAAAAATGCCAAATCATCCTGCTGCCAAATGCTATCAAAATTTGCATATGTGCCTGTGGCAAAATGCCCCTGTTTCCCTACCAAAGTACCCTAGACAAACGCTCAGTTACACCCTATCAACACCCACCCCCCACCCCCAGGCCTGGACAAATGCAAGGTCACAGGACAAGTATTCTGGGCATGCTTCAAAAGCCAAGGACAGGGATCAGTATCTCAAGGTGAACGCCATGATGTCTCACCTAAGTGATATCACAGATCAGAGGGCTCAGGCAGTTCACCTGGATTGGAGAAACCTCTACCTGGGGGCAATTCCCAAAGGGGAGGAGGGGTCGAGCTTAAAAAGCCAGGACACACCCCTTCCGCTCTCTCTCTGACTTTCTCTTTTGAAACTGCAACACACTGTGGCAGGGAGCCAGCTAAGACATGTGCCTCACTTGTAGCTACCTGCATGAGTGATGAGAAGGAGCCTGGAAGTACCGGCAACTGCCTTTCTACCTTCAGTCCTAGGAGGTGATTACTCAAACCAGGGGACACCAGAATCCCCAGATCTGAGACAATTTTAAGTTTGCTTTTACATTTATCCTAAGCCTTTTCCCTTAGCCTTGTTGCCAAACCTGTTTTTCTGCTTTTGTCAAATAAAGCACCTCTTTTGTTTTGTAAAACAGATGTGTCTTTGGGTATTTTCAGACGTTACGGGCGGCCGGTTCACCACAGCGAACCACCAGGGGGGGTGAACAGCGCAACCACGCCCGGGGGTGCGAAAACGACCCAAACAGACGTGCCGGGAACGGGACCACGGGCCGGAACTGGGCCGCACCATCGCGGGCTGTGGCAGCACAACAGACGTGCAGCCGAACCCCCGCCAGGCGCTAAACCCCCACAAGGCACCGTGCAGGGGCGGGACACAGACATGGCCACCTGAGGGCAAACGAAGCCACAATGTTCTGTACAGCACCAGGTTACTACTGGCGCTTTATAAATGTTTAATAATAATAATAATAAGGCACACAAGGGAATGCCCACACAAGGGAAACGGGAAGGGAGGGGGGAAGAGCGAGAACAGGCTGACAGCCGGCACACACAGCGGACCCGCAGCGGGGCACAATGCAC